>JAJOZX010000569.1:897500-1137500 GCA_023014485.1 Bathynomus jamesi | reverse complement strand
AATGAACAATTCGGGCAGAAGCTAACCAAAGGTTAAAGGTTATATATATATATATATATATATTATTTATATATATATATATATATATATATATATATATATATATATATATATATATATATATATATAGAGAGAGAGAGAGAGAGAGAGAGAGAGAGAGAGAGAGAGAGAGTTACAAGGGATTACAAGGAAAAGAATATGAAAATCATAAAAAGTTTCGGGTGAAATCGAAGTGACTGAAAATGTGTACTGGACTTCTATATAGAAATATATATATATATATATGTATATATTTATTTATATATACACACACCTGTATATATTATTTATGCACAAGAAAGGAATCGAACATCTAAGTGAACGTGTTGTGAACCTATCCTGAAAAAATGTTTAACATTTAACGTGCTAAAAAAGATTAAAAATACTCACAAACTGGTAAAGGGCGTGAAGTGTTAACAAACTTTTTGTTGTGAAGATCGCATGAAGAATGAAGTTTATCGATTAGTGTCTGGGCTTAAATACCTTCATCTCTCTGTGTAGCATTACACAGATAGTTTCCATATTTCACCATAATTTCGATTCGTTGTGTACTTGCACTATGTAATTTGACTAATGACTACCAACAGATTTCATAATTTGTTAATGAGAAAAACGAATGATTTTTATATCTGCAGCCATGTACCTTTGCAACGACGAAAATTATGGGTCTTCCTTCAATGTACAAATAAGTACATCCAGCAACTTATCAGTGGCGTGCGGTGATTTTTCGTCAAGGGGAAGCAATTCAAGCAAAAACAACAAAGATTATATAAAATAAAAATAAAACTTTAAAATACTCGTATATTAAAAAAACAAAACACATACAATCATCTACTTACTTTACTTATAGGTTAATTCTATTCTTCTTTCTTTTTATTAAATATATCTATTATTTCTTCGTAAAAGGCATCGGTTTTCATATCCTTAAGAAGCTTTTTCTCAATTGAGATTAAAGCTAAACTTGCAAGCCTTTCTTCCCCTTGCGTATAAGTTGCCAGATATTTCAAGAAAATTAACTATAAGATCTGGACAGCGAAATCTAAATTGCTTCCTTTTTGACATAGGGAAGGATAAAATAACGATAAATATATATTCTTTTTCGCTTAACATGGCCATAGAATTTTTTAGTAGAAAAACTATATATGAAACTTGTTGTATTCAATAAATACTACATTATTAAACATTAACTGAGTTTTTAAAATGGAAAGAAACAATTTGTAACAGTAAAAAAAAAGCGAAAGTCATTGGGAAAAAGGATGCATTTCGTCAATTGTTGTCCAACTCGAGATTTTTTGCGTCGGCTTTCTTAAAGGTTCTTGCACGAACGGCAACCAATGTATATACTATGTATCCACCTGATTACCAATCAAATGCTATAAATAGTATAATAAAATGATTTTGTACAAATTATTAACACATATTGAACTGTTTAAACTTTAAAGTATAATACAGCATTTTCTTCTTTCTTTGAATAGGGAAGCATTGCTTCCCTTGCTTCCATGGACCGCACGCTTCTGCAACTTATTTTCCAGACGTTTTGAAACGTATTATAACGTATTATAACGTTATGGAAATTTTGTAATCCTTGCCCATTTGTATAATTACGGGAAGCTGCTGAAAATGTGGCTTAGTAAACTGTTGAAAAGAAATTACATTAATCAGGGAAGCTAATTGATTAAAATTAATGTTTTAAATTTATAGAATGATTCTAAACAAACATTTAATTTAGACCCACCCGCTCACCAAACTAAAATTCTGTTTTCTGTATTGCAAGCGTCTGTAAAAAACGGCTTTTACAACATTTAGTGTAACACTATTATAAAATGCATTATAAAAATGCTTGTTTTATATTCATTGTATAATGGAATTCGTGTTATAATTGAAAGAATATTAATTTAGGTATTCTTCAAAAATAATGAATTAACTACAGAAGGAATAATTCACCGATTTTCATTTCGAGTAAAAATATTTAAAATATATCCTCCAATGTTACATGATAAAGCGCTTTGAAATTAAATTTTTACATTTGAAACACTATAAAAGGAGACGTGTTTACAGTTAGCTTCTCTGAATATGAATACATACTAATGACTAGTAGATGGTTTTGTTGTTCGAAATAATTTATCCCTTATATACTAATTTTTGCACGCTGGTTCCGAAAATAATATTCATTTTCGACATCACGTAGAGATTTTCACAAAATGTCATATTTCATATTACACATGTAAGTAATTTTCATTAAAACCGAGTCATTTAAATTTGGATTAAAAACTACTGAGATATTATGGAAGGTGGGACATTAGCACGACGGATGCTTACTGCTTGATGTTGAAACGGGATACGCCAGAATTATTACATAAAAGAAAAGGAACAGTGCATAGATCTCACAAGAAAATTCAGGATAAATAAAGATGGATATGTAATTGACGTTAATAGCTTTCTTTCTTTTTAAAGTTGTTTGCATTTGTAATTAGCATAACAAAGCGAAATAGGTACCTAATACAAATTTAAATAAATATTTATTTATGTAGCTGTGTAGCTGTTTTTCCTTTCCACTTTGCAGAAAATCATTACTACGTGATAGAAAAATGGACACCTTATTCGAAATCAGTGTAAATGAGTTATATAAAATCAGTTATTAGTAAGAACACATCTCTACAAAGTTCTCATTCGCAGGTCTGTGTAATTTATAGCGAATAATTGGTAAGAATAATAATAATAACTATTTCTCGTTACAGATCAAACACTAGAAAAAATTACATATGCTTAAAATTGTTTATTATTAATTAGTTTGGAAAATCTGGCAAGATTGTGAACTGAGTTGCCAACTATGATTATCGTACTTAACGAAAGAATTATGCAACTACTTATCAAATATATACATATCGAGTGTATATATATATATATATATATATATATATATATATATATATATAATATTTTGTATCATTAATTCATTTCATGTGTTTTATTTGTGAAATTCATCCACATATATATATAATATTAATATATATATATATATTATATATATATATATATATGATGAATAAAACCACGAAGGAAAGGAAACACGGAATGGTGCTGAAGCGCTTTCGTCTAATGACATCCTCATGAACACTGAAGTGCATAAAGAGTTACAGCCTATATAGGTTACAAAAAAAAATACATATATATATATATATATATATATATATATTATACAATAAACGGAGAAATAAAAAAATTAAAGGATTGTGGGAGGAGCATACAAATTTGTAAGGAAAAACTACCGATTTTAGCACTTTGCCCGAATCCAACACAAGCTCAAATGAACTGTTTCCAACCAATATTATAGTTAATTAAAAAAAATAATAAATTGAAAAATAAAAATAAAACTTGTAAGAGGAGCATACAAATTTATACTGGAAATCTGCCCAGGTTTTAGCACTCTGCCCTTCTTGTCTAAGTCCGATATATATAAGAATAAATTCAAAAATGAAAGTTATTAGAAAAGCATAGAAGTTTACCAAAGGTTTAGCACTCTACCCTTCTTGTCTACATCCGTTCTGTAAGTTGGATAATAGCAGACTCAAGAATATTCCTATTAACAATGTTGCTAGAATGAAACAAAACCGAAGCATTATTCCAATCAATAAAGTGGGATAACTCTGACAAATGGACAAAAAGGGCACTGGACGACTGTTCCGTTCTAACGGAATATTGATGCTGTTTTACACGTGTGTGAAAATCCTTTCCCGTCTGACCTATGTAAAAGGAATCACATTGTTTACAACCAATTTTATATTACTAATGCCTGAATTATTGGTAGGGCTATTTTTACTGATATTTTTCACAATTTGTTATATGAAAATACTACATTAATATCCAAAAGTTTAAGTACATTAGCAATGCCTAAACAGCCGGGAAAAATGGAAGTACTAAAATATTCTTTGACAAAGTACGAGTGTTATTATTCACACGATAGAAGGTTCGTTTTGCTTTGTTGAGACAAGATTTCATAAACGCAGGTGGGTAACGCAGATCACTTCCAATACCGTTGATTTTTTCTAATTCGGCATTGATGTATTCCGGACTGGCGATCCTAAGGGCGCGGAGAAACATTGAAGAAAAAATGGCCTTCTTAGTGGTGGTGTCATGTCCCGAGTAAAACTGTACGTAGGACAAATTGTTTTTTTTTTTTTCGATAGATACTAAACTTAAAACCTGGGCTTTCCCTATGTACACGCACATCCAAAAACGGGATTGAATTGTCTTGTTCCACTTCTAAAGTAAACTTAATGGAGGGGACTTGATCATTTAACTGAAGGAGGAAGTCATCCAGGTCACGATTCATCGGCCAGATACACAAAATATCGTCGACGTACCGCAACCATGGGTTGCCAACCCCCAGGATTCTCGGAATGTAAGTAATTTCGAAAAACTCCATATAAATATTGGAGAGGAGGGGCGAAAAGGGGTTGCCCATGGCCATCCCAAAAACTTGTTGATAATACTCGTTATTGAAAGTGAATTTACAGTCTTTGATGCAAAGCTTAATAAGTTCCAAAACAATGTGTGCAGGTAGTGGCAGGCAATACTTATGTAATTCTCGGGAGAGAAAGTCAAACATATCGTCAATCGGCACTTTTATAAACAATGAACAAACGTCAAAACTGATCAATCTATCGTTGGTTTCAGTACGTGCATTATTCAATTTTTCAGTAAGATCCATGGAATTTTTTACATGTGAACCAGAGATAGTTTCGAGAATGGGGGACAAGACTTTGACAAGCCATTTGGAGAGTTTATAAGTAATAGAGCCCAGCGAGCTAATAATAGGGCGCATAGGGTTGCCAGGTTTGTGGGTTTTAAAAGAACGTAAAGGTAGGGAATATTTTTCACTTGTTAATTTCGTGAAATAATTTTCATATACATTATACAGTATATATATATATATATATATTATATTATATATATATATATATTAGTATGTAATAACGATATACAAATAATAATAATAATGTTTAAGCCGGTAATTGAGAGTAAATAATAGGTATGTTGATTAAACGCTTATATGTTAGTCTATCTGCATAATGTAGCTTAATAATATTTGTCATGGAATATAGTCTGCCAATAAACCTTTTCATTTCATTTCATGTCACTTCATTTCATATTAGTGTAGAATAAATTAATTTTAATTAGGAAAGGCAAAAGTTACCCCTATAATTGAAAATAAAATGTGGTTTATTTTAAATTTATTTAATATTTTTATTTTACTTCATATAATACAAATATTAAACAAATAAATTGTTTTTGATTTAAAACGTGTTTAACCTGATTTTCGAAGAGGTAATGTGGCATTGGATTATAATAATATGCTTTGAGAATACAACGCAACTTCTTGTATGTTTTGAGGTCAATGCATTATCTCGTTAGGTCTATTAAACCCTTTTTCAGATATTTATTTTAAGTTTTCATTTCTATTGTTTAAGTGTATAAGGTTCAAAATTGAATGTCAAACTCTGATACAGAATATCAGTCTGATGTGTGAGAATATTGCTCCCCTGCAGCTAAAACTAGCCGGACCACGAACACGACGGAACGTTGGCAGAACGTGCCGGGACGCTGCGTAAAAAGTACTCGAATGTTTGTTTTGTTTTTGTTTGTTTTTGTCTGTTTTTGTTTCTTTGTTTTTCTGTTTTCGCTCATGAAAGACCATGAAAGAACCCCACAGGATTTTTTTCCCCAAGAAGGAGGGGGCCCCGCAAGGGGCACTCAAGGGACAAATGCCATCATTAAGGCCGGTGAGGCCCCATAAATGGGTTAGGAACTTAAGGAAGGAGGGGCCCATCATAACGCTGGCGAAGGCCTCCAGGTGCTGGATTCAAAGCACCTCAAATTCCTCTACACAAATGCCATTATAGTACTCACGTAGTGTTGCTAAACTCACTATTTGGTTCGCTGTTGAGTGGTATGGTGTAGCAGGTCCCTACTTCTTTGAGAATAAAACTGGAAAAGCAGTGACAGTAACACGAAATTCATGTCGTCAGATACTACAAGATTTCTACTTACCACAATTAATTAGTTTATCCCGTAAAAGAAATAATTGCGTTACTCCAGATTCACAGTGGCTTCAGCAGGATGGAACCTCTCCACACTAATTGAAAACTTGCAACTTTTTGAAGAAGTATTTTTCGGGGCGATTAATCTCCGTTCAAGAACTAGTGGAATGGCCCCTATACTCAGCTGACATCACATCCCTGACTTTTTTTTTGTGGGGTTACATAAAAGACAGGACTAAGCCTAACACACTTGAGGACCTAAAGACCAAAGTCTATGAGGTAATCAACAACTTCCCAGCTAAACATTTGTGTAAGGTCGAATATTGGTAGAAAAGAATGGAGTTTAATTAAGGTTAATAAACTCCTTATTTTACGTACCTATTCCGTTTGTGTTTGTGTCTAGATTCCTTTTTAAACTTAGAACATTTATTTGGAAATTGGGACGTTTTTGGAACACCTGATATATATATATATATATATATATATATATATATATATATATATATATATATATATATATATGTCTAATTTAGTATATATGTCAATTACAAATAATTTTTCATCATTTGTTAGCTGCTGTTAAGTAATTTATTTTAATCTCTATAAACTAAATACCTTTCTCAGATACATGACTTCTTGCCGGTTCTGTGCGGTGGTGATATATGCCGTATTACCAGTTGTTTCATCGACACAATCTGTGTCATTGAAAAAAGGAGGCCATTCATCGTTATAAACGGAGGTGTTCTCGCTTTCTTTCTTCTCCATGAAAGAGACCCGAACGTAACAGTTGATGTTCCTTGCGAATTCTATGTACAGTTTATTCAAGAAGTCGCCATTTGTTCTCAATGCTAATAAAAAATAAATAAACAATTAATTATTCCCATTAAACTTGTTTATCCTTACTTCCTCAAAGCATATAACATGTGTGCATACAGTGTAAAGAATCTCGTATCAATGTCCCAAGAAACTAGTGTGACATTTCTGTGCAGCTTCTCAAGCTCATTGGTTTGGACATTTTTTATGACGTCACAACGAATACGATTGTTAGCGCTGCGCTTTTCGTTTTGTCTCTCAAAGCTTTCGAGTGTCCTAGATATAATGATCACATATCTGATGAATCATATAACCGAACGTAGTTCTTTTCTAGAGGAGGCGATACTGTCAGCTTAGGAGAATTAATTCTGAGGTTTAATGCATGATTATCGGGACACTGTAGGACAACACAAACATTCCTCAGGGCAGGAACTCTTTCTAGACGTACTAAAGTTTGTTTGAAATAGTTTATATTTTATAATGTTTAATCTAATTTTTCCTTGAACGTATCCATCTCTTCTTATTTGTCATTTGTCTTTACGTGTACAGTTAATTTTTATTTAGAAACACATGAATTAATATTCTATAACAAAAAATTAGTCTAAATGAACATTTAAACAAACTGTCCACCCCTATGGCGTTAAAATAAAGTTGAAGAAAACTGGCATAGTTCATAATTTACAAAGCAAGGAATGTTTTCATCGCAATCCATAAACAAATCTACAGTATATGTCCTACTTCTTCTGATCTGGGGAAGTCAAGTTCATAATGTTCTGCCAGATAACCTCCATATGTACCCGTAAAAAATTACCTTAGTTCAAGTGCGATTGTGGCAGATGTGTGATTTGTGTTTTGAACTGCTGGATTTGACAAAAATTATCCAATATTTCTAGGTCGGTTACGTTTCTATGATTTTCCGTCAGTGGCTAAGTAAAACATAATTAATGTGTTTGGGGACGAGATAATCTCCATGAAGTGAGAGAACACGAGCGAGACCCCTCAAGGTAATGTCTAGTGCATTCTTACATGGTAAAAAAATTATTACTCATTTATTAGCGATGAAAAAAAAGGGTCATGAAGGTCATGCGACGGAGAGGACCTACAGCTATACGTGGGATCCGAACCACGGGCCGCTATATTATCTGAGCACAGAGAACGATCACTCAACTTCTCTCATTAAAGAACTTTACAAAAATTTCATAATCATAATATACTGTAAATAATTTACTTACCTTGAGGATATTTTAAGATCGAAATTGTTTTAAAATTTCTTATACGAATATAATCACTTATAAAGTTCGCTGCCAAGTAATTATTGTTCAAACAATCGCACACATTTAGCCCTAAAGCTAAATTTGCTAAAAGGAGTACAGCAGATACCATTCTCTCAACCTCAGATAATGATTACAAAAATAAAAATAAAATGGCGACTAAGCTCACCAACTTTCCTAATACAACACAAAATATAATCAATATGTAAACTTAAACCAACACAGAAGTGTGACATGAGATACTGAATTAATAACGTAATAAAAGCATTCAAATAACGTCTATGTAAGAGTTATAATTTATTAGTATTACAAAATTGCTTCCATTAAAATCAATGAAACGATTTAAAGAATAATTTGAGAATATCGTGTGGATGATGAATATAAAACGAAGACTTGTACGAACAAGTGAATAATATATAGATTGATAATAAAAGAACAAAGCGTTGAAAAGCTCTTACATCTAATTTAAACACCCATATGGCAAATATGTTCTTCGTGCTCAAGTTCTGAAAGAATTTTCTCTTTTGTCCAATATAATTAATATTAAGAAGTCGATTCTGCTTTTGTAATTTCCTTATACGTACTCCCGCTCTTAATGGACCCAATATTTAATTAAAATGGCGTGTCATTTATTTTTTACTGAAAACACAATCGATTATTTTATTTAAAATTGTTTCAAATAATTGAACTCTATAGCAGTTATGTCAAATTTTGCTTTCTGTTTATTATTAATTTAAATCCTGAACCAGGACCCGAAGGGAATTTATATTGGTATACTTACGTTATTTTTATTATAAATCTCAAAATGAATTTATATTATTATAAACTCAAAGGGAGTTATATTATTTTTAAGTTATTTTTATTATTCTTTTTCCTTTTAGCATTATTTTTTTACACTGCATACTCTGGAGGATTCCTCACTCTGAATGGATTAACAACAATTTTCGGGATATGTATTTTCAGCATTTTTCCGAGCGACTAACCTCCTTTCAGGAGCCAATGGAAAGACGCCCATACTCACCTGATTTCACATCCCCTAACTTCTTTTATGGGGTTACATAAAGGACAAATAGGTAGTTTGTTTTGGCTCCTTATATACTGTATATCTTCAACTGAAATTAAACCACAGTACCCTGAGGCGACCACTCAATCACTCAATCTGGGCCAGAAAAGAGGTGGGTATTCAAAACCGGGGTGGGGGAATGAATACGCTACCTGATTTATAGATATAAGTCAACTTGTAATAATCCTGTCCAGTTTTTTCGAATCATCATGTGACTGTTTTTTCCACGAGATTTCCCTTCTCGGCAAATCCGGACCAAGGTCGCATAAGGGGCCCCAGAGAGTGTTCAGAGACAGTCCAAACAACTTGGTAATATGTTAAATTAATATAAATTAGGTTATGTTAAATTACCCTTGGTTAGGTCAGGTTAGTAATTAGGGCCCTATGAGCTCTGTCTGGATAGTAAAGTTTTACGAAGTTTTTACCTTCTTTCACCCTATTCAGCAATACTCAAGAATTCTCACCACTGACTTCAATATTTTTTCTTATCACTTCATTATTATATAATATTGTTAACATTTTAGTGAAAGTCCATACAGTACACATTGTAGTACATACTTAAACAAATTATTTAGAGGCACACCCACTGTCAAGTGATTTGTAAATAAAGTAGAGAGAAATAGCCCCGTCCACCTCTGAAAATGATAGTTTAGGGATAACCACAGTGGTTTTTTTATATTCTTTATTTTCAAAATAAAAAATCACTATATTCGTCAATAATTCTGGTTTCAATACATATAACATTTGCGTACAATTTATGAAAGGAAGTAAATTAAAATTAAAAAACAAACAAATTTCTTCAAGATTTTGGTCTTCAGTCGGGCTACATAACGGCCACTGAAACCTTTCTCACAGCCTGAACATGAACGTAAACATATTCAAATTCTGGACAAAAAGTATCATTTTGTGGCACTACTGCAGTTGGGTACCCCAACCCAACAAATTCAATTAAATTAAAACAAAAAATTTAAAAGACAAAGAAAACAAACAATTCATTCTATGGGATATAATGCCCGGTTAGGTTAATTGAATGCCCAGTTAGGTCAACTGTATGCCCTTGACAATTGGTAGGTTAAGTTGTGATATTTTCGTTAACCTTTGTAAGGTTCACTCATATTTGCAGCTCCATCGTGTACTTGCCCTTTAATGGCATTAATGTTTAAACCATTGTTCTCAAGAAGTGACAAGGCTAAATTTAAAAAATTTTCGCCAGTCATTGATGGAATATCGCATACTTGAATGAATTGCTGTTATTTTCATTCTATGAACATAGTGAACAACAAAAGACGCTTGTTCTCTGTGAGATACATCTGTTGTTTCATTAAGTAAAATTGAAAAATGTTGGTTTTCTCACTTTCTTGAAGGATACTTCTTCGAACATGTGTTCCTAAAGCTCTGATGAGATCATTCTACGTTCTGTTTCGCATCAGAGACGCCTGTGGCTACCTTTAACTGCTCTGCAAATTTGTGATTGTTTAAATATAAATTAATTACACTCTTATTTCGCAAATAAGTGAATAGACTGAAGGAAATTCCTTTATTGAAGCTTCGTGCTATGAAAAAACACCACTCTACAGTATAGTGATTGCATATCCTACAAGAAATTCATTGAAAATTTCCAATAGAGATTATGCCTACGCAAAAAGCAGAAGATCGACGCTTTTTCCTTAATTTGTTGTTAGTTTTCAGGATTTACTGTAAACGAGAGGAGAAACTTACCTTGACTTCTTGTGATCTGAATTCATAGTCTAAAGGAGTTCCTGGTTTAGGTCCTTGGGCCTACTGTTTACCTTAAATTTACCTTAAGGCGCTTCTGCCTCAAGGGTGCGCTGCTCCCTCGAAGTCCGCTCAGCGCCTCCTGAGGCGGGGCCACGACGGGGTCGCCACCCCACTTTTCTCTCGCTTCTGCCATACGATTTGGTCCCCTATTGAATTTGTGGGGGCTGGTCTGGCAGAGGAATACCCTGACACTGTGGGTTGGTCGGGTATGTTGGCTAAAAACATGTCCAAGTGTTTTTTAAAAGTATCTACTGGGACTGCACTTATGTCTCTAAGGTACTGAGGCAAGGAGTTAAACAGGCGAGAACCCTGCCTAGAGATACTATTATATTGAAGGGTTTGAATCCTTCTCAGACTGTTTGGTGGGAGGTGATGTTTTTTACACATTCTTCCAGTTCTTGTTAAGGTGGGCACAATTGGTTCAGTATTGGGGGCAACTAAAAGCCCTTCTAGAATTTTCCAGGTGTAGATTAGGATGTATCTCTCAAACCTTCTCTCTATGGAATAAAGGTTGAGGCCTCTGAGCCTATCCCAGTAGTTTAATTTGTTTTTACTCACCTGTTGCCCATCAGGTTGTTTAATATACGAGGTAAAGGTTCTTTGTAGGCCCTCAATTTTTTGCAATTCATTTTGTTTGTGGGAAACCATAATTGAGAGCAGTAGTCAATGCGTGGAAGGACAAGTGATTTCCACAGGGTAAGCATGGTCATACTGTCCCTAGTTCTGAATGTCCTCAGTATATATCCTATTAGTTGTTTGCATGATGAGGTTACTTTGTCAATGTGCCTGTTGAATGTTGCATCTTCAGATAATATAATCCCTAGATCCCTGACATGATCAGTTTGTACAATATCTTTTCCTGTGGGTCCAGTGTAGTTGAATTGTTCTTTCAGGTATTTATTTGGTCCATACTTAATTAGTTCAAATTTGTCTTCATTGAAGGCCATATTGTTTGCATCTGCCCATGCATATATAGTTTGTAGCTCTTTTTGTAGCTCTACACAGTCTTCTTTTTCTGTAATTGGTCTTAGTATTCTGGTATCATCTGCGAATGACAGGAGAGAGCTTCCTAGGTTACAGTTTATATTGTTTAGCATTATAATGAATAGAATTGGTCCTAGTACTGTGCCTTGCGGCACTCCACTAATCACTTCTTTTTCTATAGATCTTGCTCCATTTACAATTGTTATTTGTTTTCTGTCAGAGAGAAAGGCATGGATCCATTTTCCTATTTTTCCACAAATACCAAGTTCTTTTAGTTTATGGAATAATATACCATGGTCAACCTTGTCAAAAGCTTTTGCAAAGTCTAGATAGATGACATCAACATTGTGGTTTTCTCCCAAATATTGTAGGATTGTATTGCAATGGTCTATAAGTTCAGTAAGGCAGGATCTCTTGTGTCTGAAGCCATGTTGAAAGTCTTCTAAGAGATGTTCATTATTTATCTATAAAACTGACAATGTGCCTTTTCAGGACTTTCTCAAATATTTTAATAATATGGGAAGTCAAAGATATGGGTCTATAGTTCTTGGCTTCCTTTCTTTTGCCTCCTTTGTAGATTGGGGTAATATTTGCTTGTTTCATGATTGGTGGTATTCTACTGGTGTCTAGTGAGGATCTCCACAGGATTTTCAAAGGCAGAGATAAAGTATGTTTGCATTCCTTAAGAATCTTGGCTCCAATTCCATCTGGACCAGGGGCTGAACTCCCCGTAGCTCTGTTATTGCCTGTTGTATATCTCTAATGGTTATTTGTATATCTTCCAATAATGGTCTGTCTTGGTCATTTTCTTCTCTATCAAAAAATGCTGTAGTTTTTATTTTCTTTGCTACTACAGGGGTACTCCAGCTTAAAGCATATTGAGATTGTAGAATGTTTGCCATTTCCTGTGTATTAGATGTGAGAGTTAGTCCATCTTTAGCAAGCAATGGGCCAATGCTCGTTTTGATAACTGCTTTGCGTTTAGCATAGCTAAAGAAGAATTTGCTATTTTCCTTTATAGTGCCAATAGCTTTGTGTTCATTATCAATATTCTCTCTTATGGTTGACTCCTTTATTTTAACAACTCTTAATGCTTTGAGAAACATAAAAGAAGCTCATATCCCATTACGTGAGGATGAGTATCCCCCAAAAAGTCGGCTGAACACGAGTAGAAACAGGGAAAGTGGTCGGCGAACTCCATGCGAATCCAGAGCAGCTGAGAACGAGCTAGATTCTCAACGCCCAGACCCCAAAACTGGAACAAATGCGCTATCTGACGCTAATAACCTGAGAAACAAAGAAGAAAATTAAATATTTTAAAGAAGGGAGTTGGTCATAACAAAAGTAGGTATAAAAGTTCAAAAATTCTTTCGAAGCATAAAGACGTAACTAAAAGTATGAATCTAAAATGTGTATTCATATATTTTGTCAAAAAATTTACTAACATTTGAGGAACTTATAGAATATAACATATATTCTTTAAATACCTTTTTTCTTTTAATCAGTGCTTGTTAATTTATCGCTAATTCCTCACATATATATATATATATATAAAGATCTGTGAGGGATATCTCCAACAGGTACCGCAATTCAAATTAAAAAAAAGAAATTAAAAAATTTATCCCTCAAAACATTTAGTGTCAATAAACCCAAAGATTTATGCACACACACACGAACTCTCTCTCTCTCTCTCTCTCTCTCTCTCTCTCTTTATACCCCTTCGTGTGTGTAATTTTTGAACCGGATTTTAATTTTGACGTGGCAATCTATTCTTTTAATCCTAAAAAAGGTAACAGTATGATCAAGGAAGGAACAAAACTAAATTTTAGACAGATCAAGAATTTCTGCCAATCTTTTATTATTATTATTAATATTTTTATTATTATTATTATTAATTTTAATTTCATTTTTATCTTTCCATATATATACATATATGCGACTCGGTGGTATAGTGGTTATGCGCCTCGGTGGTATAGTGGTTAGTGTCGCTGATTACAAATCCATCGGCCCCGGGTTCGAGAGCCGACGGCAGCCGGCGCGCAGCAAAACCCAACTGTTCATCCTTCCACACAATAAAGAAAGTGGTTGGTAGATAAATGGGTACCCTAAGTGGCCTAGTGGTTAAGATGCTGGGCTGCTGATGGGGCTTGGTTCGGATTCCACGTTAAACTCTAGGTCTAAGGTGGAGTGAAAAGCTTGACTTTCGTCAGAATGAACAATTCGGGCGGAAGCTAACAAAGGTTAAAAGTTTTATATATATATATATATATATATATATATATATATATATTTAGGGTGTCTCTTATTTTCGAAGTGTTGATTTTTTTAGGTTGCGCCCCCTCAACCAGTTCCGTTCGTTGAAAAAACATCACATATAAAATATGTTTTGGATTGAACAATATTTAGAGGTCGCCCCCGCTTATTAAAGTTCATAAAATATAGCTATTATTTATGCAATTAATATTTGAAATTACTAGCAGTTGTCAAATATACTAAACATATGTTTTTAATTAATTAATCATCATACTTATGATGAATTCAATTAAATGAATATATTAGAGATAATTGTCAAGTTTGTAGCTGAAAATATTGCTTGATAAGATGGCAAGATGATGGAGGACCTCACCTCGCACAAGCACATTGATCGTCTCCCAGTACTTGTGTCAGGACCTGGTGTTGAACAGCTGCTTGGTGTCCCCAAAATTCCAAACTCAACTGGAGAAGCACAAGCTGAAGCCGTCTTTAACTGCCTGAATGAATGGGGAATTACAGAGAGAGTAAAAGCAATTTGTTTCGATACAACAGCTTCAAACACGGGTCAATATAGTGGAGCCTGTGCTCTCATCGAAACAAAATTGGGACATGATGTTTTGTACTTGCCTTGTAGACACCATGTTTTAGATTTATTGTTGGGAGCTGCATTTGAAGCAACATTGGGATCTACATCAACTGGTTCAGAGATATTGATCTTTAAGCGTTTTCGTGACAATTTGACTTCTGTTGATCAAAGCCAGTTCCAAACAGATGAGACAGACACGATTACCAAAGAAGCAATTATCCAGTCTAAAACTGAACTAATTCAGTTTGCTAGATCCCAAGCACCTATGCTACGGGATGACTATCAAGAACTTTTGGATCTGTCCATCATCTTTCTTGGAGGTGTCCCCAATAAAGGCATCAAGTTTCGTGCACCAGGTGCCATGCATCGAGCTCGCTGGATGTCCAAAGCGCTCTATTCTATCAAGATGTGGCTTTTTCGAAACCAGTTCAAGATGACTAAGACTGAAGAACGAGGAATTCGAGATCTTTCCCTTTTTTCTGTTCTCATCTATATGAAAGCTTGGACAACATCCTCACTCCCTATTGAAACCCCATTTAATGACTGGCTCCTTATGAGGTCATTGATTAATTATCCTAACAAAAAGATTTCTGATGCAACTGAAAAAAAGCTCTCTAACCACTTATGGTACCTGTCTGAAGAAGCAGTTGGTCTTGCTTTCTTTGATGAGCGAATTACTACAGATGTAAAGAAACGCATGGTAAAGGCATTAGAAGATGAGTCCACTGAGAGACCACCCAAGCGTCCTCGGATTCCTGAATCGACCTTCTGCTCTGGTGAAGGACTACACCAACTTGTTACAAGAAATACTAGAGAATTCTTTACTAAGCTGAATTTGCCAGAAGGATTTCTGAACAAGGCACCCAGCACTTGGACATCCAACTGTGAATATTTAAGGGCCAGAGCTATTGTTACAGCTCTATCTGTTGTAAATGACCGGGCAGAACGTGCAGTAGCTTTAGTTCAAGAGCTGAATAAGAAATTGACAGTGGGGGAAGAGCAGCTCCAGTTCCTGCTCCAAATTGTTGCAAAACACCGCCAGAGTCACCCAGTTCCATCAAAAACTGTTCTTCTCAAAAAATAACCATCAATGAGGGCGCACCTTAAAATACACCATATTTTATAATCATTGTATATTAAATAAATGTTGTATAAGGAAATAATGCTAATTAAAGTAATTAAAGTATGTAAATAGCACTGGCATTTTGAATTTATCTCTATATAATAAACTAATGGTTTTTTTTTGTAGCAATGCTTCATTGCTGATTGTATATAAAAAAAGAGCAAGGAAGGATTTTGGATAGGAGAAAAAGGATTGGGATAAAGAAGGATTGAGGACCAAAGGATGGATTATAACAACATCAAAGATAGGTTAGAAAAGGATCAATGATAAATAAGAAGGCCTATACTTATAAAAACGAATCAAACTAAAAAAAAGAAGGAAGGAATTATGTGTATAATGAGCATAATCATATGTCAGGAGCTATTATGCCATGGTCACCATTTTTATTAGCCGGGGGCGACCCCTAAATATGAGCCAATTTGTGTCAACCTTTCAAGTTTTAGTTTTTATGCTAAATGGAACTATTTTAGGGGGCGCAGATAAAATAATTCAACATTTCAATTTTTGACTACCCAATAAGAGACACCCTTATATATATATATATATATATATATATATATATATATATGGGAATGAACTCAGAATGGTTCCCTGAGTTTTTTCTGATACACACAGACCGTGCATGGAACAAGGAACTCTTCTGGGATAGTTTTTCTTTTTCATGATGCAAGCCCGACGTGGGCAACGGGTCTCTCGCAAAGAGGTCCCATAAATATAGCTTCCCTCACCAGCAATCTGCAAATCAGACAGGATCCAGCTTTGGGACGTGGATCTAGGGTTTAAAGCAGCCTAGCCCCACTACATTTAGAACCTCAATATAAGTAAAAGACTCGTTGCATTCACGTCGGATTGAATAAATCAATGAAAAAGGGGTAACTATTATATTTTTAGCCAAAACCAAAACTTAAACCTCAACTGGCAGAATTGAGCGTCCACTTTTCAAGGCACATAACATGTCCGTTTCATGATGGGAATGAACTCAGACTATAGTGGATTTAATTATCCCAGAAGAGTTCCTTGTTCCATGCACGGTCTGTGTGTATCATATATATATACTGGGTGATCCAGATAAATGTGACCCATAAAAAAAAGCCAAATATTCTTAATATTTAATTCCTTTCATAAAAACTATATATCATTCGAAAGAGTAGAGTTACAAGTTTATTATGAAATATTTATTTTTTAAAATGACTCCTTTCAAATGTGCTCCATTAGTTGCCAAGCATTCCAGTGTTCTCGCTTGTAAGTTCTGCATCACTTTTGCAAGAGTGTGCGGTGGTATGGCCTGTATCTCATTTGTGATGGCGGCCTTCAATTCTTGCAAGGTCGTTGGGTTATTTCTGTAGACCCTACTCTTTAAATATCCCCAGAGATAATAATCTAAGGGAGAAAAATCCGGAGACCTTGCGGGCCATTCAACGTCTCCAAATCTTGAGATTAACTCGCCTGGAAACGTTTGACGCAAAACTGCCATGCAGTTCCTCGTGGTATGGCAGGTAGCTCCGTCTTGTTGGAACTTGGAACCAGTGGTTTTCTAGACAAAGATCTCTTAATTTAGGAATAAGGAAATCGGTCAACATTTTTTCGTAGCGATCACCATTTACAGTGACCGTGTTTCCGGTGGAATCCTCGAAAAAGTACGGCCCTATGATCTGAGATGCAGTAAGACCACACCAAACAGTTACACGCTGACTATGCAACGGGACTTCGGTAATATTCAATGGATTTTCTGTTGCCCAGAAACGACAATTTTGTTTGTTTACAGTTCCATTCAAGTGAAAATGGGCTTCGTCTGACATAATCAAAGTTGCTAGAAAATTGGTGGTGTCATTTACCTTCTGTTGGATCCATTCACAGAATTGTCGTCTTCGTGCGAAATCTCCATCGTTTATTTGTTGCACTGTTTGAATTTTATATGGAAAGAGCATTAAATTTTGCTTGAATATACGGTGTGTTGTTCCATATCCAACTCCTAATAGCTGAGAAGCACGTCTGATGCTTATGTTAGGATTATCCTGTACAATTTCATGAGTTCTGTTAATGATCTCGTCTATCCTTGCTGTGCGCACTCTTCCAGTTGGTTTTCTTTTTCCAATGCTGCCAGTTAGGGAAAAATTTCTGACACACCGACGGATTACTTTCTTAGAAGGTGATTTTGACATCTGAAAATTTGTCTTGAAAGATCTTTGAGCTGAAACTACACTTCTTCCATGCTCATAATATTACTCAGTTATGAAACGCAGCTGTTCCACAGTCCATGCAGTCATCTTGAAGGGTTAGTTTTAACTAACACTTTTATTTTGTTTTGTATCTTATCTTGTCTTGTATTGTCAAAACCTATACAATCCTGTACAAACTTGTAACTATCCTCTTTCGAATGATGCGTATGATTTTATAAAAGGACTTATACTTTAAGAGTTACAGGGGTTTCTTTTGGGTCCCATTTCTCTGGATCACCCTGTATGGATGAAATGTAGAATTCGGACCCCAGATAATCCAGATGGAGAATACAGACCCCAACCTTCCCTAATGTAGAATACAGACCCTAACCTTCCCCAAATGTAGAATACAGACCCCAAACGAATTTAAAATACATTTAAAAATACTTAGAAATTTTTATTATTATTAAAAGTAATTAAAATCTAATTAAGTCAAACTTTAACTATATAAAAGAATATTGTGAAGAAATAGTATCACAAAATTGTAAAAACTTTTATAATATAAAAGAGAGCTGTCCGTCTGTCCGTCCGTCTGTCACACTTTCAGAAATTACACTATAAACTACGCGCGTGTGTGCATGCGTGCGTGTGTGTGTGTGTGTGTGTGTGTCTGTTCCAGCCATAGCTCCAAAATGAAAGCAGTTACAAACATAAAACTTCACACACATATTGATTAGGTCCCGAGGTTGTGCACCTGGGTGTTGAATGCCCGGTTAGGTCAACTGTACGCCCTTGACGATTGGTTAGGTTAAGTTAGGTTAGGTTAAGTTAGGTTAGGTTAAGCTTTAACGAAAATATCACGACTCAACCTAACCAACCTAACCTAACCTAACCTAACCTAACCATTCAATTAACCTAGCTAATAACAGCTAATAACAGCCTTCGAACTACAAAAAATATTCCGCCCCTCCACTTGGATATTTTTACTACCCGCACGAAGGGCGGGTTCTCGTCTATCTATCTCGTCTTGATCTATCCATGGGTGTAAGAAATAAATTTTCACAAATAATAATAAGTTAGATTGAGCTTGCTTGTTTTCACTAAGACTGCTCGTTTAAAACTGATTCAAATAATTCAAGTGTAGCTTAAACATGGCCTCGGTCGTCTAAAACTGTCTCACTCACTAGTTAAAGTGTAGCTTCGGTCGTTAAGCCAAATGGAGAATAAAGACCCCAACCTTCCGCTAATGTAGAATTCGGACCCCTAACAAAGTTGGGGTCCGAATTCTACATTTGATCCATATATATATATATATACAGGGTGTCCATAAATTATTCACCCCATTATAAGCTTTAATAAATTCGTTATTATAGGAGCTATCTTAAAACGGTTTGCGGCAATTAATAACACAACTCAAGAAATTTTTGTTTTAATTCAGTAAACCTCCACGTGAGCCCCATTGGTAGCACGCAGAACATCAAGGCGATAGATGATTTCGTTCCAAACATTAAGAAGCATGTCTTGCGTGATGGAAGCTAATGTCTCTTCAATCCGGTGTCTTAATTCTGTGATGTTATTAACCTTCTTTGCATACACTCTGTCCTTTGTGTAGCCCCATAAAAAGAAATCCAGAGGCGTGATATCCGGGGAACGAGGAGGCCATGGAATACGGCCATCTCGCCCGATCCAACGAGAAGGGGACTTTTCATTGAGGAACATCCGCACTTCTAATCCCCAGTGTGTTGCGTTCGTGTTCAATAAATTCATGCGGATTTTCTGATCCCCATATACGGCAATTGTGTCTGTTGACTTTACCAGACAGATGGAATGTCGCTTCATCACTGAAAACGACATTGTTCAAAGCATGCTCATCTTCATCAATACGGTCAAGAATGTCAACAGTAAACTGTACCCGTTTGGGTTTGTCATTTGGGAGAAGTTTCTGCAAGGTTTGCAATTTGTAGGCATAAAGTTTCAACCTCTTGTGAACCACTTTATGCACTGTTGAACGCGGTATTTGCAGTTCTCGGCTTGCTCGGCGGGTGGATTTTGTAGGACTTCGGATAAACGCCTCCTGAATTCCTGCTATCTTATCTTCAGACACACTAGGCCTTCCAGCTCCTTTCTGATGTAGCACACTGCCAGTTTCTTGAAATTGTTTCAGCCATCGCTTGAGTGACTGCTTTGTTGGTGGAGTTTTCTGATATTCCTCCCGAAAACGTCTCTGTACAGTAATTGGAGATTTGGTTTCCCACATCCACAGCACACACATTGCTTTCTCCTTCACTGTCGCCATTGTGCCCCAAGTGGATGTTCTGCGAAATAAAGAAAAGATTTCTTGAGTTGTGTTATTAATTGCCGCAAACCGTTTTAAGATAGCTCCTATAATAACGAATTTATTAAGGCTTATAATGGGGTGGATAATTTATGGACACCCTGTATATCAGGTCATCCCATAAGTAATGTCGTTTTTTACGATAGATTAAGTTTAAACTAGTCCTACTCGGTTTAAGCCTAAATTTTCCGAAGGTTATATCTAAGAGGACATCTATCGTGTTTCGCTACATACTTTACAGACCTTGACCAGTGAAGACATGTGTTTTGCTTTATGTCAACCCATCATAAACATGGCGGTATCATAAGAGCATATCAGGCATATAATGCTTTACGAGTTCAAAAAAGGGAATAGTCCCACTGAAGCAACGCGAAACATTCAGGACGTTTATGGCAATGATATTCTGCATGTGAGGAAATGTCAAAGATGGACTGCTATTTGACAGATGCAGCACGCTCTGGACGCCCTGCTGAGTTTGATGATGACCTGCTGTTAGCCGCACTTGAAGAAGACTGTTCAACAACTGTCGAAGAATTTGCCCAGAAACTCAATTCATCCCCGTCCACCATCCATCGACATTTGCAACAACTCGGGAAAGTGCCTAAGTTAGGAAAATGGGAGCCACATGAATTGTCGGTCGACAATCTGAGGGTGTGGGTAAACATTAGCACAGCTCTTCATTCCCGTGAACTCCAAGATCCGTTTTTGCACCGTTTAGTGACTGGTGATGAAAAGTGGATACCGTACCAGAATGTTAAGCGCCGTTGACAGTGGGTTTGTGCGGGAGAACCAGCGGCACCACAGCCAAAACCAAATCTTCACCCTCGGAAGGTGTTGCTTAGTGTTTGGTGGGATAAAGGTGGTGTAATACACTTTGAAACCTTACCACACAACCAAACAATCACCGCTCAACAACTGGATCGATTGAACACTGCACTAAAAGAAAAGAGACCTTCTTTGGTTAATCGGAAAGGAATCGTGTTCCACCACGACAACGCACGTCCTCATACCCCTCGGATCACTTCTGCAAAAACTGAGGAGCTTGGGTGGGAAAAACTTCCACATCCTCCATATTCTCCAGACCTTGCGCCTTCATATTATCATCTCTTCAGGAGTCTGCAAAACTATCTTAACAAGAAACAGTATACGTCTTTAGATGACCTGCACACCAGTCTTTGTAAGTTTTTTGCCTCAAAACCGCCTGAATTTTATAAACATGGCATTGAAAAGCTTGTAGGACGTTGTCAGAGTGTTATTGATTCCAACGGAAAATATATACTAGATTAAAAAGTTTCAGTTGAGTTTTTTTTTGTCCTTCAAATTCCGATCTAAAAAACGACATTACTTATGGGATGACCTGATATACTGTATATATATATATATATATATATATATATATATATATATATATATATATATATATGCACTAGAATCACAAAATAACACGTGACCTTATTAATAAGCAAACAACCACAAGGAAAAGGAAACACAAAGTCCGAGCGCTTTCGTGATATATTCACATTATATCACGAAAGCGCTCGGACTTTGTGTTTCCTTTTCCTTGTGGTTGTTTGCTTATATATATATATATATATATATATATATATTGTAATTTGTTTTAGTTTTGTATTTTAATTTTGTTTGAATTTGAGATTGTTTTTGGCATTGTAATTATACACTTACAGTATTTTTGTTGTGTTGTAAGTTGTTAACATTAACTTCAACATGTACCTGTCTGACGAGTGTTGCACTAATTTTGTTTTTACTTTTATTTTATTATTTTAGCCACTGATAAGGAAGTTTAATTTCCGAGACGTCTCGATGTTAAATTTTCGGAAGGTTGAAGTGGGAGCTGATCGGCCTAGGGGCTGTATAGTAACCAATCTCTTGAATCAGTCACAGCAACGATTCACAAATTCACTACTATAGGCAGAGACAAATTATATGAACCGTATGAGTAAACTAATTCAAAGGTTATCAGCTTTAACCTTTCAACTATAATATTAAACTTACAACCACCAATAAAACATGTAGTAAACAGGTAGTAAACAGTGACCTTGAAATAGCGGGCATACGAACGAACGAGCGAGTGAGACCTTTAAAATTACGA
Organism: Bathynomus jamesi; assembly: GCA_023014485.1. Lineage (NCBI taxonomy): Eukaryota > Metazoa > Arthropoda > Malacostraca > Isopoda > Cirolanidae > Bathynomus > Bathynomus jamesi. The sequence continues at coordinate 1,114,944 of JAJOZX010000569.1, read as the reverse complement.
ACGAATGAACGAACGAAACGAATGAACGAGTGAATTTTAACTACCTACATAAACTGTTCAAAATATTTTCAAAAGGCCAGGTAAAGGCTCTGAAATCTTAAATGAAAGCCAAGCAAATAGATAAATAGGTTTTATAACTTTAGATATATTTACAAACTTACCAGCTTACATGATTTAAAGGAACAAGGAGTGGGCACTCCTTTTTAGCATCCCCATCCCGTTCCCCTCCCCCGCCCTACCCCCACCATATACACCGCGAATCTTCCGTTTAATAGTAAAAGTTTTGACGGTGACCGCGGGAAATGTATGTTTCATTACGGTATAATCGTACAGTGACTCCGCGTGTATACTTTTTGTGTCATAGTTAGTAATAGTTACATAATTAATGTGAAAAGATGCCTGAGCATCGAACCGGTGGTATCCCGAGCATGATTTAAAGGGACGAGAAGTGGGACCCCTTTCGGCGTTCCACCCATCTCCACCCCCAACCACCCCCACCAGCTACGCTTCCCCGCAAGCCGTTACAGATACAATGGGGTCGTCTGCTGTAAATCTTGTAGAAAATCCATTGTTATGTTTTATATTTGACAAAGTAGATCATATTAGGTCAGACCTTCTTGTATCTGTCTGTCATGATTTTTATGATTCAGAAGAAATAGAACATGCGAGGGTACAACTAAACACTCTGTTCAGTGCTACCCTCCCAACTCGTAGAGGTAATTCTAGAAACGAGAATACCCTGAAAGACATTATAAATAAAGTGTCGACCCTCTGGGATAATGAGAACAATATTACCTTTTACGTTACTAACTTCCATAGAATACCGGTAATCTCTATGGGTGATGTAGAGGTCTCGGTGCTCCTCAAACAGTATAATGAGGTACAAAAGTCGAGAGTTGAACTGAAACACCAACACGTAGTGTCAAATCAGAAAAACGCCATTTCGCTAGAACAATTCCGGTCAGAGTTAGATGCGTTGAAAGAGACGCTCCTCCCAAAGCCCAGTTACTCGGAAGTAGTTCAGCAAGTCAGATCTCCAAGAAGCGCGTCGGGCAGCGAGGGAAACGAAATCCCCGCCTCCAACTCCCCCCATGAAAGTGGGGTGGAAACGCAGCATGCAGGGGTAGCGGAAAGGACCCCTGCTCCCGATTTCACAATGAGGAACAGGAACGGTCCAATGCCGAGAGACGAGGCATCATTGCCCTCTTCCCTGCCTCCCACTGCAGAGGAGAGGCGTTCGATTACACCTCACTCGGTGCGCAGTTCCCCCCCCCCTCCCACCGAAGAAGGAGTGGCACGCGCGGCCGTCAGGTTATAAATACCGCTAACAGACTCTCACCAAGCCACAGAGTAAGGGAGGGGTCTCCTATTCCCCAAAGGTTGTGCCACCCATCCCCCAGGCAGACGAACCCTGTCTCAGGGAGATCGAGGGAGGAGCACGGGTGGGTCACTGTTAACAGGCGCCCCTCCCGAAGGTTTCCTCAACCGGTCTCCGGGGCGAGGCCACCGATGGGGAATCTCACCCTCTTTGTGTCGCGAATTCAGCTCTCGAACGAGGCAAGCGATATTCGACACATGATGGAAGAAGTCATTGGTGAACACAGTATATTGATAGTTAATTAACTAAACACGAAATCTCCGTATTATAACATTTAAAGTAATAATCAAAGATGTAAATGCGCATTTCAGCCCGTATAATATGAGTCAATGGCCAGACGGCAAAATAATAACAGTAATAATAATAATAATAATAATAATAATATGGCGCCATAACGGTAATGCCTGAAAGTCGTACTGTGTATAATAATAATAATCTTACTAATAATAAATTCTCTATCAGTCATGGCGGATAACTTGTTGAAAACAGTCTCATATAATGTAAGGTCAGTGAGGAATTCAAATGTAGATGTTCATAAAATCTGCGACAGTGCAGATTTGATACTCCTGCAGGAGCACTGGCTACCTAAGCAAGAGCTAAAATTCCTCTCTACCATCCATGATGACTTGGAAGAAAAGACGCTGAGAATTTTGGAAAAATATGCTCCGAAAGCACAGCCAAAAGGAAAGAGGAACTAGCTGGAGAGACAAAAGAGAAGAATATTCCGCAAAAGAAAGAGAGTAGCGACGAAGTTAGCTAATTGCGGAGACAACAATGCCAGGAAAGTAATACAAGAAAAACTGGAGAGTATCGATAGTGAAATACAAACTCTGATAAAGGGCCATGCAAAGAGGGAAGAGGGAAAGGCGATAGAAGCAATAAAGGAAAATCCAAAATACTTCTACAGTTATACGAAAAGGAAAACAAAAACGCGCGCTACTATCGGGCTCTTATGGAAAGGAAATAATGAACTAACAGACGATCTAAAAGAAATATCTGAAACATTGGGAGCCCAGGATGAATCGGTCTTCAGTACCCCCAAAAAGTGACAAAGCGATACCTGCCATAGATACATTCTTCGAAGAGAAATTGCAAGGGGAATGTATAACAGATTTTGATTTTACCCCAGATGTAGCGAGACCTATAGGACAAATGAAATCACATTCAGCTGCAGATCCGGACAAATGGAATGCACTATTAATTAAAAACTGTAAAAATGAAATAGCTACACCATTATACTGGATATGGAGAAGATCCCTAGACACTGGGGAAATACCGAGCATCTTGAAAAGTGCAAATATTGTCCATATGTATAAAGAAGATAAAGGAGGGGATAGATCTCAAGCAAAGAACTATCGACCAGTTTCTTTGATGTCCCACCTCACCAACATATTTCAAAAAATAATTATAATCAGAGAGAAAATCTATGACTTCTTCGAGACATTGGAAAGATTCAACGAAAATCAGCACGGATTCCGATCAGGAAGATCATCTTTATCACAACTTATAGAGCATTATAACAATACCCTAGATGCCCTTGAACGCAATGAAAACTATGATGTCATATACACGGATTTTCTTAAAGCTTTCGACAAATGCGATCATGGTATAATAGCACATAAAATGAAACATATGGGGATTAGGGATGCACCGGATACCGGATATCAAGTATGATCCGGCCGGATACCGGATAATTAATTAACATTTTAATCACATTTTGTTGATAAAAACTTCATATTTCAAGTTTTTGTGTGTACTTTATTATTTTATTATGGCTAATGCCAGACGATTTTACTCAGCTGTGGGGGCTAAATTTAACATTTATAATGATTTCCTTTCAAACAAAAAACACACTCAAAGTTAGATTTCTCTAAAATTTAGCGGTACTACTTAATAATGACCGTTGATGCCAAATTCGAGACACAAATCAGATAGCAATAAACAGAGCAAAAAGAGTCGTGGGACAGGTACTAAGAACGTTCAAAAGGAAGGACAAGACAGTAATGATTTCCCTGCTGAGAACACTGATCATACCAAAACTTGAATACTGCTCAGTTTTGACGTCCCCATACAAAAAGGAAGAAATCAATAAACTAGAAGATACGCAGACACATTTCACAGCCAAGATTGATGGCTGCAAAGAATTCAACTATTGGGAAAGACTACGTAAACTAAATCTGTACTCCCTGAAAAGAATAAGAGAGGTACACCATAATCTACATATGGAAAATGATCGAAAAACTGGTACCAAACCTCAAACACCATCCAAACAACGCTGGAAAATAGGAAAGACAGAATGTGTAGTGTTCCCAAATTAAAGGCCCGACAAGTGACTTCAACACAAAGAAAATAGCTTGGTTGTCAGGGGCCCAAGAATTTTCAACCAGTTTCCAAAGGACCTCAGAAACATTACAGGGGGTCAAAGTTGAAGTCTTCAAGAGAAGACTAGATGCCTGGCTCACGACGGTACCAGGTGAGCCGCGTGTACCTTGCTATGTGCGGTGGAGAGCGCAAGAGAGGAACTCGCTCCTCCACCAAGCCAGGCCTAGAGGCGGGGCCACCCGTTTGACCTTGTGAAGAGAGAGACCAACATACGGAACCCAAACGAGGTTAATATATATATATATATATACATACATACACATACATTTTAACTGCAAACACGCAGTATGATTAATGTAAAGAACGAAGCTTGTGTAGAAGAGCGTCCGCACAAGAAGAGGAGAAAGAACGAACAAATGAAAAATGAGGCACCTCCCAGGAATCGAACCCGGGATCATCTAATTGCCGGTCGGACATGCTATCCACTACACCAAGGTCCTCGATCAATCAGAAATCGTAATTCTCATACATACGAGCGAAATCGAATGCCCTGAGGGGGCACCTTCTCATGCCGTTGTTTGCAGTTAAAATGTATATATGTACGGCATGAGAAAGTGCTCCTTCAGGGCATTCGATTCCGCTCGTATGTATGAGAATTACGACTTCCGATTGATCGAGGACCTTGGGGTGGATAGCATGTCCGACCGTCAATTGGATGATCCCGGGTTCGATTCCTGGGAGGTGCCTCATTTTTCATTTGTTCGTCCTTTTCTTCTTGTGCGGACGCTCTTCTACACAAGCGTCGTTCTTTACATTATATATATGTTAACCCCCCCCTTTATGGCCCTTTGTCAGTTCGGATTCGAAGGGGGTTCTAGTTAGGAGGCTGCAACGGATGCTTCTTCTTTATACTTTTCTATAATTCTTTTCGGTCGCCTTAGGGGGTCGACACTCTGTTAATTCTTTTCTTTTATAATTATCGACTTTTCTGACTAAGTTCTGAAGCGAGCACGGCTCGAAGGAAAAAGATAAAAACTTCTTAAAGGGTGGTTTACTTCTTAAAAATTACAGTTGGTACTCTGAATTACAAGGGGTAGAGGTTCGACCTCTTTCGACCATGGCTCAGGCCGGAATCTAAAAATACTTAAGTTAAGGAGGCAAGGGGCTTCTGCCCCCTCCCGACGAAGTGCTAATCTGAAGAAGTCTAATCTAGAAGTCTAATGCAGAAATGCCACAAATGAAGTTCTATAATGAAGATTAATCTAGAAGTGTCGTAAATGAAGATGATACATGCATAATATAGTCTAATGTTTGGGGGAGACAATCGAAGGTTAAGTTTCCCCCCTTTTTAAACACATGATTTCAACTAAAAAGAATAAAAAAATGTAAAAATAAAAAAGAACAGTAGTATCGCCGATTCGACAATATTATTCGTATTAGCACATAAGCACAATTTTGAGTACATGACTGAGTACGTATTAATTTTGGTTCATTACAATTACGATTACAATTATGGATTACAACTACCAATTAATTCATATTCACTTATTATTGTTTTAATTACAATTCCATTAAAGTATATTCTTACATTATAAATTAAATCATTACATTTAATTAGTTTCACTGAAGTACATTACAAGTTATTGTTCATTACAGTTTCATTAAAGTACATTACATCAATTACATTATATTAAAGGATTACATTTAATTACAATTTTAGCAAATTGTTAATTGACATATCTACTACTGAAATAATATGTTATAATGTTATAAATTCGAATCAAAGCGAAAGAAGACCTTTTTTATCTTAGAAGCGTTCAAATTATGCTGGGATGAGTGGAATTTCTGATAATAACTTACTAAGTATTTATGAATATCTTGCGAGGGTTGAACGCACTTTTTTTTTAAAAATAATACGAGAACGTATTTTTGCGTTTTAGAACGAACTGCGAAAGTTTTGCATTTCATGACTGACACGAGTACAGATGATTATTTAATAAGATTTATATTGGATAATTGGTCAAGATAAGATATGAATGTAAGAATTATATTTATACTACATAACATATAAATAATGACTTCTAGAGGGTGTACAGTTTTTATTATGATGATATATAAATTTTCATACATTGAATACTAGAGATATGATGAAGGGAAATTAATGACGGGAAAATGTGACGTCATAGTTATTGAATTTGTACGTATGGAGAACGTAGAGAATAAAGTTATTTTATGACGTCATAGTGTTTAAGTCATTATTAGAAAAGATGAATTAGAGGCAAAGTGTGGGTAGTAATGACTAAGAAGTACAGCTACGGGTTCCAATCCTGTTACATGCAATGTGTATGCATAATCTAGGGTCGAGGGTGAGATGCAAGACAATTCATAATTAATTATAACTTTTATAACAAATGGAAAATGGATGATGGATACGACTAAACCATAGAAAGGGTAGATCGTAGGGTTGACACGAACAAAAATAGGAAGCTACAAGTAAAATTATTATCCAAACTCGCGTTAAGCGATTTTGGTTCTTATGTAAAAATGGACATTCGAACATAAAACTATTGTTCACTTTTTTACATATATACTTATATAATTTTTTAAATTTTGGGACATTCCGAGTCTCTCGATCGCTTTGTGTATATATATATATATATAGTGGTGTATTGGTTAGCGTCCTGACTACGCATCCATCTGCCCCGGGATCAAGACGGCAGGCGGAGTGCAGCAAATTCAGCTGTTCATCCTTCCACACAAAAAAATAATTGGTTGGTAGATAAATAGGTAGCATAGTGGTTAACACTCAGAACTGCTGATGTGGCGTGGATTCCACGTTAAACTGTAGGTCTAAGGTGGAGTGACACGCTTGACCTTCGTCGGAATGAACAAATTTCTCGGATGGTAAACAAAGGTTAACCAGTTATATATGTATAGCCTATATAATATATATATGAATGTTTATTGGCAGACTAGTAGTCCATATGACAAATATTAATACGACGAGTTCATATAATAAGGATAGAAATATATATAATTGCTCAGAAATAACTGTAATGTCGAAGTTAAGCGAAACTAGAGACATTTTCGTACCAAAAAGTCCATAGCTTAGAGGATAAATGGCAGTACTCATGGATAGCTTGATTTTTTTTTTTTAATGCTTTCCATTACTGTTCAGCACATCTTGTTACCTCTGGGAAGCTCGGGACATTGCGGGTAGCAAACATTTGCGAAGCTGAGCATCTCTGGGCTAATTTATGTAAGAATCTAAAACACCTGTTGTACATCAAATTTAGGGTTCTGCCAGAACCTTTATAATTCACCCAGTTGCTCTCCGTATATATTACTGCAGAAAGTACGGAAGTGTCTTTAGCTTCACTTGCACAGAATCGAAAAGTTCCTTATGGTCATATTCGCTTTAGCACAGGCTTCGAGATGTTTTCTTATATCCGAGTCATCACTCAGAGCTGGTAATAGTTTGACCCAAATACTTCAAACTCTTTTAGTTCAATTACTTCACCATTCATTTCAAACCTTATATTAGCTGGCTGATTACAGCTTTTAGGATGAAATTGCATAACCTTAGTTTTTGTAACATTAAAAAGAATGTTTCTGCGAATGCACTTCGCAGACCTTTAACAGACTTGACACTATATCATCGGCATAAACTAAGCTATTTATCCTTGTTATCTATGCAACATCACACTGTTGCCTCATTACGTGAAGCAATTAATCCATCGATATACACATTAAACAGCAGAGAGCAAGGAGCCTTGTCTCACCCCGCAAGAGGAGCCAAAACACTGATAGTACATTGCCCCACCTAGCAGCGAAAGATTGGTAGGAATACCAAAATTTCAATAAATTTAATATGTACAGTATACATGGGAACCCTCCTGTCTTGTAGTTTTGCAAATAAAATATTGTGGTTCACCCTATCATATGCCTTACTTAATCTAGGAAACAGCTATAAATAGTTGAATTACTGTCAATGTATTTAGATAGTTTAAGTACATAGATACACAGATCAGTTGAGTGGGACCTTTTGAAGCCAAACTGATTAGATGTCCATAGGAAATTTAATCGGCGTAAAAAGTTTTTCTAGTAGTTTCGAGAAGCAGGAAGCTGTGTATAATAACTGCATGTAATTAAATTTTGTAAGTAGGAAATAGATTTTATATAAACTTCCATAATTTTAACATTAGAATGTTTGCTAAAATGAGGAAAAACATTTGCGGCAAGAGTTTATTTTGTGTTTGTAAAATTGTAGAAATGACATTAATTCAACTATGTAAATTTATCCTTATGGGAAAGGTAATTATAATCTTTATTTAGAAGGAACACATCACAAGATTACATTACATCCATACTGGTTTACACAATGTTGGGATTAACGTTTAATTTTTGTAGTTTAATTCAAATATTCTTACCTGAATATGCCGTTGGGAAGCATGACATCTTTCCTTAAGAATAATTACTTGTGTAGAAATAAAATACTATTTAATGTTCACAAAAGTTTGTCAGATCTGATTTACAGAAGAAATCAACTTTCAAATCATTGAATCTTTTTGGATTACATTAAAACGATATATGGAAATGCATATATAAAGGAATACAAAAGAATACTAAGCACATTCATATAAATGTGCAGAAAAGAATAAAATGTACAAATTATTTTAATTAAAAACAACTTCGGATAGGTTAGAATGTTTTGTAAACGAAAGACGTAAATAGGTCAGTGAATCCGAAATGTTATCCTTTTAATCAACGTTCCCTTTGATAACCTCCTCTGCCTCCATAACCATAGTGTCCATAATGATCACCACCTCCTCTACAACTGTCAAACGAAAGAAATGGATTTATTAAAAATTTTTTAATTCATTACGAAAGTGAAATTATTTCCATTGTATACACAATACTCAACATATCCAAATATATCCCAAGTAACCAAAGTACGTGTATATAATACATAACTCCTTTCAGAGGTTGTACTCCTTCAAATCAATTCTCAGCGAATATTCTGAAATTCTACTTTCATATCACACGCAGAACATTACATCTAAACGAATTATGATCATGAAAATGTAAATGCGAACTAGTTGCTTAGTTCTTCAGGTGATTTACTTCCACAGTATCTATCTAAACCACCAGATAGATTTTTTTATTACCAAGGTTCAGGATCGGGATCAGCTTCCGGGTAAGGTTTTGCGATGGCGATGTTGAAGAGTGTTACAATGAGGATAAGTCCGAAGATCAAAGGCGCCGCCTGTTGAGTTCAAAGAGAAATTAATGATTATTATGCTGTATCGTGTTCATCACTCATGAAAAATTCCACACTGCAAATAACGGAATTGATTCATTAGTGTCAAATATAATCAAACGAAAAATCTATTTTCATATTCTTTAATGAATTTATTCAAACTTGCAATTCTGTTTATTTTTAGATCATGCGCATTTCTATATTAATTCTTTCATACTATTTGATAAATTGAACTATTTTTAACTTTAATTGAAAATACTTGCAGGCAAATTTCATTAAGAATTTTTATAAAAATAACGATTTAATGAGCAAAATTTTACGTGCAAACTCTTCTTACTTCAGGGTTATTAATTTTCTTCACATTTTTACTTTTACCGCCTTTGATATGTTTTCACATACTTTACTAAATGAATTGAACATGGCACAATGGGAAAAATTGGTTTGAATCATATCTTTATAATAGTCACCAGTATGATAAAGTAAGACATTTCATTAGAATGTTGCAATGGAAAGTGGTGTTCCACAACGATGTAATTTTGCATTCTTACTTCTTAATGTAAATGATTTTCATCGTTCAACAAAACTATCAGTATGCGCACGATATCATACTTCACCACGATATTAACTAATAAATGAAACGAACAGGCAATTAGAACAAGTCTATAAATGGATGTGCGCAAACAAGTTTGCTGAATTTACCAAACATCTCTTATGACTGTTAAAGATCATGTAATCGCGCGCACTCCATTAATTATTAGGAACACTTCTCGCAAAAGTGATTTAAATGCTTTGCAGCAAGTTAGAAAATGAGATGCCTATCAAATCCGAAATACTTCCTTTCCCTTGATAATATTAAACGTTAAAAAATCCAAATCCTCAAAATAATTATCTTCCGCTGTATTACTCATGCACACTTACAGTACGGCTTTAGAGCATGGGATAGTACAAAGAATTATAAGAGATCCGCTGGAACCCGCTTTGAACACTAACTCAAAACCCCTTCAATGTTCTGACATTTGAATATTTTAAAACAATCACTTTTACACACTAATTATTGATATCACTGTAAAAGTAACCTAACAGATTCGATACTTCGCCCCCATTCTCAAACAAATTATCACACATCAGATGAAGCATAATAATAATAAAAGGCTTCCCAATGATTTCACACATACTAAGTTATTCAATGCAAACTCTTACAAAGAAGCAGATACATGGATCTATATAAATGTCACGGAGAATCATTAATTTCTTTTCCAAAATCACTAAGATATTTTAGTCACTCCAATTAATGTACAACATCCCATTTGCATATGTATGTCAAAAAGGGGACCAGGTTCTTAATTTAGGATTGGAGTTTTAAAGTTACATTTGGTTAGAATGAATATAAATAACTTTTTTCATGAAAACTAAGTTACTTAAATGGGTATGACATCAGATATATAATTAAACTAGAAGGAAATTAACTTAAATGAAGGGTTAAAGTGACTAAATGAAATGGACTAAGTATAAGTGACAAGATATAAATGTGGACAGAAGAGCTTATTGCTCAAGTTAGGAATCCGGTGGATGCCGAGATGTATCCAACGGCCTCCAAGTCTCTTAGTGATTTATCAAAATGTTTTTCTATATATCTTCGCGGATATGGTATCGAAGAGTACCAGCATTAAGGAAGAACCTTTTTAAGAATACGAATACAAGACATTTACATTACATAATTAAAACAAAAAAATATAATCTCAATAATACAAATATTAAAACAACTTCTAAACAATATCTTCTAAACACAAAAATATATAAAAGTTACAAGACAAGTCGGACTGTACTCACCAGGAAGTAATGTATCACTAACAGAATAAGACGACTTGTCATACAAATCACATCGCTTTTTAGGAAACGAACGTATGAACACATTCTGATCGTTTAGAAAGGGTCATTGTGGGTGTAGAATTTTAATTTTATAAGGAGTAATCCTAATCAAGAAGAGTATCTTCTTGACAATGTATCTTGGCACTCGTAATTATTACTATTAAAAAAACCTCAGTCCTTTTTCAAAATTTAAATAGGCCTATATTATATGTAAAATTTACAGTTTTAAATCGGGTGCTTTTGCGAGTTATATAAATTATATTTTGAAAATTTTCCTTATGTTACACTGTACATATCATATGTTACATTTATCCGTACCCTATTTCTATTATTTTAGTATTATAACCTCATTTTTAATTTGTAATAATAGAAATCAATACATTTTGGTATTTCATCACGTATTTTTATTGTACTGTTTCCATATTGTTTATTTTTAAGATTATCTCAATTTCCATTCGTAAGAAATTAATTGAGGCAATTTTATTTTATTTTCCATTATTTCTATTTACTTTCTTATATTTATATTGTAAAAGTTGAAATGACTAAAAAATTTTGCCCGAACAAATCTCATGCTTCCCAACGGCATATTCAGCAAGAATGCTTTCATTAGATTGCCTTCCAATAAATACAAAATCATATTTGATTTAATGTATACCTTATGCAATGCCCACTTTCCGAATAAAGATTATTTGTTTGTGTGTTCATTCGTATTAATTCCAACAAAATCGACGAAATGACTTGAAAATTTGTACGGTCTGTATTATAAATACGGGTGTGGCTCTCTGATAAATATTATGTTTAAACGAATAAAAAAACTATTAAAAATAACCAATTCCAGCTGAAAAAACTTCCGTTTTGCATATCCGAAATATTGCATAAAACAACCTAAATAAAAGAGTGTGAATATTTCTTGCTAATATTACAAATACAATACGTATTCTTACTTAATTTTCATCACAAAATGTATCTGCATGTGTGTGTGTATATATATATATATATATATATATATATATACACGGTATAAGGGTGTATGTATGTATGTATGTATGTATATGAATATGAATAATAATAATAATAATCGGTAAATATTTACTATTACACCGGTCTCCGGTAGAAAGTTTTAAAAGCTGGTTTTCAATGAGTTTTTCAATGTGCTGAATTCGAAAATGATACTCATTTCCGTCGCAAATGATTTGTTAAAGAGTTATTGAAGCTTAAAGCTTTTAAAACTTTCTACCCTTTTTTACTCATTTTTACCTACCCTAACCTAAAACAACCTAACCTAACCTAACCTAACCTATTTTTATACCCATATTTAAGTCATGTCTTTAACATTGAAAACCAGCTTTTAAAACTTTCTACCGGAGACCGGTGTAATAGTAAAGAAATACCTAATAATCATTCAGGAGCTCCAGAAACTATTGCGGCTTATTGCTCTAACTCTTGTATTATTATCAGTATTATTAAAGCATCATCGCGATTCAAACCCAAAACCTCAGTGTCTTCACTTCCCTTGCAGGGAAAGCGATTTATTCACTGAGCTGCAGACGATGCATATGTACGCACTACGAGTATATGGACGCACAGCCTATGTTTGTATGTATGCAATAGGGAATAAGAAACGATAAAAAACTAGAAAATTAATTAAAAATAAAGGATTAAAAACAGTGTGTGTGTGTGTGTGTGTGTGTGTGTGTATACTAATCTAATATATATACTATACTAATCAATCATATACAGTATATATATATGATGCAAACCCACAAGGAAAAAGAAAAATGATTCCAAGCTCTTTCGTGTATTCAGAAGTACACCTCGTCAGGGAATACACGAAAGGCCTTGGAATCATTTTTCTTTTTCCTTGTGAGTTTGCATCATTCATTCATTTCACGTGTTTAATTGTGAAATTCATCCCATATATATATATATATATATATATATATATATATTATATATATAATATGATGAATAAAACCACGAAGGAAAGGAAACAGAATGGTGCTCAAGCGCTTTCGTCTAATGACATCCTCAGGAGCACTGAAGTACATAAAGAGTTACAGCCTATATATAGGTTACAGAAATATATATATATATTATATATATATATATATATATATATATATATATGTTCTCCTATACAAGCATCGTTCTTTACGATATATATATATATATATATATATATATATATATATATATATATATATATATATATATAATAAACGGAAAAAATTAAAATTAAAAATTAAAGGATTGTGGGAGGAGCATACAAATTTGTAAGGAAAAACTATCGATTTTTAGCACAAAATCAAATGAATTGTTTCCAACCAATGTTATAGATAAAAAAAAAAAAACTACCGATTTTTAGCACAAGATAGTATTTGTCATTTATCTTACTTATTCAAACTATTGGGGGATGTAATTTCCCAGAGGAGTTCCTTGTTCCATGCACTGTCTGTGTTTAACATACAAGTTTCTCAGGGGACCATTCGAGTTATATATATATATCTATATATATATATATATATATATATATATATATATATTATATGGAATAAGGATGCATGTGTGTATGTATGTATGTATTATATGGATAATAACAATAATAATGATTCAGGAGCTTCAGAAAGTATCACTGCGCTCAGACCAACAGATGCGGCTTATTGCTCTAATTCCTGTATATTATTACATATTACAAGCATCATCGCGATTCGAACTCAAAACCTCAGTGTCTTCACTTCTTTTATAGGGAAACCGACTTATCCACTCAGCTACAGACGCTGCATATGTATATGGACGCACGGGCTATGTTTTTATGTATGCATGTATGTATGTTTGTATGTATGCAATACGGAATAACAAACCATAAAAAACTAGAAAATTAATTAAACATAAAAGATTAAAAAACAATATATATATATATATATATATATATATATATATATATATATATATATATATATATATATATATATATACAGGGTGGGCGGAAAGTAGCTCCCTAATTTAAATTACATATAAATTATGTATAAATTGTGATTGTATTGTTATATTGTTATGGTGTGTTCTCTAAAGTGGTACAATTGTAACGGTAATTTTTTCTCTAAAGTGTTCTCTTTGTGTTCTCTAAAGTGGTACAATTGTAACGTTCATTTTTTTTTCATTTCAGATTGAAGGGTAACATGGCTGAGCGTTTAACACTGCAGGAGCGTGCCCAGTTGGCGGCACGGTACGAAGTTTGGCAATCTGTCGTTCGAGTTCAAAGATGGTGGTGGGCCATTCACGGACCACGTGCCCAAGTGGACCCGAAAAACAATCAAGAACTGCCACTCGAAGCTCATGACCACGGGGTCTGTGGCAGATGTTCGAAGATTTGGTCGCCCTTCGACATCCAGGGCCCAGGAGACGGTGCAGGCAGTTCAGGAAATGTTCGCACGGAGTCCACGAAAGTCAACTCGCCAGGCAGCTCGGGAAAGTGGACTCTCCGCTACTCTTGTTGTCCGTGAGTGGCTGGATGCCCACTTCCCTGGGCGTTGGATGGGTCGTCGTGGTCCACATCAATGGCCAGCCAGGAGCCCGACTTGACACCGTGCGACTTCTTTCTTTGGGGGTGGGTAAAGGAAGAAGTCTACCGCACCAAACCGAGGACATTGGAAGAACTGGAGGACCGAATTCGGGAAGTCATGTCCTCCATCCCGCCGGAGTTCCTGCTAAAGTCAGTGGACGCCATTCCTGGGCGGCTCCAGAAGCTGGTGGAAAGAGTTGGAGCCCACATTGAATTTTAGAGAAAACCTACCATGTTGCCTACCTTTTTATATTATTTCTTCTGAAATAAATGGATAATATACGTATTTTTTTACCAATCCAAAATAGGGAGCTACTTTCCGCCCACCCTGTATATATATATATATAAAAAATCCTACACTATATATTAATGAAACTATTCTTGCAATAAATTCCTACAGGAGACTATGTTAAAAGCCAAACAAATCTGCTAATATATGACTGAAAGCTCTTTCTACATCACAATTAATGTGAGATCTTTAATTTACTTACAAACTTCATCTTTCTTCTTTAAGAAATCGACTGTTCTATTTTTATAAAGAGCAAAGTTTGGAGTATTTGTTCGAGAAAATGTCTCTGAAAACTGTTTACAATTCGAACAGATTTCTGTCTTTTATATTGACAAGCCTTCCCCTCTATCCCCGTCCCTCCGACTCCAAAAAATAACACGTCTCATAACCACCGAACTCCACCTGTTTCGCCTTGAAGTTCATTGTCATTGAAAAAATGAGGAGAATAAGTTGATTTGTATCATAGTTTCGGAAATATTTGAAGTGGAACTGTACAATTTTTTATGATCAGAAGATGTGAAGAAGATATAAAGACAATAAATTTTAATCTCTTTACACTCTTCAGAGTTTTCTCATTAATTGAAGTATTAAATGATATTCGTAGACAGACAATATAATTTGTTAAGTATATCACATTATATTAATAACTATTTTCCACCCATTCCAAATGCTTCAATTTAGTATTTGCAGTATTTGCACCAACCATGCTTATTTTTCTCATACTAAATTCAAGTGGTTCAATTAATCATTTAGAATGGCATTAAATAATTAGGTTATTCCAAATAATTATTTTTACCCGCTTATAGTTACATAATTGAAATAAATACAATTTAAGGAAATATGTATGTTCGCAAAAAATTAGAGTAGGGGAAGTCCCTTGAATTAATTGGTTTTGATCCCTGTAAAGACGTTGCAATATCATTTGTTACTCTAGACCAGGGGTGGGCAACCTTTTAAGTGAGCGTGCCAAAATCGTCAAATCTTTGATGCAAAAGTTAATCTTTACCATTTTTTAGCAGAAAACATTAAGTTAAATATAAAACTCAGCGAAGAATTTGGATATTTATTTATTTTAATTTTTTTTAAGGTGAGCCCGGGGAATCGCGTGCCGGAAAAAAGTCGTTGGCGTGCCACATTTGGCACGCGTGCCAAGGGTTGCCCTTCACCAAAATTACGATGCAAATCTTGAAAATTCACGTTTCCAGTTTCTAAAGTTTAAAATTTAAGATGATTTTTAAACATAAATAATATGTAATCTATACTATAATAAGAGAGCTGTCCGTCCGTCTGTCTGTCTGTCTGTCCGTCCGTCACACTTTCAGAAATTGTGAGAAAAAATTGTGAGAAAAAAATTCAGAAATTGTATTATGGGCGGCAATGTGAAGCTCAAGATTTTCATGACTGTGTTCTTTTCTGTAGTTTAGCAATGGGGGAAGGGTGGGAGTGGGGGGAAGGGTGGGAGTGGGGGAAGGGTTGGGGTGGGCGGAAGGGTTGGGGTGGGGGTAATGGGGGATGGGTGTGGTAATGGGGAGGGGTGGGGGTAATGGGGATGGGTGGGGGTAATGGGGAGGGGTGGGGGTAATGGGGGAGGGGGTTAGCCCCCAAGTTGTATGAATGGGGGTGAGGAGGTTTTGGGAGATACCAGATTCAGAAATGTTGACACAATGTGAAGCTCAAAATTTTCACGGCTGGGTTCTTTTTTTGTAGTTTAGCCTGTCTAACCGTCAGCGAAGTGACGGGAACTGTACTAGTTCATAATAAAATAGGAAAGACTAGAATAAAAGCAACACATGTTACAAAGGAATACAAAGGAATGCAACGGACACCAAACAGCAACAGACGGGCTGGTCCCTACGAGGCTGTCTGTTTAATTAAGAAGCAAGGTTAGAAGATGTAAGAAAATTTAAAGATAGTGAAAATTTTAAAGCAAAACAAATAAAAGAGGTTGAAAGCAAAGAAAGAAATTTAAAGATAAAGTGAAAATTTTAAAGTAAAGAGGAGAGAATCCGAGTAAAATTTTCACAATACTTCTTCGTGCTAACAAATGCTTCTAACTCGGGGTTTAAGGCAAGATAAGCAGCTAGTCTCTTTATAAAGGATTTGATCGAATTACTCTGAACTACGCTGACAGGCAATCCATTCCACAAATTAACTAACTCATATAAAAGTAACACATGTTACAAAGGAATACAAAGAAATACAAAGAAACACAAAGGACATCAAACATTAACGGACCGGCTGGTCCCGACGAGGCTATTTGTTTAAGAAGGAAAATTAAAAGATGGAAGAAAATTTGAAGATAGTGAAAATTTTAAAGCAAAGCAAAGAAAAGAGGTTGAAAGGTAAGAAAAAGGGATCACCTGAAGATCAGGGCCCCCCAGTCTTCTTTAGTTAGCTTTATAAGACTTACTAACGAAAATATCACGACCTAACCTAACCAATCGTCAAGGGCGTACAGTTGACCTAACGATTGGTTAGGTTAGGTCGTGATATTTTCCTTAGTTAGCCTTATAAGGCTAACTAAAGAAGGCTTGGGGCCCTGATCTTCAGGTGATCCGCTATCTCTATTTACGTTATCGAACCCATTCATAACTTTAAAAACTTGGATTAGATCACCCCTTAGCTCCTAGTCTCGAGTGCAGTCAATTTTAACTCCTGAAACCTATCTCCGAGCACTTCTGTCGAAGTAACCGCCGCAGTCGATTCTGCTCGGACATGGCGGTTCGTGCCAAAACTGCGGCTTTGAAGGCCCTATAGCAGGGGTCGGGGAATTTTTTGGGGTATTACCCAAAAATCTATTTGAGTAAAGTGAAATTACCCCCAGACTTCAAAGTAAACAAAAACAAGCCAATTGCTCTTAAAATTGTTGCATATAGTATACAAAAAATTCAAATTAAAAAAATGGAAGTGTCTCTCATACCGCAAGCATTACCTCCAAAAATTTTTAATTTACCCCATTTGGGGTAATTTACCCCTGTTCCCCGACCTCTGCCCTATAGGGATCTTCTCGGGGCCTATTACCGAGGATATCTCGCACCTCGAAAGCGACCTCCGGTGTGAGTTATGATGCGACAAGGTTGAACTTGTCTTCGCTGCTCATTACCTTCTGATAATCGCAATGGCACTCCACCTGCATGAACCATGTGCTGTGCGGGGATCAGCGGACCAAAAGGTGGAGATCCTGGTTGAGGCGACGGCGGCGTCGCCCTTAGTGGGGGGTGCAGTAGAGGTGTTGTTTTCCTGGGGCATGTTCCTTGCTTGAAAACGCGTTATCATGTACCGGAAAAATAACCATAAATATGGGCACGAGAAAAAACACAAGACACAGATGCTGGTAGGCCTATTGAGACGCGCTTCGAATTACTGTACCATATTTCGATAAAAAGTTATTTGACATCACTGCAAAAAAAAATTTGAATTGTCCCTAAAAGCTAAACACAAAGATCACTGTGGAAAAATAACGTTCGGTCACTCCAGGGTTAACCAATTTATAGTGGCTTACGGATCACCGATTTGATGTGGCAAGAAAGTAGGCTTACTGTAATTACTGAATAAAATGATATGAAATTAGGGTCACCAATTTGGGCCTAAGTAGTATAGCCGCAAAAGGGTAGAGTGCAGGAATGTTGCAATGTTGCAAGAGATAATGTTCGAATGTTGCAAAGGGGGGTCGCAAAAGGGGTGGGGTGGTGCAAAGGGGGGTGTTGCAAAGGGGGCGGGGTGGTGCAAAGGGGGGTATGCGACAACTCAATGGTGCAAATGGTTTCTGCAACAATTCAATGTTGCAAAGAGGTTTATGCAACAACTCAATGTTGCAAAGGGGTGGGGGTATGCGACAATTCAATGTTGCAAAGGGGGTGGGGGTATGCGACAATTCAATGTTGCAAAAGGGGTGGGGGGATGCTGCGGGTGCAACCATGAAACGTGGAGGCGGAGTTCTCCCCCAAGCTATTCCCCCCAAAGGGGTATACCTAACCTAAGAGGCCTCTATGGGAGGGAAGAGGTTTTCTCACCACCCAAAGGGCCAGAAAGAGAAAAGACCAGAGATCCTTGCTCGGCTGGGAGCCGAGCTTGTATGACTCCGTCGTCCGCCTCTCACTCTTTTATAGACCTCTAATCCACCATTTGGCTGAGTTGCCAGATAGCGCCATGTATTTAATTCATCAGCCAATAGAAGGCTGAGTTGCCAGTTTGTGCTATATATTTAATTAATTCATATATTAATCAGCCTAGAAGACTGAGTTGCCAGATTGCAATATTTATTAAATTAAACCAGATATTAATCATCCATTTGGTTGCTAAATACCACAATATATTTATATGATGGTAGTTAATCGCTGTCAATACAGATGAATCTTCTTAATTCCAACAATTTACTTTAAAAGAAATTCTGTTTATTAAATAAATAATTAGAATTAAACACACGCTCTTTACACAACTAAAATAAATCACTTTATTACTTAATTCCTATTTTTATTATTATTAATATCACAATTTTCGTTAAGTCACGAATAACAGTGGGAAAAACGAAAGGAAAAGAAACCTTACGAAGAAAGGTGAAACAAACGACAATTTCAGGTCAAAACACACGGTCGTCCCCCCTCCTCCCTCATTCCCCCCAAACTTCTCACCCCATCTGTGCTTGTATATATATATAATAAACGAATGAACAACTCGTGCACACACACACACACACACACACACACACACACACACGCCTCTGTACATATTATGTGAATGAAAATCAGAAAAAATGCCAAAAATATATTAATTTAAAGCAAATAAATTTTCTTCTTTTAAGAGAATCAATTATTATAAGAAATTAATTATTCAATATAAGAAATTAATTATTAAACGTTGTTTTTTTTCTTTCACGAGGAGTCGTGCGAAGGATTCCCGAGAATCTGGGTCAACTCGAATCACACCTGATTACCCTGAGGCCTTTTGAAAGGGATCTGGGTCAATTTGACCTCTCTGTCTCGGCAAATCCTTCACTCGCCTCCTTCAATTTGGCTCCTTGCTTTTAATGTATATAAAATTATATTTTATTAAATGCGTTGATTATTTCTCTTTACTTGCAAATTTGTGTGGCATCATGCCAAAAATATATTAATTTAAAGCAAATAAATTTTCTCCTTTTAAGAGAATCAATTATTAACAATATAAGAAATTAATTATTAAACGCTGTTTTTTTCTTTCACGAGGAGTCGAGGGAAGGTTTCCCGAGAATCTGGGTCAACTCGAATCACACGTGTTTACCCCGAGGCCTTTCTGAAAGGTACGATCGGCCGCGAAGGAATTTTGGTTCGAACTTCCTCTCTCTCTCAATTCCTCTTAGCCTTCGAAGCAAATGTATACCTTTTATATAAAAAGTGTTTTATGAACTCCGTTATTTAATTGGAAAGATATACACACAATTATATTAAATAATAAACAGCAAAAGAAATAAACATGCGGGTGCATGAGGTGGGCAAACCTGAAAGTACTAACAATTGAATGTAATTACATGTTTTCTGTATAAACATCTGCAAAAAGAACAGCTTCAGAGTTCATTTACACCATGCGTACGCTTATCTCGTGTACACAGTTAGTGGGAAATAAAAACGTACCAATGAAACTATATAATCATTTTAAATACAGAATTCATTCACACCAGGCGTACACCTATCTCGTGTGTGTATATATATATATATATATATAGAAAGAAAGAGAGAGAGAGAGTTTTGTTCATTCTTTTCTTTTTTTTAAATAAATAAAGGAATGGATATATATATATATACAGGGTGTCCCAAAAAACTATATACTCTATAGCATCATATATATAAAATTATATATTTTTTGGGACACCCTGTATATAGGGTGGTACAAATTACAGTAGTAGTAATAATAATAATTAACTCTTTCTCGCCGATTTGTTCCCCTCATTATACCTACAGTTTAACGTGGATTCAGAAATACATCTCGTCAGGGAATGATTGCTCACTATTTCACATCATAATTTCATCGAGATAATTAAAGCTCATACAGGACCTGCATTGTCTATAAGATCTGTGGCGCGTGGAACATGCAGTCTTCAGAAGATGTGAACATCTGCTCTGTGGATCAGTTCAAGAAATACATCTCGTCAGGGAGTCGTTGCTCACTCTTCCACATAATTTCAACATAACAGGAACATTTGATTATTGAACCGGATTTAAAATAACAGGATCATTTGATTATTGATCCGTGGGTAGTATGGCTGCAAAACATGGTAATGCACGATTTTTCTCTTTAGTAATAATAATAATAATAATAACTAGCTCTTCCCCGAATTGTAACAACGGTTAAGGTTTTCACTCCGCCTTAGACCCACAGTTTAACGTGGAAACCGAATGCTCTTTTCTTTTTTAAAAATATAATTAAAGGAATGGATATATTTATAATTTCTTTATTATAAAATGTGGAACATGCAGTCTTCAGAAGATGTGAACATCTGCTCTGTGGATCAGTTCAAGAAATACATCTCGTCAGGGAATCGTTGCTCACTCTTCCACATCATAATTTCAACATAACAGGAACATTTGATTATTGAACCGGATTTAAAATAACAGGATCATTTGATTATTGATCCGGGGGTAGTATGGCTGCAAAACATGGTAATGCACGATTTTCTCTTTAGTAATAATAATAACTAGCTCTTCCCCGAATTGTAACAACGGTTAAGGTTTTCACTCCGCCTTAGACCCACAGTTTAACGTGGAAACCGAATGCTCTTTTCTTTTTTAAAAATATAATTAAAGGAATGGATATATTTATAATTTCTTTATTATAAAATCCTCTCGATTACATTAGTGACTAATGATCCGGGAATAGTGGGGGAAAAATATTGACATGGTAAAGACAGCAAGGGGTAATACGAGCATTAAATCTAGGAGAAAATATAAAGATGCCATTAGTCGTCCAAAGCAGGACCCGTTATAGCGGTGTTACGATTGGTACACAAACTTATCATAGCTCCACCCAGCTACACTGACAACCAATCACTACGAACATCTGGTCTTAATCTTTTGGGGCGGAGCTTGGCGATTGTGCATATAAAAGGAAATATTTTTCAGTTGGGAGTAACAGTAGCTATTTTCGCGTCAGTGAATAATCATTCCCTCTGCCAGTGCATTCCTCCACCATGGACACGAACTTTACGCTTTTCCGGATTTGTATGAAGAAGGTGACACTAGCATTGACTGCAATTAATCTTTTTAATGCGATTGACCGTGATGAATTATTTCCAACGCAAACCGTTGAAGATATTTGCAGTGACGCTCCTTACAATCCGACGCAAGGGACTACCATAGAAATGTAAGTGTCTATAATTTTATTTTTATTCACAAGAAACATGATTTTATATATATGGAGGGATGTAGTATCTCGTCAAATACTTCATTTAGATACTCACCATTATGCTAAAACCGAAATTTTTATGGCAATCTTTTGCGTGTTTTAAATGTTATTCGGATTTACCTCTTAAATGAGTTTCTCTGAGCGAACCAAAGATATCTTCACATAATGGGGTCTGTCTTACAATATGTATACTCTGTATATGTTTTTATTAAAAAAGAATCAATATGAACATTATTCTTTCTCCTTTAAGGTCCGATGAGGATTTGACACGTGTTATACAATCTTTTGAAGAATCTCGTGTCATGAATACGGAGGATATACTGATCAGTCAGCATAATGAATGTCACACCGAAATAATGTAAGTGTTTTTCGATCTTTTTGGGGAAGAAGACAATATATTTTCATAAATTTATTAAATGAAAGAAATCAGTACAATAACCATCTTAAACTACAGAATATACAAACTAACGTTACAAATATACACACGAACAAAAACATTATACTATACAACGAGTACGTACAATTGGAAAACGGATTTTTATCTGTCTGCATACCATTTCATCGTTTCGTCGAGTGTGACACGGGTCAAATAAATTTAAAAAATTTATAAATTCTTTATCACATGACATATGCATGAGAAATGAGATGCAGTACATTCCGCAAGTATTACTAAAATATCCTTGTATACGAAACGGGTTCCATACAACTTCGGGAATATGTAACTGAGCGAGAAATTTTACAATAATAGGGTCACTCCAGGGTTGAGTACCGAGTGAATCAAAATAGTACAGGCGCTGTCTATTTTTAAAATAGACAGCGATCCAATGAATCCCTTCATTACCGATGACATCTGTGTTCACAATAAGACTACCGCATTCTCGCGTACTTGGCAAACTCAATGTTTCATTCTTCGCAAACACGCCGATAAATTTGGAACGTGTGACTCGTTCACTATTCATTACTTTCTGAAGTGTATTAGCATCCATTTTAAAAGTCAGTGATAACGCTCCTAAATCTATCTACTTCTATTAGGGCTTGCGATTCGAGATATACTAGTACACTAATAGGCGCGTCTATAGGCTTGGTGAATTCCAGCCTCACTGAGATGTTTCCGCTCTGCTGTGGGCTTAAATGCGTATTTACGCTAGCAGATAAGTCAGGTGTAATGTCAAACGGATAAAGGTTAAATTGATCAATGAATTCTTCCTGCGTTACCCCATTACCAAGCTCATCACAATCACCTGCAATATGGGTCAGATTACTATAGGCTCTGGCGCAAAGAGGTAACACAGCGTCTGATGAATAGTCCGTATCCATTGTTCCACCCAAAGCAATGCCATTAACGTATAGAGTTATATTTTTAAGTCCGAAATTCTCGAATTTAAAGGCACTCTTTTTATATTTTCCATTCACCGAAGCATGGTCCTGCATTCCGATTAATATCCTTTTAGGAAGATTTCCCAGGGCAATGTTTTCTATCTGCTTCGACGCCAACCCTGCAGGCACCGTATATAGTTTGATTTGTACTCTGTTAATAGGATATTTCACTGTAGCGTTTAGTAAATTTTTCTCAATTTCTAGTTGTTTTGGTGAACTTAATTTCACTCGCCGTACGCGGAGGTATGTGTCCATAATGTGAACCACAACGGGCTTTGCACCCTCTTCTTGATCAGCATCCAGATTTAAGCAGATCTCAGGACTCGTGCGGGTGAGCTTTATTTTCATATCCACCCCGTTGACAAGCAACTTCTCCTGGAAAGTGAAATCTGTGTGCAGACGTCCAAAACACTCGTATATTTCTTTTTAGAATTTTTAAATTTGTCCTTTATACTACTTTCATCTTTAGTTTGATAATATCCCTCGGCACTTAAAAAGGTAGCCTTCGCTTCTTTGGAAAAGTTGAGGACATTTTCCAGATAGGCTCGTAGATGATAGTACCCCGTGCCTGCCGATATGTTGGTCTGATTTAAATATACGTCACACTGGTTGAATATGGAGTGCAGAAAGTTTGTTTCAGGGTATACAGCATATTTGTCATCGCAGACCGTTCCATCAGAATGGGCTATACGTAGCTTAGCGTACATGTGCACACAGCTTGGATCAAAAAAGTAAGGGCCTGAGCTGGGTATCACGAATTCTATAGGTGCACTCGGGGAACTAATTGTGTTTAAAGGGTTAATTGTAATAAAATCACTGTGCTCAATAGAAACTTGAGTTGGAGGCAGCTCAAAAAGGGACAGCTCCGATTTACAGCATTGTGAACTACATGGTGGATGAAGCCATGACGAGTTAGAAATAGTGCCTCCTCTCTCGACAAGTAGTAAACAAACTATGATTCATGAGATCAATGTCCTTAGCTTATATCAGTCAAAAAAGTGGTCAACCATAGGTTTCATTCGCTTACAGCACTTCTTTTTTGATATCCTTTTACGTTTAATACCACGTGACCCCTTCTTCCGGGCAGTCTCTTCTTCTTCTTCCCGCCACCACGCATTTTTCTCTTTGCATCTTTGATGATTTCGTCCCGTGTACGCTTTAAATGTTTTTTTAGAGCTTCTTTAGGTTTAGCCCCGGCCAATATGTCTTCTGCAGTGTTAAGACCTGATTGTAGCGCTTTCCTTCCGAGGTATCTGGCACCCCTCTTCAGCAAAGGAACAGCCGTACGTAGTATGGATGAAAAAATGGATCCAAGTCCACTACCGCGCTGGTATCTCACCCCTCGATAGACGGTGAAAGGCTTTCTATCCATTATAACTCAGTGCGTCGAAAGTGTAGCTTCACTGTTAAGCTCCCGTTACGAATGGGAAGTTTTCACCCTCAATCGTTCTTATATTATTGAGATATTGGTTATTAAATTAGTTGCGACATTCACATAATGGGGTCTGTCATATGTAATACTCAAACTCCTTCCTCTATGGTTGGGGATGTGGGCAATGCGCAGCAGGCGTGCCTGGGTATCCCCAACAAACTGGTGCTCCACTATATTACTGTAAATATAGCACATGTCTGGACTGAGAGCTTTCAGCCAATTTCTCCATCTTCAATTGATACATTAATCTGGACAAGTCATGCTGTGTCTCGTGAAATGTCTCTTTGGAAGGCTGCTATATCGGCCATTGGTTAGAATTTTGAACATTCTACGATCTTTAATACGTCTGTTAGTCTTTGATTTTAGGATTAGTGTATGTGCAGGGTTTCCTTTGTTTACGATTTCGTATACTAAATCATTCGTAAGGTTTGAGTTTCTTAAACTTACGTTTAAGTCTCTCACAACATCCTCGACCGAACCATATTGACCCGGTCCTAGTCTTACTTCTGTACTGTAATACCGTGCAACCTTAGTCCGAGCGATACGTATAGTTTCATCCATAGCTACCCCAGCTTTTTCACACTCGTCAATGTCTCTAAGAATCGTAAAAACGGTTTCTTTATGTTCAATATTTAAAAAGATGGTGTCCAGCTGAATTTCGCATATCCACACTCATACGAATCACGACCCAATTCAATGTGCCCGTGGAGTTCTGTTACAAAGTTGGCTAGTGTGTTGTTAGGGTGTACAGACAGGGACGAGGAGGACGGGAGTGTGACGTAGAAATGGTTAGGAGCCATGTTGCATACTATTTAAGCTTCATTATTGCATCAGCTTTTATATAGGTGTTGAAGCTTTCTGGGTACCCTAGCCATTTCACCAGGTACATTTTTCTCTTTCCTGAACCTTTGCTTCCTAAAATTTTCTCAATTTTAAACACATTTTTTCCTAAATTAAACGCAACTTTCTGCAATTCCTCGCGGTAAAAGCCTCCTGAGATTTCTTCCCCATTCAAATCTTCAATGTAATACATCATTATCTCACCTTTAGGTCTCATAGCCCTAACTTTAAAAATCTCGCGTGTCCATCCTTGCTCAAAACCCTTTGCGAATTTATTCCCCGAACGCGACAGCCTTACATAATCATTGATTTTGAAGCGCGCCGAGTGTGGTGGTGGTGGTGATCCATCTCTTCTCGGGAGCGTACTTCTTTCTAAAACTTCGTTAGGTGTTGTCCCAATCGTGCGATGGTGCGAGCGGTTGTAGGATGATGCCAATGATTCCAGAATGTCTAGAAATCTGTATGTGTTTTTATGTGTAAAATAACGGTGCGTGCGTTCCTTTATGGTGCGCTGAACTCTTTCAGCTAAAGAAGCCTTATGTATAGAATTGGTTGTGTAATAGCTGATATTAAACTCTGTCAACATGTTCTGAAAAGCACGGCCTATAAATTCCTTCCCCATATCCGTACAAAAATAGCCAGGAACCCTGTTTTCTTTTAACATTAGCGTTTTGGTGGCTTTAGCAACTGTTTCAGGTGATTTATTTTTCAGTGGAACTAGCCACAGATATCTAGAGAATACGTCTATTATGAATAGAATGTAGCGGTAACCATCGTTATACACAGAATACCTTGCATGTCTGTTAAATCTGCTTGCCAAATAGAATCAATCGAGGAAGCCGTTGTCTTGGCTGTTTTAAACCTTTTTCTCACAGGCTTATGAAGCGTATAAGCGTCCTGCTCCCTCAAAAATGTTTCAACATCTTTTTTTCCTACTCCGTAAACACTTCTGTACAGTCTATCTACGCCGCCGTAGGAGGCTGGGTTAGAAATGTCATAATACCGTTTAGTTAATACGTTAGCCATTTGC
The DNA here is from genome assembly GCA_023014485.1 of Bathynomus jamesi. Classification (NCBI taxonomy): domain Eukaryota; kingdom Metazoa; phylum Arthropoda; class Malacostraca; order Isopoda; family Cirolanidae; genus Bathynomus; species Bathynomus jamesi. Next base: position 1,088,208 of record JAJOZX010000569.1, on the reverse strand, counting down.
GTATTTTAGAGGCACGTGGGTAGGGTTGACCGTTGTTTAACCTCTTCTTTCTCCTCTTCAAAGGTGTTACCGCCGGGGGTGACGGCGTCTTCAATTGTGCCACATGCGTTGCATGTTCCAAGTCTTTTAACCTGTTCAGATTTCCTATCAACGTTTTAGGGACATTTATTTGTTGTAGTCTTGCTTTAATATGCTTCCATCCTGATGGTGATGGCCTATCCCACTTTCTCACCAGATCATGGACAATGTCTACGATATTCGATCCCTGTACCTTTAATCCTTCGACAATGATCTCGCCTGTATCGGTCCATTGTATGGCTGGATCCTCATTCAATAGATTATAAAGACTTTTAAGCCTTTACTCCTCAATGTATGTGGGAGGGTGCATTTTAATACATGCTCGATATGTTGTGTGGCTGATCCCTTAATTTTTGGTTGGTCACCTGTATCGTCGGGCACAGATCCTATGTCGCCATGTCCATCGTCCCCTGTGCCTAATAACCGCAGGAATCTCTGTAGGGTTCTTATAATTTTCGTACTCGTGAAGAAATTTCTGCAGAGCTTCTTGGTATAAGATTCTTTTCTCATCAGGTGTTTTTTCACTGTTTAATAGGGCTAGCAATTCGCTTTCCATTCTTTTAAGTCTGCTTTTACGGGGATCTAGATCCGTTTCTGGATTCCTTTGCAGTGAAGCGTACACCTCGTGTGGAATCACTACCACTTTCTTCATTATATTAATCTAGTCAGTAAAGGACCCAAAACTGAAAATCAGATGGGGAGAAATGACCCTCCTGTTTGTACAATAATTCGTTTTTTCTTCGCTACAGTTTGACTTTTACGAGCGAGTGCACGTATTATGTTCTTGTAACGGCGTAGGCGAGCCTTCTGAGGGGTTTCATTGATACATTGCAATTTATAACGTTAAGACAGATTTCACAGATGCATTTTAAAAAGTCGGCGTCGATATTTTTAATAAACATCTGCTGCATTGCCGGGGCAGTCGATGATAGATTTTTATTAATTCACGGTATTTCTTTAGTCTCTTTGTCATTCTGGAATATACACCGTTTCATGCTCGTTTGGGAATATATTCGTTCGTAGAAGCACCCTAAACGTGTTTCGCGGATGAAGGTCGCAAAACAAATATCCGTAAAGCGTGCTTGTAGCTTCTTTATAAACTTCCAAAAACTCCTTACGCTGATTCGGGAACGTTTGATTGGCTAATACCCCAATTTGTGATACATCTCTACGTTGTGCGAATAATACTAGATATTGTGTATTTAACGACACATCGCGCATGTATCTATTTTTGAAAAATAGATTCTGATTGATGAAGAACACGCTTATGTTAAGATGGTGGGAGAATACTGTAAATGTCTCGGCAAACGTTTTATCCATCTCCAACATGAGATCGTCAATTACAATGACTGTATGTTCATTTCCCTTTAACGAATTAACGTCATATACGCCTTTGTGGAACAAAATATCATCTTGGTACTCGTTGAACACTGATTGATACGTCGAATAGCACCCTATAACTTTATGCACAAATTTCGAGAACATCTCTCCCTTTTCTTTAATGATTTTAAGCATAAACACATTTTTACCACATCCTGTAGGTCCAGATATAATACATGTGGATGGGCTCGTGAATCTGAATTTTTCTACAGAGTCCATTTCTAACACGTCACACTCCTAAGTGGATCATTTACAAAATATTACAAATTTTGAGTGCTGTTCCTTATATTTTGTTTTCTTCTCCCACAGAACCGTGAATGACGATGAGGTACAGCACCCCATCATTGACATTACGGATGACCTCGACGACAGTGTAGTTGTGATCTCCTCCCCTGCCAACGAACCCTCACCAGCGATACCGGTAGCACGTCCAAAGCGGAGGTATGATGAAGAGAACCCCACGTCAGGTATAAAGCGACCGAAATACGCGCCTGTTGAACCACCACCAGTAATAGATCCCCAACCCTCAACCTCCTACGCAACAATCCCCCAGCAGCACCTCCCGCTAATATATCCCTTATTCATCCGCCACAGTTGCCCCCCGTTCTGTTAAGTCTACAATAATAGATCCCCAACCATCAACCTCCTACGCAACAATCCCCCCAGCAGCACCTCCCGCTAATATATCCCCTTATTCAACCGCCACAGTCGCCCCCCATTCTGTTGAGGATGATATAGCGTTTGAGTTGGTGCGCTCCGCAGCCCCCACCCCAGCCTTGACTAGAAATCGGTATAGAGTCAGGGTCGACCCTAGAGCCATGTATAGCAATGGAATTGAGCGCGGGCTACACCGGGTTGTACAGCGTATTGCAGAGTTTGCTCTTCAGAACCGCGACGAGCGTGAAGTCAGGACGAGTCTGTCCTTCGGATTCGGGTCAGATGACGGTGATGTAGATGATTATTGGGTAGTAGTGCCATTTAGACGTTTGGCGGCTGAAGATGTAGAATATATATTAGGACGTATAATGCAAGCTGCCCAAAGTAGTATAGCCTTCAATATGGACAACTTCACGGTAAATATTGATCGTGTATTCCGTGTTGCGGGTCATAGTGCCATACCGTAATAATACCGTATACTCTTAACTCAATTCTCAAGCTATTTATAGACGGCATATAAACGTCGATCGTGGTTGCGGCTTTATAGCAGTAGTCTTGGCTAACATTTTACTGTACAAAATACACGGGCTCAAAAAATTTGGCTGCCTACGGTCGTGGAACGTGCCCTAAACTAGCTGCAGACTGTGAACTTGAATTTGACTGTAATATGGGGCCTGAAGAGCTGAGAATGGTAGAACAGGAAATGAATGCCCGTATACTTGTATTTGGGTTGGATGATCGTCGTAGGACTGTGTATGTTTTTAAAAGCTGTGTGAGACATCGTACAAGACCCCTACTTATTTTAGGATTGTCGGGGACAACGTATCTCCCCATCCGTAATATAAGGTGGCTTTACGCGAGTTATGACAAAAGTCGAAAATATGGGAGACATCATGATTTGTGTAAGGGGTGCCTCGAGTTTGCGGATGATATAGTGAGACATTGTAAAGAATGTCACATGGTATGTGAGCAGTGTAAAAGCACCAAATGTGAAAGCCGTGTAGTTGAAGCTGAGAAGAGAGACTGTGATGTGTGTAAACGCACATTCTTCAACAATAACTGCTTTGAGCTCCATAAATCAACTGGCACGTGCAGGAAAATGAGAATCTGTGAATGTGGTATGTTTCACACAATGGATAATTGGGGGAAATGTAAGCACAAGTGTGACGAAATTCACTGTCCTACATGCCTGGAGGAGTATAAGGCGGATGGAGTAAATCAGGCATGTTATATGAAAGATGCTAAGCCTAAAAATAACCCTTGTATAACTGTATACTACGATATAGAAACATATACGAACGCTGAAACCAAAGAGGTAATTCCACATTTACTTGTGAGCCAGACTATCTGTGATGAGTGTATGGGGATCGAATGTGACGAATACCCCAAATGCGGTAAACGGACAAACGTTTTTAAAACGAATGTCCACGATAGTCCTGTGAAACTATTTGTGTCCTATATTGTCAAGTTAGCCGACAAGTTCAAAAAAATGACTGTGTATATTCTCTCCCATAACGGGGCAAAGTTTGACACGCAGTTCCTTTATAAGGAGTTGCTTGAGCACGAATCCTCTGAGATATTTACAGGTGATCCATTGAAAAGAGGCAACAAATTAATACAGAAGCAAATAAGAGGCAATGTACAATTTAAAGACACTTTATTATTCACACCTTGTAAATTAGCAAAGCTACCCAAGGTGATGGGGGTAGCAGCTGAAGTTTCCAAAGGATACTTCCCTTGCACTTTCCTCACCAGCGAGACTTTAAGCTACGTAGGCCCACCACCACCCAAACATTATTTTAACTATGACTGTATGAGTGTAGATCAACGTGAAGACTTTGATCGATACTACAACAGTTTTAATGAAAATAACCCTTATAATATAGCTGATGAATGTGAGCGTTATTGCGTGAATGATGTGCGCGTGCTTAGAGTATGTTTCCAGGCCTTTAGAAGGATGTACATAGGCCGTTTCATATGCGATCCGCTGCAAGTCGCAACCACCATCGCGTCATTATGTTTTACGGTGTTCAAGAATAACTTCATGCCTAAAGACACCTTAGCCATTATTCACCGAAACAAACCCCGCAGTTACTGACAAGGCTATTTACTGGCTCATACACCTACAGCAACAGACAGGTGTATACATAAAGCACGCCGCAACACGGGTGAAGTACCCATTAAGATTAATGGACGTGTTTTTTGGGTTGATGGGTCAAGTGAAAACCGTGTCACTGGTGTGAAGACTGCGTACTCCTTTAACGGATGCTGGTGGCATGGATGCCCCCGTCCTGAGTGCGGATTCGCCGGAGATATCCACGGTAGATCTCCTGCCGACTGTCTTGCATGGACCTGCACCCGCGATCAACTTATAGGATCACAGTTCACTCACAAAGTCTTGTGGGAGCATGAATATGATGCACGGATGGAGACAGACGAGGTGTACCGTGAGGAAATAAACACGATTAAGCGTTCAATGGTGCTGGATCCTCTCAAATGTGGTGATAGCTTGTTTGGAGGACGTACAAATCCATTCAGACTATACTTTCCACCTACGGAGGGCGTGAAGCTCCATTACTACGATTTCTGTTCTTTATACCCATACGTGATGAAGAACAATCCGTACCCCGTGGGCGCTCCTGAGAAACTGGTGGGGCCTAACCTGCCCTCCATCAATGAATTTTCAAGAAATTTGAATGATCGTTACTTTGGGCTCTCTTTCGTAGACGTACTCCCCCCACGCAATTTATGGATGCCAATCTTACCTGTCGTTATCGACCACAAGCTCATGTTCCCACTGTGCGTGAAGTGCGCGGAAGAGAGTAACGGCGATTGTAACCATATACCCCACCAGCGTAAGATCAGAGGCGTATATACAAGTCCTGAGCTGGCCCTAGCCGTACGCCATAGGTATAGAATACTGAAGATACATGAGGTGTGGAGGTTTCAGAAGCTACCCAACCTTTTCACACCATATATAAACGCATTTTTGAAGGATAAGGTTGAGGCATCAGGGTATCCGCGAGGAGTTGATACCGAAGATGAAAAGTCTGCCTATATTCAACGTTACCGCGACCGCGAAGGTATACAACTTGATCGTGCCCAAATTGCAAAGAATCCTGGCAAGCGCTTTAGTGCAAAGTTGTTTCTAAACAGTCTATGGGGAAAATTTGCGCAGAATACCGGCAAAGGGAACATTCATTTGGCACAAAGTTATAGTGATGTCTGGGATTATGCTAATGCTCCCGATAAAGAGGTCGTGGAGATCGTGAATGTAGGTAATACTTACATAATAAAGTACAACAACACTGAATTGGCCACAGATACCTCAAGGTTACAAACATACCTGTGGCCAGCTTCACAACAGCCTACGCCCGTATAAAACTTTGGGGTCTATTGCATTCTCTTGGGCGGAGAGTATTGTATGCCGATACAGATAGCGTGATATTCACAGAGAGGGAGGGTGAATACATGCCCGCTATTGGGGAGTTCCTCGGCGAGCTCGCATACGCCGACTCTTTTGTCTCAACAGGACCTAAAATGTATGGGGTACGGGTGAGGGTGGGGGAGGATATGAAATATATCGTGAAGGCAAAGGGTATTACGCTCAACCATGCGAATCGGCGGGTTGTTAACTTTGAATCGTTGAAGGATCTAGTGTGCTTGGACGATGATGATGAGGGCGAACGACCTCCCCAACTAACTGTAGGCACCCACAATTTTCGGGCGCAGAAGCTGGCGGGCGTGAAGGAACTTAGGGGTACGAAGGTGTGCTGTAACACCTATAGGAAACGTTACCAGTTACCTGGTACCTATGATACCGTACCCATTGGATACCATAACTTTCGATGCGTCTATTGTTAACTTACTTATGACACGTGTTTGTAAATATGTATGTCTTGTATATAATCTTTGATGTATCTATTGTTAACTTATTTATTACACGTATTTGTAAATATATATAACTTGAATATAATGTTATAATGTTTCAGACCAACAAAGACCCTAGGATCCACTCATGGCTGGTCTACCTAACTGTGTTCGTAATTGTGTATGTCCTCCGTGGTGGCGGAGGGGACCTACAATTTTACGTGGGTTCCGAACCACAAGAACATAAGAAATTTATGTAACAACTTCCTGTACAATGTGTACATTGGCAACGACCAATTTAGCAAAACTAATTAATTATCGATTTAAAACTAAAGATAGAATCTCTGGATCCAGAGGATCACGTCATAATAGACTACTATCCACAAATATGTTACACTCTATATCTATTTATAACCGACATGCAAATATATCAGATCCAGAGAATCCAGTCAATTTCATTACGGTATCCATCAATACTAGTACCTTGTCACGAAAAATAAGTCACGGTCCATATCGATTGTGGACCAAGTCAAAATTTACAACCATATACATTACAATATATACACTTACGAGGAAAAGTGTAGGTGTGGCTGTAAAGACTGTACAGTCATGTAGAAATGTGTGTGCACCCATCTTGGGTCTCCCATTTAAAGGTGTTTGTGGGGCAAGTGAAGATCATGAGTTTTTCAATACCTCACAGTACTATGGGGGGGCACCGCTCAGCAGAGGAATCTCTTTAAATGGGGTGTGTAAGGACAGAGAGTATCCCCTAACCCAAGACGCTGCCTCCCTATATCCCACAACACTTGTGTTGAGCTGTGGGATCTATCCCCACAAAGCCTTAATTTTACTACCTTAAACTATACCCAATCTATCAACATATGCGTCTAATCGATTTTTAAACATGTTTATAGACGTGCTACTAATTACTTCTACCGGCAAACTATTCCAGCTATTTACTGTTCTATGCGTAAAAAAGTTTTTGGCAACTGCTGTCTCAAACCTTCTACTTGTCAACTTACACCCGTTATTTCTAGTCCTATTATATTGAGATATTTCGAAAAAGCTATCTCTATCTACGTTATCGAACCCATTCATAATTTTGAAAACCTGGATTAGATCACCCCTTAACCTCCTAGTCTCGAGTGTTGTCAATTTTAACTCCTTAAGCCTATCCTCGTACGACTTTGACCTAAGCGACGGAATCATCTTAGTTGCTCGTCTTTGAACTCTTTCGATTTTGTCTATATCTTTGCGCATATGCGGATTCCAAAATTGGACCGCGTACTCCAAATGGGGTCTAACTAATGATTTATAAAGTGGAACTATAATATCGCGCGATTTGTACTCAAAATTTCGAGCTATAAAACCTAACACTTTGTTCGCCTTATTGACCGCTGCTGTACTTTGTTTCGCTACTTTTAAATCACTAATGACTATAACTCCTAAATCTTATTCCTGCTCTACGCTTGTTAAATCTTTCCCTGACATACTATACGCAAAATTACCGTTACGCGAACCTATATGCAAAATTTTGCACTTGTCCACGTTAAATCTCATTTGCCATGTGACTGACCAATCAACGATTTTATTCAGATCTTCCTGAATTTTACCTCTATCTTCGTCATTAATCGCCCTACCACCCAGCTTCGTGTCATCCGCAAACTTTGAAACTGTACTGACTAAGCCGACATCTAAATCGTTAATATAAGCACACCGAACAAAAATTAGTCACCCCTAATAGCACCGATAGTAGGAAGTTCAAGGTCACACAGAGGGCGCTGATGTAGCATTCGTAAGTGACAAGTAGCGGTGACGTAGCACACAGGATCAGATCTGTTTCGTGAGGTGGTGAAGAACAAAGTGTTGTTGGATATAGTCTGCAAAATGGGTCGTGAGGCAGACGTTACTCAGTGGCAAAAAGGAGCCATCGTGTTTGGCAGAGCCCACGGACACAAAATGTCTGAAGTAGCCCAATTTGTTGGTGTGTCAACGCGTACTGTCCAGCGAGTTTACAAAGAGTGGTGTAGTTCGCAATCAACTGAAAATCGACGGCGTAACTGTGGCCGGAAAACAATTCTCGACAATAGGGATCGCCGCCATGTTTCTCGTCTAGTAACTGCAAATCGTTTTCAAACCAGAGAACAATTGCTCCAAGAAACCAATGAGGTTCTCCAGCGACCAATTTCCGAACGGACATTGCGACGAGAACTGCATGCGATGGACATCTGGAGCAGGGTACCACGGAAGAGGCCGCTGTTAACAGCAGGTCACAAATTGGCACGTTATAAATGGGCTCAGAGGCACAAAAACTGGACTGCGGCAGATTGGAAACGTGTAATTTGGTCCGATGAGTCCCGTTTTTGTTTGTTCTACAATGATGGGAGGCGACGAGTACATCGCAGGTCCAATGAAGCCTTTAATCCTGAATGCGTCGAAGGTGTTGTTCAGGCTGGAGGTGGTTCCGTGATGTTCTGGGGATGTTTTTCGTACCACGAAATGGGCCCTCTCGTTCCAGTGACGATGAATGTGAACCAGCAGGCATACCTCCGCATACTAAATGATGAATTGGTCTCTGCCTCGCCGGATTCGTGCGGTTATCAAGGCCAGAGGCGCCGTCACACGTTATTAGGTACATTCTGAGAGGGGTGACTAATTTTTTGTCCGGTGTGCTTATATAAGAAAAAGCAAGGGGCCCAATACAGAACCCTGAGGAACGCCACTCGCTACATTAGCCCAACACGACTCCGCTCCATCAACGACCACCCTCTGTTTCCTACCTCGCAACCACTCTTCTAGCCAATTTATTACTACACCCATGATTCCATGAGCCTTAGTTTTTTCAATGAGTCTTTTGTGCGGCACGGTGTCAAACGCTTTTTGAAAATCTAAATACACTACATCAACCGCCCGATGTCTATCGTAAACGTCAACCACGCTTTGGAAAAATTCTAAAAGATTAGTTAAGCAAGATTTGTTTCGCCTAAATCCGTGCTGCGTATTTCTAACTAGCTTATGGAATTCTAAGTGTTCGACTGTACGATCCCTAATTATTGATTCCAGTAGCTTACCTACAACAGACGTTAAACTGATTGGCCTATAATTTCCCGCCGCACCTTTATCGCCTTAAAGATAGGTGTTACGTTTGCTAACTTGAAATTATCTGGTACGCACCCCTCAGAAATAGATGCATTAAAAATCTTTGTTAGCGGCACAACAATGTTATCTTTTAATTCTTTTAGTTGTATGGGATATATGGAATCCGGACCCGGTGATTTACGCGTTTTCATTTTATCAATATAGCGCATTACTTCCCCTTCACTAACGACAATATTATCCAAAATATTACCATTATCAAAAGGTATTATGTCTATGACCGTAGGGATACTCGTTACATCTTCTATAGTAAAAACTGACGTAAAAAATTCGTTTAGCAAGGTAGCCATTTCCTTGTTTTCAGAAACTAGATCTCCGTTTACATTTTTCAATGGACCCAAGACACTTTTTACTGGATTTCTATTATTGACGTATTGAAAGAATCGCTTGGGGTTTTCTTTACCGTCACGAGCTATGGAGATTTCAAATTCGCGCTTGGATTTTTATTACACTTTTCGCTTCACGCCTCAGAGATATGTAGTTGTTTCGGAACAACAAATTGTTTTTATCGCACTTATGTTGCCTATAAGCTCTATCTCTACTCTTTATAATATCTCCTACTCTAGAAGTAAACCACAAGGGCTTGTTGTTTACTTTCGCACGCTTAATTTTGTACGGTACACATTCCTCATTTATAGTCCTAAATACTGTTTCGAACGATTCCCACATTAGTTTTGCGTTGGAGTTCCCCATCACGTTTTCCCAATTGACGTGTGACAATTTATCTCGAAATTTACAAAAGTCTGCGTGCTGGAAGTTAGGAATTTTAGTCGAGTTAGTTGGTTTCGAGTGACTTACTGAGAGGACAAACTCTACCATATTGTGATCGCTATTGCTTAACGGTTCTATTACTTGAAGATCAGTAATTAGCCTATCATCCGTAGTTATTACTAAATCTAAAATACTGTACAACCTCGTAGGTTCCCCAACCTTTTGACTAAGAAAGCTATCCTCGAGAAAATTAACTAAACGATTACCTTCCGCGTCTCCCTGCATTGTATCGTAATTCACGTTGGCGAAATTAAAGTCACCCATAACTAAAGCCTGCTCACTACCGATTATTCTCTTTAGTTCACGATATAACGCTTCGTCCGTATCAGCTGTTTGATTAGGGGGCCTGTATATAACCGCAACAAGAAGTTTGAAGTCGTTTAATTTAAGTTCTGCTATAGTCGCATCTATCGGTTCTGGAATTGAGTGCTTTACTTCTATAACGTTCGCAATATTATCTTTGATATACAACATAACACCGCCTCCTCGCCTACCTATCCTGTTTTTAACAAAAAGTCTATAACCTTTAATTTGATACTCCCCTACAAAGTCACGTGTTTCAGTGCTAAGCCACGATTCGTTTATCGCAATTAAATCATAGTCTTTACAAGCAATTAAAGAAAAAAATTCATTTATTTTATTTCGTAGGCTACGAGCATTTAAGGATAGAACCTTCAAATTGCTTGCAATTACGACACCTTCGCGAGCGCAGGGGAAACTTGTAGAATTTACACTGGGACCGTTCGAGTTACGGCAGCCTGAAAAGAAGAGACAGTATTATGAAATAGCCTTCCTAAACGCGCAGCTCCTACGTCATTAAGATGAAGTCCATCTTCGAGGAACAAGTCCCTCCTGCCGTAGAAACTGTTCCAAAAATTCGCATAATGCACTCCTTCCTGTTGGCAAAGAGACTTTAGGTTATTGTTTATATAGGTCGCCTTGCTGTAGAAATCGTTACGTTGGATAATTCGAGGAAGTATACCTGTTAAGACAATCTTATTAGTTTTCTCCTTTAGTCGCTCTATTAAGTCCCTGTACCTAGCCAGCAGTTCTTCCGATCTAGAATTTAAAACGTTATTAGTACCGACATGAATAACATACGTTGTGTCCTCGGCGGTACCGTCTGTAAAATGGTCAACACTATTAGTTATATCCTCCACCCTTGCACCAGGGTAGCAGTAACGGCTCCTACGACGAGGGTTTCTCCCACAGAATTCCTCGAGCTGCCCTCGAACAATGGAATCGCCAACGAGTCGTATTTCAGGTTCATCAGCATCTTCGAAACCTAAAACAGAAAACTTATTGCTTGTTATTACTGGTAGACAAGTCTTTGCTTTTCGCAATGGGGCTCCATTTCGCACTCGAACGAATATCTCGTTTATTAAATAAATCATGTTTCAATTAGCGTTTCACTTTCTCCTTTGTGTGTGTGTGTGTGTGTGTGTGTGTGCAGGTGAAAGTTCTAAGCTCCGCCCACTGTAAGACCAGCAACGTGAGTCATACTCCTATCTGGGATTCCCTGCGTGGTCAGTCGACTGCAGTAAGCCCTTGAGATCAGACGTGTATTCGCCAGCGTAGAAGAAAAAAGCCCTTGAGATCAGACGTGTATTCGTAGAAGAAAATGGCTACCTTTAATATTGCTTGTACAACGTTTATGAAATGGTATTCAGCAAAGTGTGAAGATGTGGTGGATACCGAAAAACTTCCTATTCCCCCCTCCTATGCCTCTTTTAAAACCACATTGGATTGTTCGAAGTTGCAAGATGTACAAATACTCTACGGATGTTCTGGTGAGACCGTTAAAGGCTTTCGTTGCACAGACGATGTGCTGAAGTATGCTGTAGAGCTAAACTTTATAAAGTCTCACATAAACCGTGAAGTAAAAGAAACAACGCGTGCAGAAGAGAAGCAGCAGGTATGGATAATGAGTCTTGTGGATGGGTGGTATGACAAGCGGTATTATGTCATGTTACACCATGTCGATTACTCATACCCTACGACTGAAAATGTAAATCTCGTCATCATGGACAATCTTAAGTATTTTTATCACTATATTAATATATATCATGATGAGGTTCGTAGTGAGGTTGTGGCTAGTGCCCTGCGTGAGTTTTTAATAGACTTTAGAGACGAGTATCGTTTGCTGGGCAGAAAGGAAAAATATGAGCATATGTTCCTCTCAAATAGTGCGCCGGAGTGTGAAGATGTTTAGGAGAGATAAAACATTATAAAATGTGCCTAGTTCGTGAAAATTATCCTGAGGGAAACTGTCTGGTGCGTAGTCTGGTAGTGATAAAACGCGTTAAAACCGAAATTAATTCTTGTACCGGAAAAAAAACACCTACCCAATATAATAGTGTACAACAATTCGCCGCACACGTTGATTATGGTGCGACTCGCACCTCACGGATCATACGAGTTCGAACAAGCCCATTCACGTATCATCGAGTCAGCCGCCCATCGAACCGTTCCTGCCTACCTGCGTGCCTCACACGGCTCATAGTTATCTCAGAGCTTGAACCGAGTGGACGCGCGCTCCTCGAATACGATGGAACTTCCTTTGAGCAGCATTCTCAACGCCTCGTACGATGTGTCCGTGACGAAATCGTTGCGCGTGTTCAGGCGTAAATCCGGTACCGTTAGCTATGTACTGGAAACGGAATGTAGACAAACAAACAAACGGAATGTTGTTTATTTAAGTGTCGAGGAGATGAATAGAATCTTCGTGATAGTTGAGAAGTGGAGTGAAGATCGTTATAAAATACCTGCTAACGTAGGTACAAGAAGAGAGCAGATTAGTGACGCACCCTCATACGCCGTTGTATGTACGTTGTGTATAAATAACGATCGGCCATGCATTGATATACGGCTGATGTGGAAGAATGCTTCTGATAATAACGCTCTTGTTCCTACGCGAAACCGTTTCACCCTCGACAGAATGTTTGAAATCGTTGGATTCCGCAAGCTGAAACCTTATTAGACGCGCGTGTTACGGATATGCTTTATTTTGATACAGTACTTGAATACGCATACACCGCTCTGCTCGATGGGCTTACGAGGTAGGGCTGAAACAAGGTGAGAAAGGTCTAGAGCTGGACGTTTATTTAAAAGTTTAGACTCTTTGAAATACATGAACTTTGGTACGAAGCAGTTGACGGTACAAGGCTGAGCTCACCTACACCGTTCACCCTGAAGAAAACTATTTCTTTATATAACGAGCAGTTGTCGTAAAGACTTAGAAGATTATTTCAATGCCGCTATGTTGAGTGAAGATGAGTTCACGATTGAAAAGCTCGGGTCGGTAGAAATAAACCCTCGATTGGAAAGGCGTGTTTAAACTTGTGTTTAATAATGTAGCTAACGATGAACTCTTTGTGCGTGCTTTTGATTGTATTCTAGACGTATTTAAAGATGACTTACCAAACCGGTTGTAAAGTTGGAACAAAAATAGTTCTGAACGATATGAAAACCCTTCATATCGAGTACAGGTTTCCCTATACTTTAAGCTGTGAAATATTAAACCGCATATACTGCGTAATGCAGAGCAATAATGATGTAATTGTAGACTCGATTAAGTGGAGTTTAGTATTTTGAAAAAAAAAGTGAAATGTATTATATATTTAACATATTTGTGTGTGTGTGTGTGTGTGTGTGTGTGTGTTGTATTGCTATATAGATGGATTTTTGATCATTCCAATGTATATTTATTTCTATATATCTCCATTTGTGTGTGTGTGTGTGTGTGTGTATATTTCTCTGTACTGTCATATTGAAGGATATATGATTATATGCATATTCCTCGTTCATATTCTTTAAACTATTATTATTGATCATTCAAATGTATATTATTTTCTATATATCTCCATAATTGTGTGTGTGTGTGTGTGTGTATATATTTCTCCTGTAATACTTATATTGAAGGATATATGATTATATGCATATTCCTCGTTCATATTCTTAACTATTATTATGATCATTCAAATGTATATTTATTTTCTATATATTTATAAAAACAGAATGATGCGATGTTGTTTTACTTAATTCTTTTGGTTAATTATATCATGTTACGCCTTCTAAACTACTAGCGGAATTCTAAACCAACTTTTAAGAATTAATTAAATAAATGGTACAATCTGGCAACTTAATAATGTATACCTGAAACAATTAAAATGGTATCTGGCAACTCCCCCTAATAATGTATACAATTAAAATGGTATCTGGCAACTCTCCATAATAATGTATACAATTAAAATGGTATCTGGGAACTCTCCATAATAATGTATACAATTAAAATGGTATCTGGCAACTCTCCATAATAATCTATACAATTAAAATGGTATCTGAAAACTCTCCATAATAATGTATACAATTAAAATGGTATCTGGCAACTCTCCATAATAATGTATACAATTAAAATGGTATCTGGCAACTCTCCATAATAATGTATACCTGAACAATTAAAAGTGGTATCTGGCAACTCAACCTGAACAAGCCATTTACGCCTTCTAAACCAACTGGCTGATTAGGAGCCTATAAGACAACGCCTACTCAGCTGAAGTCTTAATATGCACTTGGCTACTGCCAGGTGAACACCTCTCCTCCTTTCTCTCCTTCTCCTTTCTTTCTCTTGGGGGATAACGCCGCCTCCAAGTTTCATGGTTGCACCTGCAGCATCCCCCCTTTGTAACCCCATCCCTTTGCAACACCCCACCTCCCTTTGCAACACCCCCCTTGCAACATTTGATCCTTGCAACATTGCAACGTTCCTGCACTCTACCCTTTTGCGGCTATACTACTGGCCTACTATCCAAATAAACAATATATAATAAGGAGAGAGAAATTACTTTGTTGCTTTGTGTTTAATTAGGAAAATAAATCAATTATTTGTTCACAGCGATTAACAACAGTTCATGGTATTTATAATGATTAACAATTATATAACGGCATTTATACTATGCTAAAGATGACTGGTTCTTAGCAATAAGGAATGGTTATATAGACTAACTGTTAACCCTTTACTGCCCAGATGGACAAATTTGTAACATGTCAAATACATGCATTCATAACTTAACCCTACAAAAAATTCTGGCGGTAAAGGGTTAAGTAAATACACTAATTCAAATAGGCTTATGAGAATATGCAGAGGTGAACACAGAATAAATAATGAAGCCTATCGATAACTGAAATAATGTACGTACGGTTGGTACAGTAAAGGGATTAAGTCGTTAAGAATGAAATGCATAAAAGAGCATATAAACAATAAGATGCAAGATAAGTAATTTATACGAATGAACACAATAACAGTGTGATACAACTACGATATTGGTACAACACTTGAATAGGCCTACTGCAGTCTTAACGCGACAGTTAATTTGACCGGTACTGGGAACACTTTAGGGCCTACGTGATTAGGCAGAGCTTGTGGAAGCCCGCCGGAACAAAAACACTGTATCCCGAGTGAAGGCCGAAGTAGCTTACCGAGATGATGAATAATTCTGGAGATTGAAGACCTACGTGAAGGATTGACTGTATTTGGGCAGTAATGACCTTGGAGACTGTAGGCCTAGGTGAAGGCTTGACCGTAATGCGTTTTGCCGAAGATGAACTTAGAGACTGTAGGCCTAGGTGAAGGTTAACCGTATTGCGTTTCGCCGAAGATGAACTTGGAAACTGTAGAGTTACCTCAAGTGTTATTTCGTTTCTTGAATGGTTGAAATGTGACTTGAAGGACTGAGACCGGCTGAGGTCGTAGCGCCGCTACGTGAGGTGAGATACACGAGAAGTAAAGAGCGGAGTAGGTGCGAGTTTCAGTGAACTCTGAATCTTATAGGTTCGTAAGACACTAACTTTTCGCTGGTCTTTTTAGGAAAAACACAAGTGTCCTTTTGTTTCTCTCTCCTTGACAAACCACGTGTGTTTTTCGATTCCTGATGATTCCAAGATGTCTCCCAACGGCGAGGAAAAAGGAATTTCTTTGTCTATTTCTTTGTCTGACCTCTACGTATGATTATTAAAATTAAAAATAGAAAAGTAGTTAGTAAGACTTCAAGTGAATACAAAATTATAAAGTATTCTAAAATCATGTATTTAGTAATTTCAAATGCGAAACCACATTTCTGAATATATTGTATATTAATAAATACAATTTTTTCCAGTTTAAAATTCTTTTTAACCACAAGTGTGTATATCCACTGTTGCGTGAGGGTGTGGCCATAATTCCTGCTGATAAATGATGTAATTTGGCCGAAAATTAGGTCATAACGCATGTTAAACCTTGAAGTCTTATTTTTCGGGGGGGGGGGGAGTGAGGGAAGGCGGTATTATCTGTGATTGGGAAGCGTTACACTTCGATTAACGTGAGATACAAGGACACTATTTCTTAGCTTTCTTAGAGGAATAAATTGGTGTTGTCATCCGTGATATTATAATTTCTACAATATCACGCTTTACAGTTATAAATAATAATATATATATATATATATATATAATATATATATATGTGTGTGTGTGTGTGTGTGGTGTGTGTGTGTTAGCGGTTTGATCTTTGATTCTACTTATTTAAGTAAATATAATCTGTCATTGTGGATTTTTAACCTTTTTATTACTTTTGTATTAAAAATATCTTTAATATTATTAATTAATATATATGAGAAAACTTAAATTTGGGAATTTCAACATTATAATCTCGAATACAAAATAAGAAGAATAAAAATATCCGTATGCGTGTTTGTCCATTAAAAATGAAGTTTATTGGCCTTATATAATTAAAGTAAATTCTTGAACTTTTTCCGTTCTATGGACACCATTGAAATGAGAGAAATTAATATTTTTTAAACTTATTTTAGCTTTCTACACTATGTTAGATTAAATGAATACCCGGTGAGGTGAACTGAATAAGGTAAGGTCAACTGAATGCCTGGTTAGGTCAACTATACGCCATTGATGATTGGTTAGGTTTTTAAGTCGTGATATTTTCGTTAGTTTAAACGAAAATATCACGACTTAACCTAACCGATCGTGAAGGGCGTACAGTTGACCTAACCGGGCAGTCGATATATTAAATCTCAAACCTAGATTAACATGGTAAATTAAAAAATGATTCGAACTAAGTAAAAGATGACTATTGCCTAGGTCCAATTTTCAACCCAAATTATCGTCAAATTTTTGAAGAAACGACAAATTTTTTTTTTTTTCATTAATGTTCATAGTTGTTAATTTAAATAAATTAAATTTCTCTTATTCAAAATGTACTGATTATTAATAAAAAGTTAAAATAAGTTTAAAAAATATTAATTTCTCTCATTTCAATGGTGCCCATAGAAAGGACAAGGTCCAAATTCTTTTGTGCTACGCTGTTTTCTTCTTTTGCGCTTCAGGAATTTAGGAAATGGTAACAACACACTTTTTCCTTCATTGTAACCTAACCTAACGTAAATCCATATACGCATATATATATATATATATATATATATATATATATATATATATTATATATATATATATATATATGCTGCAAACCCACAAGGAAAAAGAAAAACGATTCCAAGGCCTTTCGTGTATTCAAAGCTACACCTTGTCAGGGAATGAAGATAAAAGGCGAGAAGCCTATAAATATATACAACGTACAGGAAAACCAAAACAATTAGCACATACTTAACAAGGGTTAATGAGAGGCAAAAGAAATTTTAACATGATGTCGTCAATGTTATACGTCCCCGCACTGTTATTGAAAGTGTTTTTAAAATGAATAAATGCACATTCTAGAATATTTCTTTCTATTATATCTCTGTTTTTAACAAGCGCTTTAGAACTATCCCACTTGATGCTATGGTTACATCTATACATATGGTTAAATAAAGCATTGGAAGTATTAGCTGTTCCACACGCATATTTATGCTGTTTTACCTAATATCTAACGTTTTACCGGTTTGGCCTATATATACTGAGTTACATTGTGTACATCCAATCGAATACACACAGCCAACAACATTATCAGGGCTATTCTTTATTAGGCGTGATTTAACAGTATTATTATACTTAAAGATTACATTAATGCCAATTGCTTAAGTACAGTTGGAAGGTATCGAAAATTAACATGGTAAGGTAGGCTAAGGATATTTTTACGCTGAAATTCCTTTACAATTACATTATTATAATACCTATTCTTGGCTTTCTTAAGACAGTTATCTAAAAATGAAGTAGGATAACATAATTTAGTACCAATATTCATGATATTGCATAACTCGGAATCTAAAAATTCAGGACTGACAACTCTCAATGCTCGAAGAAACATAGCAGAGAAATAGAGGATTTAATCGAAGGATGATGGTCAGAATAAAAATGCACATAAGAGTTATTATTAGTAGGCTTACGGTAGACTTCATATTTGAACTGATTAGAGCATCTCCAAATTTTTAGATCAAGAAAAGATAGGCTTCCATCATTTTCTTTTTCAACTGTAAACTTAATAGATGGGACTAAATTGTTGAGCCTACCAAGAAATAAGTCCACATCCAAATTATTAGGCCAAAGGCATAAAATATCATCTATATACCTGTACCAAACCAGGTTAAAATTAACAATCGTAGGCAAAATTCTATTTTCTCTGCTATGTTTCTTCGAGCATTGAGAGTTGTCAGTCCTGAATTTTTAGATTCCGAGTTATGCAATATCATGAATATTGGTACTAAATTATATTATCCTACTTCATTTTTAGATAACTGTCTTAAGAAAGCCAAGAATAGGTATTATAATAATGTAATTGTAAAGGAATTTCAGCGTAAAAATATCCTTAGCCTACCTTACCATGTTAATTTTCGATACCTTCCAACTGTACTTAAAGCAATTGGCATTAATGTAATCTTTAAGTATAATCAGGGGTGCAGTGCCAATTTTATAGGTGCCGGAGCTCTGGTGGGCCTGACAAAAGCCTGCCATTTCCTATCCTGTTTTTATAGGTGCCGGAGCTCTGGTGGGCCTGACAAAAGCCTGCCATTTCCTATCCTGTTTCTATATATGCCACACGATGACTAAGTATTTCGTGTTTGCACTCACTAATTATCATAAAATAAATATAATTATCAAGCAAATAAAGAAAAAAGAGCAATCATGTATTTTATCAATTTAAGAAGTTAAAACTACTTAGTGCTTACCAAATACCACCAGTGGGAAGTTTCACAATAATTTCCACAAAGGGTCAGGCGTGATATGTTTTCGGGGGTCTGAAGCAACTCTTGTCCTGGTGTCATCTGCCGATCTGTGGTACCGCAGCCATGACATGGCATATGGCTCAGGATTCCACTGAACTAGAGGAGGTCCATGTAGTTTAACAAACATAAGCGCTGATAAATGATTTATGAGAATTCTTGAGCGTGTTGTTATTATCAAGTTCATGTGACTGAATCCCCTCTCACACTCAGCAGTACTAATAGGAATAACTTGTGAACAGCTCAGTAATGGGTGTAAATCTTGGGGATGCGGCGCCCATGATCTTCCACATAGTCTCTAAAGGCATTTAGTACAGAGTAAGAAGAAAGCTTAAACCTCTTACAGAGAGATGAGATTTCAGCTTCTCCGTAATTAGGTGGTATTTCATCAGGCCAGTAGTCTTTTTCAAGGACATACATTTCATTTAGCAGTGATTTATACATACTTTGAGGTTCAGAAGTTTGAGAAACTTTCATGGATGTTGTCGTGAACATACGGTGCTGCAAATTGTTCACAAGACTAGTAAGAAACTGTTGATAATTAATGGAGACAATTTTTTTGTTGCTTGTTATGGTAATTACTCCAAACTTCCTCTTGCAGAGGTGCCGGAGCGGCGCTCCGGTGAGCTCCGGCAGCACTGCACCCCTGAGTATAATAATACTGTTAAATCACGCCTAATAAAGAATAGCCCTGATAATGTTGTTGGCTGTGTGTATTCGATTGGATGTACACAATGTAACTCAGTATATATAGGCCAAACCGGTAAAACGTTAGATATTAGGGTAAAACAGCATAAATATGCGTGTAGAACAGCTAATACTTCCAATGCTTTATTTAACCATATGTATAGATGTAACCATAGCATCAAGTGGGATAGTTCTAAAGCGCTTGTTAAAAACAGAGATATAATAGAAAGAAATATTCTAGAATATGCATTTATTCATTTTAAAAACACTTTCAATAACAGTGCGGGGACGTATAACATTGACGACATCATGTTAAAATTTCTTTTGCCTCTCATTAACCCTTGTTAAATATGTGCTAATTGTTTTGGTTTTCCTGTAGGTTGTATATATTTATGGGCTTCTCGCCTTTCATCTTCATTCCCTGACGAGGTGTAGCTTTGAATACACGAAAGGCCTTGGAATCGTTTTTCTTTTTCCTTGTGGTTTGCAGCATTTATTCATTTCACGTGTTTTATTGTGAAATTCATCCCATATATATATATATATATATATATATATATATAATAATATATATATATATATATATACAGGGCGTCCCAAAAAAATGTATACACACTTTAACAGCTGATAGCTCAATTGATGTTTCTTTCTTTCCAAGTTAAACCCATTAGAATTAATAATGGCAGTCAGACTAAGCTTTGAACAAAGGAAATTCATTCTAAAATGCTACTGGAAGTGTGAAAACGCAGTTAAAGTGCAAAGACAGTTTAGGAGGGAGTTTCAAACAGATCCACCAACGCGACTTACCATCACTCGAATTAGAGATAAATTTGAAGCCGATGGAACTGTTCAGAATGTCCACAAGAAGCGTTCCGGAAGACCACGGACATCGACAAGCCCCACAAAGCAAGAAAGAGTACTGGAAACGTATCACCAAAGTCCAAGAAAATCTGTGCGGCAAGCGAGTCGTGAGGTAGGAATTTCAGAATCGTCTGTCCAACGCATTTTGAAGCGATATCAATGGAAAAGTTACATTCCAAGATTAGTCCATGCTATTAATGAAGATGATCCGGACCGAAGAGTGGAGTATTGCGAGTGGTACTTGGCACGATGTGGATGTGGATTAGACGAAGGTGTTTCGTAGAATAGCCTCCGCGTTCACCAGACCTCACACCACTAGACTTTTTTTTATGGGATACTTAAAAGACAAAGTCTACGCTATAAAACCTGCAACAGTCGCTGAATTGAGAGCAGCCATTGAACGAGAATGCACACAAATACCAAACGAAATGTTTCGTGATGTTTGCGATTCCATTGCTTCGCGTTATCAGCAGTGCCTGGACCAGAACGGACGTCGGTTTGAAAACAGGCGTTGACAAAACAATTAAATAATGTCTGTAGATTCTATTACATTTTGAAAATGAAATGTATTTTAATAAACACTGCCTTTATAATTATTTATAGCGTGTATACATTTTTTTGGGACGCCCTGTATATATATATATATATATATATATATATATATATATATATAATTAGGGTGTCTCTTATTTTCGAAGTGTTGATTTTTTAGGTTGCGCCCCCTCAACCAGTTCCGTTCGTTGAAAAAACATCACATATAAAATATTTTTTGGATTGAACAATATTTAGAGGGCGCCCCCGCTTATTAAAGTTCATAAAATATAGCTATTATTTATGCAATTAATATTTGAAATTACTAGCAGTTGTCAAATATACTAAACATATGTTTTTAATTAATTAATCATCATACTTATGATGAATTCAATTAAATGAATATATTAGAGATAATTGTCAAGTTTGTAGCTGAAAATATTGCTTGATAAGATGGCAAGATGATGGAGGACCTCACCTCGCACAAGCACATTGATCGTCTCCCAGTACTTGTGTCAGGACCTGGTGTTGAACAGCTGCTTGGTGTCCCCAAAATCCCAAACTCAACTGGAGAAGCACAAGCTGAAGCCGTCTTTTACTGCCTGAATGAATGGGGAATTACAGAGAGAGTAAAAGCAATTTGTTTCGATACAACAGCTTCAAACACGGGTCAATATAGTGGAGCCTGTGCTCTCATCGAATCAAAATTGGGACATGATGTTTTGTACTTGCCTTGTAGACACCATGTTTTAGATTTATTGTTGGGAGCTGCATTTGAAGCAACATTGGGATCTACATCAACTGGTCCAGAGATATTGATCTTTAAGCGTTTTCGTGACAATTTGACTTCTGTTGATCAAAGCCAGTTCCAAACAGGTGAGACAGACGCGATTACTAAAGAAGCAATTATCCAGTCTAAAACTGAACTAATTCAGTTTGCTAGATCCCAAGCACCTATGCTACGGGATGACTATCAAGAACTTTTGGATCTGTCCATCATCTTTCTTGGAGGTGTCCCCAATAAAGGCATCAAGTTTCGTGCACCAGGTGCCATGCATCGAGCTCGCTGGATGTCCAAAGCGCTCTATTCTATCAAGATGTGGCTTTTTCGAAACCAGTTCAAGATGACTAAGACTGAAGAACGAGGAATTCGAGATCTTTCCCTTTTTTCTGTTCTCATCTATATGAAAGCTTGGACAACATCCTCACTCCCTATTGAAACCCCATTTAATGACTGGCTCCTTATGAGGTCATTGATTAATTATCCTAACAAAAAGATTTCTGATGCAACTAAAAAAAAGCTCTCTAACCACTTATGGTACCTGTCTGAAGAAGCAGTTGGTCTTGCTTTCTTTGATGAGCGAATTACTACAGATGTAAAGAAACGCATGGTAAAGGCATTAGAAGATGAGTCCACTGAGAGACCACCCAAGCGTCCTCGGATTCCTGAATCGACCTTCTGCTCTGGTGAAGGACTACACCAACTTGTTACAAGAAATACTAGAGAATTCTTTACTAAGCTGAATTTGCCAGAAGGATTTCTGAACAAGGCACCCAGCACTTGGACATCCAACTGTGAATATTTAAGGGCCAGAGCTATTGTTACAGCTCTATCTGTTGTAAGTGACCGGGCAGAACGTGCAGTAGCTTTAGTTCAAGAGCTGAATAAGAAATTGACAGTGGGGGAAGAGCAGCTCCAGTTCCTGCTCCAAATTGTTGCAAAACACCGCCAGAGTCACCCAGTTCCATCAAAAACTGTTCTTCTCAAAAATAACCATCAATGAGGGCGCACCTTAAAATACACCATATTTTATAATCATTGTATATTAAATAAATGTTGTATAAGGAAATAATGCTAATTAAAGTAATTAAAGTATGTAAATAGCACTGGCATTTTGAATTTATCTCTATATAATAAACTAATGGTTTTTTTTTGTAGCAATGCTTCATTGCTGATTGTATATAAAAAAAGAGCAAGGAAGGATTTTGGATAGGAGAAAAAGGATTGGGATAAAGAAGGATTGAGGACCAAAGGATGGATTATAACAACATTAAAGATAGGTTAGAAAAGGATCAATGATAAATAAGAAGGCCTATACTTATAAAAACGAATCAAACTAAAAAAAAGAAGGAAGGAATTATGTGTATAATGAGCATAATCATATGTCAGGAGCTATTATGCCATGGTCACCATTTTTATTAGCCGGGGGCGACCCCTAAATATGAGCCAATTTGTGTCAAACTTTCAAGTTTTAGTTTTTATGCTAAATGGAACTATTTTAGGGGGCGCAGATAAAATAATTCAACATTTCAATTTTTGACTACCCAATAAGAGACACCCTAATATATATATATATATATATATATATATATATTTGCCTTTGGGAGAGATATCAGCGTAGGTACCGCAATTCGAAATAATAAATGAAACCTTCAAATTATTCAGTGTCAATAAACTTTGTTTGTCTCTCTCTCTCTCTCTCTCTCTCTCTCTCTCTCTCTCTCTCTCTCTCTCTCTCTCTCTCTCTCTCTACCATTAATATATACAATACATATATATTTTTATGTATGCAAGAAGGAGAGACCAAGGGCGAACGTCCGCAAAAACCGTCGCTCTATAGAAGAAGAAGAGAGCCAAAATGAAGGTCCTGGGTTTTCGAGATGCCGAGACATTCTCCGTTTGAAAGATTGGAGGTCACAGACAGGGGGAAAGATGGAGTGAGGAAGATTATTTCAGAGTTCACCAGTTGAGTAGATGAAAGACTGAAAATATCGATTAAACACGGCGTTAGAGAGTTGTTCAGAAAAGGAATGAGAATGTATAGAAACTTTGGTGTTGCGCGCTCTCCTTAAAGGAGGAAGCATGCAATTAGAAAGTTGAGAAGAGTAGTATCCATTGTAATAGTGATAGTAAAGAGAGAGTGAGGCAATATTTCGGCGAAGAGAGGAACATTGAAGACAGTCAGTAAGAGGCGGGAATTGATGAAACGAAAAGCCTTTCGTTCCACCCGGTGAAGTAGGGCTGTTTGAGTTGAGCCACTCCTCATATGGAAAGCGTACTCCACACAGGGGCGGACAAGGCCCATGTACAAAGATAGCATTACAGCAACTGAGTGGGGGTGAAGAAACTGCGGAACCGGTACAGCACACCTAACCTCTTGGAAGCTGTTTTGGAAAGAGAGTATATGTCATCTTTCAGGAAAGATCACGAGAAAAGAACACGCCAAGAATGTTAAGAGAAGAGGAAGGATCGAGTTGTGTATTGTTGAAGGTAAAGGGATAGTCGTGTGGAAGATTGTGACGAGTAGACAAATAGAGGAAATGAGGTATTGAAGCATTGAAAGCCACAAGGTTTTCTCTTCCCCAATCAGAGATGGCAGAGAGATCAGAGGTCAGATGTACCATAGCTGCAATACGCGAGGCATGGAGTGACTTGAGAAGTACGCTTTGGGAAGCGGGTACAGAAGTGAAGCGTGGAATCAAAGCAATTGGACGAAAGTTGGAGGGTTGCGAGCGGTTGCCCTGCTTTGAGACATGCTGAATGAAAGCGAATTCCAGCAGGAAGGAAAAGTACCACATGAAAGAGAAAGGCGAAAAAGTTTGCGTAGGCAGGGTGTCAGCAGAGGAGCAAAGTTTTTGAGAACAACAGAAGGAACACCATCAGGACCGTACGCCTTCCTAGAGATGAGCCCAGATAGGGCAGAAAGAACATCTTTGGAAGGGATTCTAATTTCAAACATAATAAAGTCAGAAGGAGGAGGAGATGGAGGAACAGCACCGGAATTATCCATGGATGAATTAGAGGCGAAAATTTGAGCGAAGATTTCAGCTTTGTCAGGAGAAGAGACGGCAACTCAGGCGTTGGAATGGAAAAGATAAGGGAAAGAAGAGGAAGTAAAGTTGTTGGAGAGGTGTTTAGCTCGATCCCAGAGCGAGAAGAATTAGAATTATTGTCGGATGAGGGAATTTTTGCGATTCGAAGAACAGATTTTGCACGATTCCGGATATAAATATAAGGTAAGGGTTGTATACCGGTAGGGCGAAGTCAGTTTGAGCGAAGTCAGTTTGAGTGCTACCAATTGAGCGAAGATCATTTTGAGCGAAACATTAACAGCGAATGATATTTCAGCGAAGTTATAACCAGTTCATTTTAAGCGAAACATTGAAAGAGAGAGACAACTTTCTTTTACAACCAACTAACAATTTGGGAGTAATACATACTAATTTATGACCAATTACTTCTAACAACTATCTTTTACAACCAACTAACTTATAGCGCATCTACTTCAAAAAATGAAGCATCTCTTAACTCAGTTCGTAACATTTATTTACCGTGTGTGGTCGTTTGAGCGCTTAATTTACATTTCAGTATAACCCATCATGGAAATTATTTTGTCGAAACGTGGCCAAAACAAAGTAGCGTATAATGGATATATCTATAGAAAGGACAAAGCCACACAAAGTACGATCACATGGCGCTGCGAGATGAAGGCTTGCAAAGGACGTTTGAGAACATCATTAGATTACGAAAACGATAGAAACTGTATGGAAAAAGGAGAGCATTCGCATGCTCCCGATCCTGTGAAAGCCGACATGGAAAGAGTGAAAGAAACAGTCCGCCATGCTGCTGAAACAACGCACGACCCACCTCGACGCATACTCCATGATGCAGTTGTTGGTCTATCCGATGAACTTGCAGCAAGGATTGGATCAGGAACAAATTTGAAGCGCGCCGTGTCTAGGAAGCGAAAGGCTATAGGGGACTACCCTCCACCTCCTCGGACAGCTGCGGACATTGTCATTCCAGAATCCCTGCGCCTCACTTTAACCGGTGCAAATTTTGTACTGCATGACAGTGGAGTAGAAAACGTTAATCGACTGATCATTTTCGGCACTAATGAAAGTCTTCACTGGCTGCGAGATAATCGTCACTGGATGGCTGACGGAGCTTTTAAAACTGCTCCGACTATTTTCCTACAGGTTTTTACAGTGTATGCAGTGATACAGGAAAGTGTTCTTCCTTGCGTGTACGTATTAATGCGAAATAAAATTGAGGCAACATACACTGAAGTGTTTTCAAAACTGAAGGAATTGGAACCTATGTTAGATCCTGTCTCCGTCCTAACAGACTTTGAAATAGCATCTCGCAACGCCATAACACGCGCATTCCCCGACACAGAAAGAGCAGGATGTTTCTTCCACTTGGGACAGAGCGTTTGGAGAAAGGTTAACAACGAAGGCCTGCGGGGAAAATAGTATATTGAAGATGAAAATTTTCGAATACTTCTGAAAATGATGACCTGTACAGCATTCCTTCCACTAGACGACGTCATAGCCGGTTTCCAAGCCGTACGAGAGATGGAGAACTACGTTGATGCGCTTGACGTTATCTTTGGTTATTTCGAGGACAATTATATCGGTCGTCCATTAGCAAATAATCGTAGAAGACAACCGAGATTTCCGATACCATCATGGAACGCGTTTAACAGATTACAAGCAAGTGCCCCGCGCACAAACAATGCCGTCGAGGGGTGGCACACAGCCTTCCAAGGGGCTTTATCAAGCAGTCATCCAACAGTTTGGCTCCTCATAGAGGCTCTCAGACGGGAAGAGTCTCTGCAAATGGCGAGGTATTTGGGAATAATGGCAGGAGAGCCTCAACGAAAGACGAGGAAGTATGTAGATCTGGAGCGCAGAATTAGAACAATCGTGGAATCCAGAGAAGATCGGAATGTTACAGAGTATCTCAGAGGCCTCGCATATAACATCAACCTGTGATATAGCATTTTGTTTTATCATAAAGAATAAACAACCCATATATATGTATAATAATTTTTTTATAAAAAATAAATTTCAGTTTTATCATTTCGTTTATAATATTGTGTGATCATGAAAAATGTTTTTTATATATTTACTCTTCAAAAAAAAACCAACAGCAGCGCTGAAACTTCGCTGAAATATCATTCGCTGTTAATGTTACCCTCAAAATGATCTTCGCTCGATTGGTAGCGCTCAAATTAACTTCGCTCAAACTGTCTTCGCTCAAACGACCGCACACGATATAGGTTTACACACTAGTATATACATATACCTTTAGATATCTTTAGATGTTTTGCAAGACGAAATAGGATCGACCTGCGGTCGACCCCTTTGCAGCATCCCGCCTCATTTGCTGGATTTGGTATAGGAGGAATTGGTGTCCGCTCTTCTGTCCTCGTAGTCAGCCACGCGTCATAATTTGCTTAAGAACCTGTCCAGTTGGTTCTTGAAATTATTCAGGTTAGTGTGCTGGAGGTTCCTCAGTTCTTTTGACAGGATGTTAAAAAGTTCGAGCCTCATATTAGGAGAGTAATTTCCACCTTCGTTTTCATGACCTCCTGTTCCAATGCAGCTTGGACAATACAAAATCTGACTCTTCTCTCGTTCCATTGTGTTTTTATTTGATTTTAAGGTGAGTGACACAACCCTCGAGTATTTTTCATACGTATATTATTGTGTACCGCTCACGCCTTCTTTCCAGAGAGTACAGTTTCAGGGATTATAGTCGAAACCAGTAGTCTTCACCTTTCGTTTCTTCTATATTCGACGTAAAAGTCCTGTGTATGGCTTCTATATTTGCATTGTCTCGTTTTCTATATGGGCTTGTGGGTACTGAACAATACTCAATTATTGTTAAGATTAGACTCTTACATAATTTTAACATGATGTTTGCGTTTCTTCTGTGAAAGCTCCTCCAGATAATTCCTATTATTTTTTTAGATGTTGTGATTTTAATATTATAGTGATCTCTGAATTCTACAACCAATAATATTATTACTCCAAGATCCCTGACCTGTAAGTTTGGTGTTATCTGTTTGGCTTGCAGTGTTTTGTACCCTTTACTTTGTAGTACGTTGTTGTTACTATATCTTATAAGTTGGAATTTTTCTTCGTTGTGCTTCATACGTTGTCATCCGCCCACTTCAGTAATGTTTTGTGACTTTTCTATGTCACTTTCGTTTGATGTTTCCTCGCATATCTTTCAGTCATCCGTGAAGTACAATACGATACTGTCATTAATATCTGCATCAATGTCCGCAGTCAGTATTATAAACAACAAAGGAGCTAATACTGTACCTTGTGGGACAGGGCTGACGACTTCTAAGACCTCAGATTTGACTCTATTTACTACCAATCTTCGTGTTCTTTTGGTCAGGAAATTAAATACCTTTCGTCCCAACTTTCCAGTAATTCCTATATTCTTTGTTTGCTATAATTCCATGACGACATTTATCAAAGACTTTAACAAAATCTGTATATACGACGTGTCCCAAAAAATACCCCTATTTCTAAATATATGTTCCAAGCTAAAAAAAAAAAAGGAACCTAAACACAGAGACAAAATCAATAGGTACGTACAACATAGGAGTTTATTAACCTTAACTAAACATGTTCATTGTGATTTCTCCTAACACAATAGACTTTGGTCTTTATGTCTTCAAGTGTTTTAGGTTTGTTAAAATATATCCTTTTTTTATGTAACTCCACAAAAAAAAGTCAGAGGGTATGAAGTCAGGTGAGTATGGGGACGTGTTGTACAGTTCTTGTGGATCTTCGCCTTTCTAACAATTCGTGATATTGTTTTCCTATCGGGTGGATCTTTGCATCCAATACTCCGCAAAAGTTCCTCTGTACCTGCGTCACAGAATTTGTCACATGAAGCACTCAACGATCTTGATTTTCTGTTCCAGTTGCAAACGCTGCATAACTGTTTGAAGGTTCAGACCTATTGTTCCTTGTAGACGAGGTCCTTAAGGAGGCTTAATCAAGAATTAGCTTTCCTTAAAGACTGTAGCTTTGCAAGGTTTTTTATTGCCTTACTGGACTATATTTTCATTGGTATGGTAACGGTATCGTCTTTTCCTAATTTCTTAGAAATTAGGAAACATTATTGCTTTAACCCTTTGAGAACCACGGGACATGTGTGTCCCAGCGAAATAATAATATAAATTGTACAATGATGCAACGTTTCTACAAATACATCTAAATGTTTATATAGGTATCGTTTAGTTGTTGGAAAATTAACCCGAAATGGGTCATTTAAGTGACTATAGTTACTAACATATCTAATTGAGAATACGAATATCACCTAAACGTTTAAGTTCAAAGAAACGTATACCGGTCGTCAAAGAGTTAAGTATGAAATGGTACTTTGGTGTTGCTTTGGTATTGCTATTAAGTATTGGTTTGGTATTGGTATACTACAGTCCCGTAGCCAGGACTTCCCAAGGGGGTGGGGGTTGAAATTGTAGAAAGGCAGACCTTTTAATGCAACGACCTAGTCACTGCGGAGGGGGTTTAGAGTAGTTAAATTTAGAGTAGTTTAGAGCAGTTTAGAGTAGTTTGTGAAGTTTAAAAAAAACGCAAGTGTTTATTTACTAAATAATGTTATATAGTGTAATATCACATCATAAGTTATAACTATGGTTACAAAAGTGGACCTTTCCTGTCAAAGGAGGGGGGGGGGTCGCTCGACCCCCGACACCCCTGGCTATGGGCCTGTACTATTTGTATGCAGTGTTACTTTTAAGTATGGTATTGATATTGGTATACTATCGGTATTAACTATGAAATGGTACTTTGGTATTGCTTTAGGTATGAAATGAGCTTTAACGAAATCAAAGGCTTTTCGTCCCATCAATTCCCCGTCTCTTACTGACTGTATTCATTCCCTCTCGTTTCGTCGCAATGTTGCCTCACTCTCTTTATACTATCGCTATTACAACGGATGGGCTCTTCTGAACATATTAACTGCATGCCTCCTCCCTTAATGAGAGCTTGCAGTGCCAGAATTTCGACACATTCTCATCCCTTTTCTGTCCAACTCTCTAATGCAAGAGTTAATCGGTATTCTCAGTCTTTCATCTACTGAACCGGTCAACTCTGGAACAATCTTCCTCACTCCATCTTTTCCTCTATTTATGATCTCCAATCTTTCAAACCCAGAGTATCCAGGCATCTCGAAGACCCTGGACATTGATTTTGCTTCTCTCCTTCTCTTTTGGGGCTGGCATTTTTGCAGGACCCTCTCTCCTACATAAAAACAAATACAAAATTACTCTACCTATTCGAACTCATCACCTCTTGTTTAGAAAATGAAGGCGCTAGCCACTATTTTGCGACTGAGTAAACGTTGCAGCAGATAATATGTATGAAATGCTGGTGATTAGTTCAAGTGCGGCAAGGTTAATACGTGAAACGTCTCCGGGTGCGAAAGTGCATTAAAAATAAAAATAAACTAAAATTTTGCATTATATATATATATATATATATATATATATATGTGTGTGTGTGTGTGTATCACAAACATGTGAGCTACCATTCCCATGTTCATACTGTATTCATGTTTGTGCCATGAGAAGTTTCCTCCCGAATGTCCTTTAATTTCATTTCTTTGAAGTAGATCTAGGAAATATCATTAGTTTAGAATTTAGATTGTTTTAGGTTTTCATTGGAATAGTTTCCATATCCCCATTTCTCATTTGTTCCGAATCAATTATGATTAATTGTAATTATCTTATCTCCAACCCTCCATTTATTAATTCCATTATATCATGCATGCACGTTGGCTGCAATAATATTAAATCCCACAGTTGTCCTTCGAAAAAATACATCTATTACCATATATGCCGTATTTCTAAATAATGTACCATATATATATCGTACAATTATGACACTAACTCGTGAGTTCCGATTTCACCCATTCTGTCATGTATTATATCTGTCCAATGTCTATGAACTTTTCCTTATTGTAATTACTGCATCCCTCTGAATCAATTGTCTTCTATTTCCTTCTTATATTATAATGATTTATATGCCCAAATTAAGTTAACATTATAACTTGAGGAACTGAACACATTTTTAATACATTCAGTACTAAATCTTCACACTGAGATGATTGGTATTCAGTGTATGGTAACTCTCCCCATATTATTATTATTTTATATATAGTTGTGTCTCGTATATTTTGTCTCTTTTAGTAAACACTTATTAATTCATATTATTCATTTATCTATTGTTTACCTATGTCCTATGAACCTATCAGTCCATATATACACGTTTGCCCTTACATGTGATTACGTTAATATGTAACCTTGGTTAACGTTGGTTTTGCTTCCGCCCGAATTGTTTATTTTGACGAAGATCAAGCTTGTCACTCCACCTCAGACCTACAGTACCTACAGTACCCAGAGTACCCATTTATCCATTTATCTCCCAACTAATTTCTTTTTTATTGTGTGGAAGGATGAACAGCTCGATTTTGATGCGTGCCGACATCGAGTCTCGATCCTGGATTCGTAGTCAGCGACGCTAAACACTATATAACTATTATATTGTTCGACCATTTCTTCTCAGGCGTTTACCCCTGCCCTCTCACAAGATTCTCTTTGCTGCTGACACAAATATCCAAATTCAGCTTTTTCAGCGGCAACGCTATTTTATCCATGTCAACTCGCCAACTAAGAATATTTCATTGGAATGTCTTAAAAAACTCCCTCTCGCTTCTGCTAGAAATTCATAACATTAAGATGTTATGCTATGTTATAATATATTGTGATCGTCCTATGTCACTGGTTCGTTATCTGTCTATGCCACACGTCATCTATATTCTCATTAATTGTACTTATTATTTCTATCTAACTGTCATTCAAATTCCATGTTACTTGTGTGTTACGTGACCATAAATGTCCGAGTAATTTCAGTGGAAAGTAAATTAATGTATCCTTTTCCGCTTACCTCGTTTTTAGCTACTTAGGCTTTCGAACCATGATAAATAGTCATTTTCTAATAATATCTGATATAAATGGGTCTTATAATAATTATAATAATAATTAAATAATATAAAATTGTTCAATCAAAACTATATTGAATTATATAACATCGAATCATATAAATCTTAAACAATATAAATACGAAACACGCTGTCAAATGTTTAATAAAATATAGTACTAAGTATGTACTTAATGTAATTCAGTGCAATGTACCACCCCGACATTAGGTTGCCATATAAGAATGTACACTCCGCAAAATCATTATCTTTTTTATGTAATTGTTTTTGTTTAATTTGAAATCCTGTTGTCTTGATTAAGTTTAGCGTGCAGTCACTAAGATTCTTTAGATCTCCAGCTAAAGGGAGAACCAACCCTTCAATTGCACTCCCCCCCAAATTTACACTTATTTATTTATTTGCATTGTAAATTAAATTATTCCTGCCTGATACTAAGACAAAGGAGATCGAACCTCTTTCCCTGTAAATTCCTGCCTGAACCTTAGACCAAGGAGGTTGAACCTCCCCCTTCTCAATTCCTGACCAAGATCTGACCATCAGCGTTAAAAAGGGGCTGTAAATTTTGTCTTTCACTTTCCTGCTTCTTTCTGTAGGAAATTGTCCATAAACGTCCTGAAGAGTGAAACGAGACTCGTATGGGAAAAAAACTTTGTTTTCCTTCAGTCCCACTTATAAATTGATTTATTTGAGTAATTTCGTGTGTCACATTATATTTTCTACACTCGAACGTCTTCCAGCAAAGACCGTGTCCATCCATTGAGGACCACACCAGAATTCTCTCTCGACCAAAATACTACGCTATATATATATATATATATATATATATATATATATATATATATATATATATATATATATATATATATAGTTTGCTTGTACCTTGTGGGGAATGGACGTGCTGTGTCTCTCAGTATTAACACCCAAATAAGAATGAATAAATACTACTCGGCGGTTTATTCTGTTTACACCCGAAAGTGTATAAAATATCAAGTGAATCCGTGCATATAATTTATAAAGTGAAATTCATTAAAATTAAGAAAGTGCAATACAGTTTACATAAATTATCACCAGTTTTAACGTATATATCTAAAACGTAATACCGCACCGTCACTCACTAATACGGTTGGCATTCGAGAAATTTTAAAACAAGGCAGGAAAAAGGTCATAAAACGCAAAGGTCAGAAAACCCTCGACCATCGAAAGGAAAGAAAATAGAAAGAAAGGAAAAAAATAAATAAAGAATTTGTGTGGGTATTTCTTTTTACTTTAATTTAGTGGTACTCATTGCCCGACTCGGGAGCCAAATGCGCTATATATATTTGGCTCGCGAGCCGCCGAATGAGTACCACTGCGCTAATTAATGAATAGCATGGCCATGGGTCCAAATCCTCACTTAATCTGCAATTTGTGTAATCTGGAAACAACTGAAAAAGCTGCGACACGATGCAGTTTCTGTCAAAAACTGCAAGACTTTATCTGCATGAATTGGGATGATAGGGAAATAACTCTTGTCTCGAATGCGAAAAAGATCGTGAGGATCAATTTTCTGTGTGGCGCATGTACACAGACGGTAAACTCATTCGTGGTATTTAAAGAAATGGAGACAGCAGACTCGAGTGTTACAAAAAAAGAATGAAATAATGGGGACACAAGAGTCCGGAAGTGTCCCAACGAAAAACCGGGTGGATGAGAGAGAGGACGAAATAACGAATAACGGTATAATAACGAATAACAATATAATAACAATATAAACAATATAATGCGGAATGAAGACATAGATGAAAGAAAAGAAATAAGTAAAAGTTGCGAGGTAGTAAAACTGTCCTACGAGCGAAATGATAAAAAGATAATAACTAAAAACGCAGGAAATAATCAGCCAAAGAAAAATAATGATAATACCAAAATTAAGAACTTTGAAAATAATAAGAAAACAAGAAGTAGAAGCGTAGAAAATACCGTATGTAAATACTACGCAAAAGGGAACTGCAGATATTGGGTTGAGCAGTGCATATATGCACATCCCACATTATGCAACACACAGAACTCAAGTGGATATTGCAAATTTGATAAGAAGTGCAAGTTCCACCATCTTACGGTCTGCAACACCTATGCAAGATATGGGAGGTGCAAATATGGACAAAAATGCCATTACCACCACCCTCAAAGGAACGCAACGGGTGAACATGAAAAACGAACATCAAAGAAGCCAACACAATTCAGCTGCTAAATACTATCCAGCAAATACAAAGTCAGCTGACAAATATAGGAATCCGAGAGCCGGACAGAAGACATGCACAAAGACACTTCATGCGTTATCGGGACAAATATAAAAAGAGGCAAATTCTCGGAGGACCACAAGGCAACGAAACCGGCACCACCATTGGAAAACGAATCTGAACCACCTGTATGCGAAAACGATAGAGAAAAAATAAAAATAATCCTAGCCAACATTCAGGGCCTTAAATCAAATCATCCCCCAAGGCAAAGTTTTATACTTGAAAGGAGTCATGCAACAAGCCGGTGCAGACTTTGCATGCCTCACGGAAACTCATCTAAAGGAGTGCCAGGCGAACTGTGAAAACTATGAGTCCTGTGTTGACAAAAAAGAAATACAAATTGACAACTATAACATCCTCCGAGCTGACAGAACAGTGAGACGTAAAGGAGGATGTGCGAAAGGCATGTGGCAGAAATGACTATAGGTACCTCAAACAGCTACGTAGAATGTGTAGCAGCAAAAGTTGAACAATTAAATACGGTACTAATTGTAATGTACAGACCCCCAAACACGCCAACCTCAAAATTTTCAGATTCCATTATAGAGGTAAGAAACTGGGTAAAAGATCTACACTCTCCAACCCCGAATATTTTTCTCTTTGGTGATTTTAATTTCCCATTCATGAAATATAAAGGATAGGAAAAAATGTATGTATACATCAGGACAAGGGGGAGTACACGGGAAGACCAGGAGCAGGTAAAAATGCTACTGGCTCTAGCTGATGAATTTATGTTAACGCAAGAAATAACAGAAAACAAACAAAAAACTGCCAGATTTGGTATTCACAAACAACAGCAACCTAATTGATAATGTAGAAATATCCCCAACTATAATATCGGACCACAACATCATTGAAATAACAACCAATATAAAAGCAACAGGAAAGGAAAGAACAGGAACAACAGAAAGAAGCAAATTCGAAATTTTTTATTTTCACTCCAAAGCTATAAACTGGGAAGATGTTGCATCCAGCATGGAAGTAATAGATTGGAAAACGATTTTCGAGGCCAAGACAACGAAGGAGATGCTAATGATTTTAGAGGAGAAGACGTTAGAAATTGTGGAAAGACATGTCCCAAAAATACAACATAGCGGAAAGAGAAGTAGGTTCGAGAGAAAAAAAAAAGGTCAATGTTCCGAAAGAGAAAAAGAGTGACTGCAAAATTAAGTAACTGTAAAGATAACAACATCAGAAAAACATTAAATGATAAACTGCAGAGTATCGATGACGTCATACAGGAACTAATTGAGAAGCACACAGAAAAAGAAGAAGACGAAGCTATAGAAGCGATAAAGGTTAACTCAAAGTACTTCTATAATTTCGCAAAAAGAAAGTCGAAAAACCATGCAACTATCGGACCTTTGAAAAACGAGAACAGTGCTTTATCTGAAGATCTAACAGAAGTAACTGAAATATTAAGAACTCAGTACGAATCATCTTTCAGTATCCCAAAAACTGATAAACTGATATGCGATAGAAACACGTTCTTTGAAGAACTACAAGGGGGAAGTATAACGGACTTCGACTTTACGACAGATGATATTACACAAACTAGGGAAACTAAAATCACACTCAGCGGTAGGACCGGATAAATGGAATGCCACACTGATCAAAAACTACAAGAATGCAATCGCTGAGCCCCTATATTGGGTATGGAGACGATCACTAGACACGGGAGAAATACCGGGCATCCTGAAGAGCGCGAACAGAGTCCCAGTATATAAAGGAGGAGATCGATCCGAGGCCAAAAACTATAGGCCAGTGTCGCTTACATCTCATCTCACTAAAATATTTGAAAGAATAGTTAGACAGAAAATCTATGACTTTTTGGAAACTCAGAAAAAATTTAATGATAACCAACACGGGCTTCTGTCAGGCAGATCATGCCTATCACAACTGATGGAACACTACAACAACATTATTGATGCAATTGAAAGTAATGAAAACAATGATGTAATATACACAGACTTTGCTAAAGCGTTCGACAAGTGTGACCATGGAATCATAATACATAAACTGAAATATATGGGAATAACAGGTAAAGTAGGGTAATGGATATCTAATTTCGTTAGTGAGCAGCGGCAAGTCGTTACAATACAAGGAGCATCTTCATCAGAATCAGAGGTCCTCAGCTCAGTACCACAAGGAACAGTATTAGCTCCACTACTCTTCATAATCATGCTAACTGACATAGATGACGTTACAGAGACAGCACAGTAACATCCTTTGCCGATGATACAAAGATCAGTAAAAAAATTAAGAAACCCAGAAGATATAGGATCTCTACAAACCGACATGAACAGAATCTACAAGTGGACGGAAGAAAACAATATGAAGTTTAACACCGAGAAATTTCAGCTGTTACGGTACGGAAAAAGAGAAGACCTACAGTAAAATCCATGGAATATTATACCCAAAATGGACAGGAAATTCAGAGGAATTCTAGAGCAAAAGATTTAGTGGTTGTAATGACTGATGATGCGAAATTTGAAACACAAAATAAGATAGCAGTAAACAGAGCAAAGAGAATAACGGGGTAGATATTGAGAACCTTTAAACGAAGGGATAGGAATGTAATGATTCCTCTACTGAAAACACTGAGCATACCCAAATTGGAATACTGCTCGGTCATAACATCCCCATAAAAAAAGAAGACATTAGACAGCTAGAAGGGATTCAGAGAAGCTTCACAGCCAAGATCAAGGGGTGCAAAGAACTAAATTACTGCGAAAGGTTACGCGAAGTAAACCTATATTCACTGGAAAGGAGAAGAGAGAGATACACCATCATTTACATTTGGAAAATAATGGAAAAACTAGTCCCTAATCTTACACTGAACCCTGTAACTCCCAAAACAACGGTGGAAAGTAGAAAAGGAAGACTGTGTCGTGTTCCCAAATTAAAGGCGAGACAGGGAAAATCCTAAACCCTGAAAGAAAATAGTTTTGCTGTGAGAGGACCAAAACTATTTAATCAGCTGCCCAAAGACCTAAGGAACACGAATGGTGTTGCAGTAGACATCTTCAAAAGAGATTAGACGCCTGACTCAGAACAATCCCCGATGAGCCGGGCGTACCTGGTTATGTGAGGTGGAGCGTAAAAGAAACCAACTCACTACTTAACCAGGCAAACTCAAGAGGAGGGGCGACAAGCTTGACCTTCCTGAAATGAGGAATCATCGCGCGGAACCTTTGAAAGGTTGAAAGGAATAGTATATATATATATATATATTATATATTATAGAGAGAGAGAGAGAGAGAGAGAGAGTTAGTTAGTTATTTAGTTAGTTTGTTAGCTACGTGACAGGCTTCATCTCCACTTTCATGCACCATAAAACTGCGCAGTTGGTAAGGAACGGTCATAGAGTATAGATAACTGTGTGTTTTATATAGGGACTCACGTTGTACACTCTAAAACCCGTCCTCTGTGTGTGCTTAGATCTAAGCGGTAAAAGAAAACTAAGCATACTCTGTAAAATATAAAGTGCTTCAATGTACATATATAGTAGGTCGATAGTAGATGGAGAGTAGCTGAAACCGGTTATCTTCTAGAAAGCGGTGTCATCTGAAACTAAGTGAAAAATGCAAGAAGGACATTTCCACGGATTAAAGAAAACCTCTTAGTGTACTCTCTGTGTACCTTCCGTGGTACACTGGCAACACTGGCAAGCAAACAGTGGCGTGCACCATAACTGAGAGGAAGTTGGAAAAGAATCTCTCTATCCTTGTATCTTGGCTCGTTCACTGGCTCTTCAAGCGATTCCGGGAGCGATGGGTTTCATCGACTGGTCAGACTACCAACCGCGTGATGATGAGGTGCTTCATATCCTCTGCTGCACAAG
Organism: Bathynomus jamesi; assembly: GCA_023014485.1. Lineage (NCBI taxonomy): Eukaryota > Metazoa > Arthropoda > Malacostraca > Isopoda > Cirolanidae > Bathynomus > Bathynomus jamesi. Next base: position 1,050,063 of record JAJOZX010000569.1, on the reverse strand, counting down.
CTGAAGCAAGCATCCACCTCCTCGGTGGAATTCTTCCTCGTGGTATGAGGTTTATGGCTTCAGGAATCTACCATTAGGCCCGGTGCAGGTGAAGATGATCTATTCTATCAAGGTTTACTGTTTCAAGCCAGTTCTCTCTCATTCAGCGGAGAATAGAAGGCCTTCTGACTTTCGCATCTTCTCTACTCTAGTTTACATGAAAGCATGGGACTTATTTGAGTTACCGAGGACGCTCTGCACCACGATCTTCTGCTCTTGAAGACATTGGCGGAGTTTAGGTAGATGGGCCATCAGATCGCCGAGGCGGCTTCCACGCCCTGAAGAGACACTCTGGTATCTAGGAAATGAACTACGGCATGGCCTTCTTCTCTGATGAGATACCCCTAGCTCTAAGGCCCAGATAGTTAAGTATCGAGAAAAGAAGGTGGATGAAACGTCAAGCGCTTCGAGGAGAAACTAGCCCAGTCTGCGGCACTGTACTCGATTCCTTAGTGACATTCAGATTGTGTGAGTTCACTGTTTTCGGTGATGAGTGTCCCCCTTCCTGGAAGAGGATCCTGCCGAAGACAGAAACAATAAGCAACTGTTGACATGTTGTGAGATCCCACCTTTTGAGGGGATAATACGTTCCTTTTAGTAGGAGTAATCTGGGAGCCTGAGCGCATGGTTGGGGGGGCCCTCAATTTTTGAACCACACTAATATATATATATATATATATATATATATATATATATATATATATATATGTAGAAAGAGAGAGAGAGAGAGAGAGAGAGAGAGAGACAGACAGGACAGACAGATAGACAGACAGAGAGAGGTAGGACCACCAGCTTTACCTTCGTATGAAGCGATACCAGCGAACGGAACTGGTACGTGGTTACAAGGTGTGGTGTATATATATATATATATATAATTTAGTGGTGGGCCGGATATCCGCATCATTTTTAACATCCGCATCCGCACTTTGACTGCGAATGTTATGCGGATATTACCTCTAATAAATTATGCAATTTACAATATTAAATAGCTTATAAAGTAGCTTGTTTCGAACAAGATTATTGTAAATAAATACAAAAATAGTTTAAAATTCTTTTCTTTAGCAAAAATAAAAATGTTAATTTTTCCATAGCAAACACAATGCAAAATTTGCACAGTTTCTAAAATTAGCAATTGAAAATTGAATGAAACTTGTTTCATTGAATTTTCTGTGGCTGAAACTCGAGAAAGTTATTATTTTTATCATAATGAAAACATTAATATTAATTTTAATTCTTATGCATTGCCTGCCATAATAGTAATATCACGACGTTTGAAAAATTATGTCATATATTCATAATTCTACATTATATTGATAGATTAACTAAAAATCCGCATCCGCATCCGCGGATATTGAAATTAAAAATCCGCATCCGCATCCGCAGATGTTGAAAAACTGACATCCGGTCCACCACTAATGTATAACTAGTATATATATATATATATGATGAATAAAACCACGAAGGAAAAAAGAAACACAAAGGGGTGCTTATATATATATATAAGTATTTTTGTCAGAAACTGGCTACACTTCATTAACTATAAATAGTGTACATCATTTTCTCTTACTAGAATGATGAGGACATGGTTATTACTGCTATAAATCACAGTTATCAATATGAAAGCATGAATATTTATTGCACGACAATCAAGGAAGGCTTAATTTTCAATTCTACTGTAAATATTGCACATTAAAATCACTTGAAGGGGCAAAAAAAATTACTTTTTATAGTTACGAAATTGCATTCATTTACAATGAAAGAAATCTGTTGCATTAATGTTGATTTATAGCTTTAATTTGTTAATAAATGGATAAATATACCCTGTATTAAGAAATTTAACGATGGATGAAAGAAATTTATGTTTTAAAAAGAAATTATGTTAAAATATAACCATTATAGAAATAAAAATTAAACTTGTTATTATTTTCCAAACTATTCAGAAACTTGCTGACTTACGGAAAGAATTTCGTCGATGATCAAAAGAACTCAAAGAATGGTAGTAACTGGAGTTGAACCTAAAGCAGTGGTACTCATTGCGCCGCTCGCGAGCCAAATGCGCTATATATATTTGGCTCGCGAGCCGCCCAATGAGTACCACTGACCTAAAATCTCAGAAGTCGTCAGCTCTCTCCCACAAGGTACTTATTAGCTCCCTTGCTGTTTACAATAATGTACGGTTTTGATACTACAGTGTTATTTAGTTTGAAATAAAACAGAAAAAATTTCCCTGCTGTAAATACCTGTTTTAACTACAATTTTACAAACGTACCTCTTTTTGCCCTACCAGTGGGGTAAAATGGGTATGTCTGTCTTCTCTGGGAAAAACAAATTTACAGTTAGCAATGAAAAACAATTAACCATAATAATTTGAAGTGAACACCATAAAGCTTGTGTGAACAGAAAAGTCACTATAATGTATATATAATGTTATAATGTTTCAGACCAACAAAGACCCTAGGATCCACTCATGGCTGGTCTACCTAACTGTGTTCGTAATTGTGTATTGTACATGTCCTCCGTGGTGGCGGAGGAGACCTACAATTTTACGTGAGTTCCGAACCACAAAGCCTTAATTTTACTACCTTAAACTATACCCATTCTATCAACATATGCGTCTAATCGAATTTTAAACATGTTTATAGACGTGCTACTAATTACTTCTACTGGCAAACTATTCCACTTATTTACTATTCTATGCGTAAAAAGGTTTTTGGCAACTGCTGTCTCGAACCTTCTACTTGTCAACTTACACCCGTTATTTCTAGTCCTATTATATTGAGATATTTCGAAAAAACTATCTCTATCTACGTTATCGAACCCATTCATAATTTTGAAAACCTGGATTAGATCACCCCTTAGCCTCCTAGTCTCGAGTGTAGTCAATTTTAACTCCTTAAGCCTATCCTCGTCTCGGACGACTTCGACCTAAGCGACGGAATCATCTTAGATGCTCGTCTTTGAACTCTTTCGATTTTGTCTATATCTTTGCGCATATGCGGATTCCAAAATTGGATGGCGTACTCCAAATGGGGTCTAACTAATGATTTATAAAGAGGAACAATAATATCGTGCGATTTGTACTCAAAATTCCGAGCTATAAAACCTAACACTTTGTTCGTTTTATTGACCGCTGCTGTACTTTGTTTCGCTACTTTTAAATCACCAGTGACCAGTGGCGGCTCGTGACTAAAAATTCTAGGGGTGCTGTCTCTAAGAATGGGTTGAAATAATTACTGAAATAAAAGGATGAGCATTGAGCAATGAATAAAAGTTTCAAAAGTTATTGAAAAAGTTATTCAGTGAGCTCATCCTTATATTGTTCTTGATTATTTCAATTGTAAATAAAAAATTTAGGGGTGTTGCAGTTCCGCAGTACCTACCGACGAGCCGCCACTGCCAGTGACTATAACTCCTAAATCTTTTTTCTAGTCTACGCTTGCTAGCTCCTTCCCTGACGTATTATATGCAAAATTACCGTTACGCGAACCTATATATAAAATTTTGCACTTATCGACGTTAAATCTCATTTGCCATGTGACTGACCAATCAATGATTTTATTCAGATCTTCCTGGATTTTGCCTCTATCTTCGTCAATAATAGCCCTACCGCCCAGCTTCGTGTCATCCGCAAACTTTGAAACTGTACTGACTAGGCCGACATCTAAATCGTTAATATATATATGAAAAAGCAAGGGGCCCAATACAGGATCCAGAGGAACGCCACTCGCTACATTAGCCCAACACGACTCCGCTCCATCAACGACCACCCTCTGTTTCCTACTTCGCAACCACTCTTCTATCCAACTTATTACTACACCCCTGATTCCATGAGCCTTAGTTTTTTCAATGAGTCTTTTGTGCGCGGTACAGTGTCAAACGCTTTTTGAAAATCTAAATACACTACATCAACCGCCCGATGACTAAAAGATTAGTTAAGCAAGATTTGTTTATCCTAAAACCGTGCTGATTATTTCTAATCAAGTTATGCAATTCTAAGTGTTCGACTATACGATCCCTAGTTATTGATTCCAGTAGCTTACCTACAACAGACGTTAAACTGATTGGCCTATAATTTCCCGCCGCACCTTTATCGCCTTTCTTAAAGATAGGTGTTACATTTGCTAACTTGAAATTATCTGGTAGCACCCCTCAGAAATAGACGCATTAAAAATCTTTGTTAGCGGCACAACATTGCTATTTTTTAATTCTTTTAGTTGTAGGGGATAATATGGAATCCGGCCCCGGTGATTTACGCATTTTCATTTTATCAATATAGCGCATTACCTCCTCTTCACTACCACAATATTATCCAAAATATTACTATTATCAAAAGGTATATCTATGACCGTAGGGATATTCGTTACATCTTCTATCGTAAAAACTGACGTAAAAAATTCGTTTAGCAAGGTAGCCATTTCTTTGTTTTCAAAAACTAGCTCTCCTTTAACGCACACACACACACATATATATATATATATATATATATATAACATAATGCTTCTCAGCAAATGTAATCCTTTTAGCAGTTTTAACGTTAAAAACTTCCTTCAGAGAAAAAAGTACAATAATAATCAATCAGGAAGGCCAGTGCTGAGGCCAATTAACGGATACCATTGCACTCTCTCATGGATTATTATTACCACCATGATCGGGGTTCGAACCAACGCCTCAGTATCTTCACTTCGCTTATAGGGAGACGGTATTACCCACTGAGCTACCGACGCTGGCTGAAGTACGATACTACTTCACTTTAAAAACAAAATGGGGTAAAAATAATTCTTTGATTTGCCTTACAATTTAATTACGAATATATATATAGACTTAATAGAAATATCCTGGGAATCTTTATTTAAATTATAGCTGCCAATATTTATTCTATCAACTCTTTGTTTTCTGGACAGTAATTCGTTTTAAACAGTGATTCATACGAAAAGGATCAAATATATGAAAAACAGATGATCATAAAATAGTTAGAAAAAAAATTACTTTTACAAAACGTGCCAAAAGAAATATTTTTTCAACCGCTCCTATTTGAAATTGTTGTAGATAAATAGACAGACAGACAGACAGACAGATAGATAGAAAGATAGGTAGATAGATAGATAGATAGGTAGATATTTCACATCAGATTATAATATAATCCTTAAAATTAATTTTTAATCTTTCTTTTTAACTGGTCACCGTATAAGAAGAATTAAATTACGTCTTTAATATTACATTCATTACATTATCCGAGACATTATTTCCTGATACTATACAGTGTATACACGAGTTGGGGGCTCATATGAATCGCCGCAAGAACACGACTCATATATCCAGCTTTCGCTTTCACATAAAGAGGCAGCAATTTCCCTCGCGAGTCGCTAAACAATCCTAACCCTCCATACACCCACCTTCTCGAGCCATTCCTTTCTCCCATCTTTCTCATAGCCTCTTATCCACTCCATAATAACTTATTTCACGTCGTCAGTTACCGTTTACGTAGTCTCTTTTTCATACTCCTACCTTGTTATTACGTCTTGTTTGCATATTTTCGCCATGCAAACTCTCCTCACACATCCTATACACATGACTACACCACTTCCAACAAACTCTCATTCGTTCTCTCATCCAAAGACTGTCATACTACACCTTCTCCTCACCTCTTCTCGAGTTTTTAAAAAAAATGTCATTTGGTAACATGTGCACAACTTTTCAATAATGTTTTAAAATGTTATGTGCTACCTTTTAATAATGTTGTTAAAATGTTTGAAATGTTTGTCAGAACATTTTAAAAACGTCATCATCACATTTTTGCATTACCTGGGCTCCCTATTCTGAGCCTCTATGTGGGAATTAAAAATCCGTCTGAACACCCTAACATTGTGGCACAATACGTCGTCAAAGTCTACGCACTGGTCTGGTTCGCTATTAAAACCAGGCGGCCGACGGCGCTCGTCATCTCTGAAAACTGATGTCATTCTCCAGATAGAGGGGTTAGACAAAATAATATGAACACCCGCCGATTTCACCGGTTATCTTTACGGACTGCTCAGACACAAAGTAAACGGTAAAATGACTGGCAAACCTATTTAAATGCGTAACAGAGAGTGTATACGTCATGTTATAACCCTCACGTTGTTTTTACAGATCTGAGTGAATTATGAATTAGCAGTTATGAAAGACCTGTCAGACTTCCAAAGAGGGCAAATTGTCGGAGCGCGGATGGCTGGTGCATTGGTGACGAAAACCGCTCAGATGTTCGATGTATCCAGAGGAACTGTCTCTATGGTCATGTCTGCATACCAAAACCATGGAAAGGCAAGCACCGACAAATGCAATAGTGGACGCAAGAAGAAGCTGTGTGATCGAGACCGCCGGGTGCTAAAGCGCATTGTGACAAAGAACCATAAGACCACAGCTCCAAAAGTGACTGCAGAGCTTAACCAGCATCTTGCAAGCCCGGTATCGACCAGAACTGTACGTCGCGAGCTCCATGGAGCTGGATACCATGGGAGGGCTGCAATTGCCAAACCCTTCCTTTCGCACATCAACATTGAGCGGCGCAGAAAATGGTGTAATGACCATAAGAATTGGTCAATGGACCGGTGGAAGAATGTAGTCTACTCCGACGAATCCTCCTTTACGCTATTTCCATGTTCCGGTCGAGTTTACGTCTGGAGACAGCCTAAAGATGCTTATGACCCCGACTGCCTGACCGCAACCGTTAAGCATGGAGGCGGATCTGTGATGGTTTGGGCAGCAATATCGTGGAATACTCTTGGCCCAGCTGTAGTACTGCATGGTAGGGTTAACCAGGTCCATCCCATGGTCCAAACGCTGTTTCCCAATGGCGGCGCCGTCTTCCAGGATGATAATGCACCAATCCACACCGCTGGGGTCGTTAAAAACTGGTTTGAAGAGCATGTTAGTGAAGTAGAACGCTTGGATTGGCTTCCACAATCCCCGGATCTTAACATTATCGAGCATCTGTGGTGTCAGTTGGAGCAGCAGGTCAGAAGCCGATTCCCACCGCCGGCGTCTTTGGAGGAACTGGAGCAGGGTTTGCTCGAAGAATGGCTCAGGATTCCTCTAGCCACTGTCCAAAAGCTGTATGAATCAATTCCCCGACGCATTGCAGCTGTTATTGCCGCTAAAGGAGGACCATCTCCATATTAAGAATAAAAACCGCCATTTATCAAGGTGTTCATATTATTTTGTCCAACCCCTGTACTTGTAAACCCAAATGCTGGAAATCATCGACAAGGTGATCATGTGCAACAGCGACATCGCTTTTCAAGAGAATCTGTTGTTCGTCATGCTGGTCTACGAGCGTCCACACATCTCTGAGCTGCCAGGTCGAAAGTGCGAAGGATCATTGTCGCCAGATGTCAAGCAGATCAACAACCAGGTCTCTGGAAGTTCACCATTCTGAAGATAAATTTACAAGCAGCCGACTACATCCACATGATAAGTTGGAAGATGCGTCTCTGATGGAACCTCCGATTACAAATCACTCCGAAGAATAATAACTACAGTATTCCAACGGATGTGATGCATCTTGAGTTTCCGCTATTTTCTTGCCACACACAAGCAGTGGAACATGGTGTCAAGCTGGTAACGGAAACATCAGCTGCAATTTACGTTACCGAGCGAAGGCATGGCTTCATCAAGTCAAGAACTACGTTGCGTGTAATCATGAAGTCACTCAACACCAAAGCAGACTATCAAGCTATTTGATGCATTGCTGCTAGTCGGACCTAGTGTGCGTCGACATCATTAAGTGTCCACATTCTGGTTGGGTAGGTTGGTTGGCCAGGGGTAAAACTCGACGTTTAGCCACCTACCTTGTGGTGAGTCTTGGGTGATTTCAGCTAAACAAACGCTTAAATTAGCAGAGCTGCACATAATTTTTCTCACACAGGCTGTAATTTACGTTACTTTACTGTAATTTACTTTAGATTACTGTGGGTGAAATTGAGAAAAATTTCAATGTCGATGAGGCAGGTAAAGATGAATCTCTAAGAAGCTACTTTTTCCACAGTTTCTTATTGCTATCAAGTGGCAACTTTTGCAAACCCTACAAATTGAAATGCGAAACCTGTCCAAATGCCTCTGTTCACTCTATCATACCCTTTATCCAGATCCATCAATGTCACAAACAGTTTATCATTATACTTACATACTTTCTCCATTAACTGTCCTACTACAAGCCACTGATCCATACGTCCTCTTTATTTTTTTAAACCTCCCTGTTCGTCCCCGATCATACCCTCCGTCATCCTTCTTACTCTCTCAATCACTATCTGTCCACACACTTTACCCGATAAACTCAGTAAACTTATATCCATATAATTCTTACACTCACTCTTCTCACCTTTGTTCTTATATGAAGTCCTCAGTAAATATTTCCCCTTCTCACGCCATTCTATATATCTCTGTCCGCTTTACAACCATTTTTCCACCATATTTCAACATCTCTCCGTAAACATCATCCTCACACTCTGCCTTACCAATTTACAACTTTCTTATCACTCTTCCAACTTCCCCTTCTGAAATCTTCTCCCACTACATATCATTACTTCTCACCCTTACTCTTCCAGTGATCTCAGCCACTGTTAATTTTTTCCTAACAACTCAAAAATATTTACGTTACATTTCCCGAACATCTATCTCATCCATCTAAATTCATCCTCAATTGATTATATATCTTTCATCCTTAGATCTAAACATCCCATTTTGTTTCTTACATTTTATTTCTTCCTTCCGAAACAACTTCCTGTTATGAACAAAAGTGTCATTCATCTTTAGTTTAGTATTTCTCTTCACTCATCTTTAGTCCAGTATTTCTCTCCACGTTCTGTTTATTATTCTCTATTCCCCTATTCATCTTTTCTTTATGCATTATTTAATCATTCATAAGGATCTGAAAAAAAAGGCGTTTTACAACCAGGCAAGTAACACCACTCTGCATCGTCAATAAATAAACAACTTGTTAAGCCCAACAAAACATTTAACAGATTGTGAAATACGATCTTCAGTTTGTTAACTTCGTCATAAATTACTTAACATAAATTCGTTGCCCGGAGGGTAACACCGTTTACCTATAAGTGAAGTGGAGACAATGAGGTCAGGGGTTCGACTCCGATGGTGCTAGTAATAATAATTAGCGCAGTGAGCTGCATTAGTTTACAGTAGCCTGAACACTCTGAAATTTTCTATCCCTCCTCACTGATTATAATTATCGTTATTTCCCAAAGTGATTGATTTAACATACATTTTACGACTGAAGTTTAAAATCATGGTTTCTAATACTATGCATTATCAACTTTCACAGCATTTTATTTATGACATTTACTACTTCTTTTTTCAATGAGGAAGTTTTCATTGAAATTATTTTTATGTTCATTTGCCAGAATTAACTGAAACGAACAATAAATTTTTGTACATGCCTAAAATTTTCATGCATGACCTCCGTAAAATAATCGAAAAAAACGAAAAATAATAATTTCTACAATTAAATTCAAAAGTGATAAGACGATGCCGGCAAGGAGCAACTGAAGCACGAAATAAATGCTTCTGAGGGGCAATGCTTTGCCCTTGCTTTCTGCTGCAGAACACAATAAAGCGGATTCATAAGCTTGTTTTATTCTAAATCCTTCCACTACCCGATCGTAGGTTCCACTCTCAAGAATTCGTTTCACACTGCAAAACAATGAATTAAATAATAGGGTCAGTCTACAGAGGGTTGACAAAAAAAATAGACACCTTTGTTTTTTTACCAATTATTTTTTATTTGATTATAAAAGGTCAATAAATAATAAACTTATTGAATCAGTAAATGCAAAGGGGAAAGGAACACAATTTTAAATATATTGATCCAATTAATTTCTCATTACTTATTAACGTTTATAATTTGGTCGAAAAATTCTTTAATAAATCCCATTAAATTCGCTAATAATTCTAAACGTCTATTTACTTTTGTGATGCGTACATAACCTCAGAAAACCCAAACTTTGAAATTAAGGCGTGAATCAAATAAGTTAAATCATCAATGGTTGGCATAACGATGGATGGGTTGGATGAGTATAACTCCACTATTTTTTGTCATTTGATGTAATTTTCCTTATTAGTATGGTATTCTTTTATCTCTTCTTTCGATGGTCTTAAATTTGGAAGCCAAGCGTACCTGCACGTTTGAAAAAGCACCAACACTGAAATTGTTGGTGCATCTCCTTTCACACTTAAAATAATTGGGACTGATAGATGAAATGATTCAGTTTCCTTAAAGATGCTACAGAAAGTCTATTGCTTCTATTTTCTTATTGTAAATTTACTAGGTATATGAAGACACATTTACTAAGAAGTAATAAAATAGCAGTTAATTTATCGCCCGTTCATCTTTTTCAGATGTTCTTGAAAAATGTCTGATATAAACGTATCTAAAGGAGCGATTCAAAGAAAGAGAACAAATATGCATTCTTTATAAAGAGGGCAACATCCGAAGATAAACTGTAATGGAGATGAACGTACCTAAAGGAGCGATTCAAAGAACCCTATCTACAGCGGTCTAAAATAATTTTTGCAAGACAGGTTCGCATAATGCAAAGATTCTCTTTACGATATTGATTTAGGAGAGCTCCAGAAATATATTCAACTATATATATTCACTGTGAAAAGGAAAATTCAAGAATGTGGGCTGCGAGGAAAAGCCGCATATATATACTGTATTTGTGATATGAAGAAAAAAAATGGGGCTATAGAAATATGAATAAAATATATTTATTTGATATCAAATACTTACTGGTAATTTAATATGCTCTTCAATGGACTCTGTTTCTGGATTGCAAATCCTTGAAAAGCTGTTATGGGGACCGAATTTTGATAAATAGTACACTTCAAGTCTTTCATTATTTCATCAGGTTCACTGACGATGGATGCATATTTTCCTTTATTTATAAGCGAGCGAAGTTCTTCCTCATTTTTTGGAAACTTACACTGGTATTTCTTCATCTCGTCCCAAATACTTTTATAAAGAGGGATGGTAGCAGTCTGAAACACGGTTAAATAAATAAAAGGTTATATATATATATATATATGTATATATATATATATATATATATATATATATATATATATATATATATATATATATATATATATATAGTATATATATATATATATATATATATATATATATATATATATATAATCATCAATGTATTCATAGTTTAAGTGGAAGTATGAAGAGTTAAACATCTTTTTACATAGAGCACCATTCCGCCCATAAGCCCATTTCAGGGTACGAACAGCTCGCAACAGCAGTGCCAAGCAAATAGGGAGGTCAAATTACTGACGAGGTTTTCGTACGTGGTTTATCACCACTGAAAGCAACACTGCTCTCTATTAGTCTAGTCCAAAGAACACTAGTATTCAACTGATTGCAATTTTCGTTAGTTTGTGTTGCAGATGCCCCCAGTTATACTTATACTATACTACATTTTATATAATATATATATATATATCGGGTGGACACAAAAAAACTTTACTTAATTGAAAGTTTAATAACTGCAACAATTCAAAACTTATGCGATTGAGATTTTGCACACATTAACAGATGCATACAGTCTATAATTGCTGGAATTTTCAAATATGTAGGTTCTATAGTTTTGTTACAGTGAACAATTTAAAAGCATATGTCTAAAAATAGCATGCCTGGTGTGCATCTGACACGTACGTGCGCTAGCGTAGGCTAAACCTAATGTAGCGTAGTATGACACGCGCGCTGGCGTAGGCTAAACCTAATGTGAATTTGCTTTCTTTTATTTTTCCGCTAAAACCCCGCCAGCATGACGTTAAGTAAAAGTGATAAAGCCATCATAGAAGCATGTGTCAAGGAAAAAGGTTGGAATGGAAATAGGATTGTCCGAGAATTCCCCGCAAAGAACTGGACTCGTCAAAGTGTTTATAACTTAATAAGAAAGATAAAGGATACTGGATCAACAGCTAGAAAACCCGGCAGCGGCAGGCCCAAAAGTGTTTCAACAGAAGAAAATAAGGCTGCCGTGGAGGAACTGATTCAATCCCAGAAGAATACACCAGGAACTCATCGCTCCCAGAGACAGATTGCGTACGACCTTGGGATTTCTCGCTCCTCTGTACAAGGGATTGTAAAACGTTTGAAATTGAAGGCCTACAAGAGAATTCGAGTTTCTCGGCGTGATCAGAATGTAAGACAGCGTAGAAAGACCCGCTGTAAATCCCTATATGAACGCTACTCAGCTGAAGACGTGCAAAAAGTTGTGTTTACAGACGAAAAGGATTTCACGTTGGAGGTGGCCAAAAACAGGCAAAATGACAGGGTTTATGGTTCAAGGAAAAAGGACATTCCTCCCTCCAGGCTTTATCATGAAACCTCACGATTCAACAGAAAAGTAATGGTATCGGCGGGAATTTCATGGAAGGGGAAAACACGAATTCATTTTATTGCCACAAACGAAACTAAAGTTAACTCTGAGCGCTACATCAACCTGTTAGATAATGGGTTACTTCCTGATTGTCGTCAGCTGTATCCTGATGAGGCCTACATTTTCCAGCAAGATGGGGCACCCGCCCATACAAGCCGAGCGACCCAAAATCATCTAGAGCAAGAGACCCCTAATTTCATCAAAAAGGATGAATGGCCGCCTCAGTCTCCCGACTGTAATCCGATGGACTATTCAGTATGGGATTCCCTCATGGTGAAGGTTTACGGCAGCCAGAAAGACAAATTCACCGAAGATGAACTTAAGGAGAAAATCAGTAGAGCATGGGAGGATATCACCTTAGATGGTTCGAAAGTGCATCTCCTCGTGGAAGAAGCGATTGAGGGCAGTTTACCAACAGGGAGGTGGTCACATTGACCATTTGTTTAAGTAAATTTTGTTAAGTTCAAATTCATTTTCTTCGGCATGCTATTTTTAGACATATGCTTTTAAATTGTTCACTGTAACAAAACTATAGAACCTACATATTTGAAAATTCCAGCAATTATAGATTATAACCATCTGTTAATGTGTGCCAAAGCTCAATCGCATAGGTTTTGAATTGTTGCAGTTATTAAACTTTGAATTAAGTAAAGTTTTTTTGTGGCCACCCGATATATATATATATATATATATATATATATATATATATATATATATATATAGATATATATATATATATATATATATATATATGGGAATGAACTCAGAATGGTTCCCTGGGGTTTTTTATGATACACACAGACCGTGCATGGACAAGGAACTCTTCTGGGAAAATTAAATCCACTAGTCCGAATAAGTAACGGTAAATGACAAACACTATAGTTTTTTCTTTTTTCTTGATGTTAGCCCGACGTGGCAACGGGTCATTCGCAAAGAGGTCCCAAAAATATAGCTTCCCTCACCAGCTATCTGCAAAGCAGATAGGATCCAGCTAGATAGATCCTGTCCCAAAGCTGGATCCTATCTACTTTGTAGATAGTTGGTGAAAGAAGCTATATTTTTGGGACCTCTTTGTGAGTGACCCGTTGCCCACGTCGGGCTAACATCAAAAAAAAGAAAAACTATAGTGTTTGTCATTTACCATTACTTATTCGGACTATAGTGGATTTAATTTTCCCAGAAGAGTTCCTTGTTCCATGCACGGTCTGTGTGTATCATATATATATATATTATATATATATATATATATATATAGATAGATAGATAGATAGATAGATAGATAGATAGTTTCTTTTTTGTTGCCAATTGCTTATACTGTAGTAATAATTTTTTCATTTCTTTTTCAGTCTTGAAACTTAGCACAAAGAGAAAAAATTCCTTCTCATCTGATTCATTGTCATACTATGTCAGGTGAAGCATTGAAAAAGACCTACTTTATAAAACCTAAAGGTTATGGCTTCACTCTAACTTGGATAACGTCACTAAAGGACGAAAGTATAGCAGCTCTACTTGTAAATTAATATAAGCTTTCAAATATTGGAAATGAGTTGCATGGGAATGCCTTTTACGCAAGCAACGTACTCTAAAATACTCCACATAACTTGTTCTGGCCTGCACAACAAATCTATAATCCGATTTGTAGAGGCCATCTAATGTACTGAATGGAGGCTTGTAAATTTCAACAGTCAAGAAGGAGATTAGAGAGCTTGTATAATGGACGTATAGAACATAAGCACTGAACAGTAAAGTTATGAAGAATATTCTTCCCGAGTAACTTCTGAATTGATTTTCTGAACCTGGAAAATAGAAATAATATAATATATTAATACTGAAATATTTGAAAGTTGAAAATAAAGCTGTGGAATATTTTTTGGATCACCTGAACATAAGGGCCCCCAGCCTTCTTTAGTTAGCCTTATAAGGCTAACTAACGAAAATATCACGACCTAACCTAACCAATCGTTAGGTCAACTGTACACCCTTGACGATTGGTTAGGTTAGGTCGTTATATTTTCGTTAGTTAGCTTTATGAAGCTAACTAAAGACGACTGAGGGCCCTGATCTTCAGGTGATCCTTCTTTTTTAATAATTCTAAACGTTAAAAATGGAATTCGTTGTATATGTTTACTTCCCTCTGCATTTAGGCCAATATTTATCCTATAAAAGCGGTTCGCTGTATCAACCGATCACATGACACAATCACAACTTTAATATAAAACTTTGACGTTCGTCGATTCTTTTAAAGTTACAGTGTTAAAAAAATTATCTCTGCTTTAACAAGAGTGCTGCTAAAGTGTTCCGTCGATGTTTTGGGTATAGACCCATTTGAAATAGGCTTTATACTTTTTGTCTACCCTTCATAAACATCTTACATACAAGCACAGTCGATTACAAAAATTAAACTACCCTGGACCGCAGGGTAGTTGTGGTTTAGTGTATCCCGACTTTGATAACTGACAGTTCATTATTGATTTACTCAAACTCTGCTTAATATTTATCAGGTAATTAAAATTTGTAAAATGTATTTATATCTCATTGTTTCCATTCTTATGCTAACTTTTCTATTAACATAATTAAAATAATGAGTGTACAACTTACAATGTAAAGTCAACTATTCCAGGTAAAAAATTATAGAAGATTTCATGCGTTGCCTCCTTCTATGTAAATACGTACAAATCCACAACAGGGATATTCTTTGTAAATGGATTTTACCGGAGAAAATAGAATATGTGAACAAATTAAAAAATCGAGGTCAGATTTCTCAAAATGCAGTTTGGCCTAACAGTAAAACAATGTCTGAAAAGAAACTAACCTATGTTTGAAAATACCGCAACCAAAGTTATAAAACCATCACTTATCGAATAGTTTTTCTCCAAAGGATTCATCTTTGCTATGACTAAAAATACCGCAATAAAAGACACAAAAACAATTCCAATAACAAGCCAAGCGACTGAAGTGAATTCGTCCACGTATCTCTTCCATGAATCGGCGTCATTGCCAAATGGTTTTTTGTAAAAGAGTTTCTTCCTGAAAGGGAACGAGTTACATTTAGGCAGTCTAAAGCAAAGGGATAACAAAATAATATTTAAGGTAAAAGTAAAAAAAAAAAAGCACTAGATTCATTTGTTATTTCATTAGTATTTTTACGAATATTCTTTAAAACCAATGTACATTGTTTATTATAGTAAGATAACTTACAATTTGTATACCTTTCATTATTCTATTTATTACTCTTTTCATATGAATTATGGGTTAGGTAATCTACAGGTGTTCGAAAAGTCCCTTCACCCTACAAAATGTACATATTGTAAAATCAATTTTATTTTTGTGTGATTAATTGTGTTTATATGTGGTAGGTGTAATTTAAGAAACAAGTCACTAGCAACAATTACTTTAATTACAGCAAATACAGTTACTAATTACAGTTACTAATGAAGAACATCGTTTCTGCGTGTCTGTATCGCTTAATTCATTAACAAATGACGGGCGGTATGGTTTACTGCCGAGATCTTTTGTCATGTGATCTCTCATTGTGGACATGGGGACTGCAAGTTCTTGTGATCGTTTCCGAAGTGATTTTTTTTCGGTGAATGAGCCACCGATGCAATTACACCTTCACATTGTTCTGCTCGCGTTGTTGGTCTTCCCGACCGTGGTCTGTCCTTGATGGAGCCAGTTTCAAACAGCTTTTTCTCCCTGCGTAATACCGTCTTGTTTGATGGTGCAACCTTATTGAATCTTGTGTTGAAATCATTCTGGATATGCATCGTTTTGCCAGTACGTGACGTTTCATGAGCCAATGTGCTCATCACTATCCTTTCCTCCAGAGTGTATGTGGACTGGTCTGCCATTGTTCACACAACTCTAATACCTGGAAAAGAAAAAAGTCAATGAATCACATATAAATTCAATTAATCACACAAAAATAAAATTGGTAGTACAATATGTACATTTTGTAGGGGGTGACGGGACTTTTCGAACACCCTATATACAGTGCCCGCGAAAAGTATCCGATCACCCTTAAAATTTGTATTTTTTACATAAAAAACAATGTTTAAATGTATACTAACCTTATATTAGTATTTTGTCATCTGTCCTTTGGTTTGGATGACTTGTTCTAGACGTTTTGGCATGGATTTAATCAAGTTTTGACAAACTTCCACTGATATTTCCTTGCACCATACCTTTTTGATGGCCTCTTGTAATTTTTCGACTGAGCCAGTGTCGTGGCATTCAACCTTATTTTTTATTATTAGCCACAGATTTTCTATCGGATTGAGATCTGGACTATTACCAGGCCAATCCAAAATATCAAATTTATTGTCAGTAATCCATTTTGTCACTATTTTGGCCCTGTGACATGGTGCACCATCATGCATGTATGTTTTTGTCTTTTGGATTGCCATTGCCATTGGAAGTTTATCCTGTAGCATTGCTAAATACCGTGCACCATTCATAGTTGTGTTCTTCGGAAGAAAATATAAGTTTCCACGCCCATAGTCACCGAAACAACCCCAAACCATCACACTTGGAGGGTGTTTCATTGTCTTTAGGGTGTATTTAGGGTCCATCCTATTTGAGCCAATAGGCCGGTGAACCTTTTTTGGACAACTTCTGAATGTCAAAAATGTCGACTCATCGCTAAATAAAACCTTCTTCCAGTCATCAACAGTCCAATGAATGTATTTTTTACAAATGCGACACGTTTTTTACGCATTTTTTCATTAATGAACGGTTTCTTAGCAGCATGGCGAGATGGTAATCCGAGTTCTTTTTGGAGCCGCTCCTGGATAGTTCGTTCAGAAACACCAGATAACAAATTATTCATATTAAATTTTATTTCTTTCGCAGTTATTGTTGGGTTTTTCAATACTAAACGTTTCATAAGTTTGTCTGTTTGCGAATTTGTTTTTCTCGGTCTGCCAGATCGTTTTTTAGGGACTGGCGTGGTTAGGCCACCATTGTTCTCAGCCCGTGAAACCCATAAATTAACGGTACTTTGGGATATGTTTAATTCCTTAGCTATCTGTCTCTGTGATTTCCCACATGCATGCAAAGCAACAATAGCACCTCGACAATCACTCTTAAGTTGTTTTTTAGCACACATTATATATAAATTTTATTTACACCACTTTCTGTAAAAAAAAAAAAAATCAAGAAATTTACACGAACAGTGAAATCTGACAAATTTGAGACACAGCCACACGCAACGAAGGCTACCAGAACACTAATTTGAGAATGCGTTGGATAGCTCTCATATCAGCGAGCAACCTCAAAGTTACCAGATGTCGCTAGAACAAATAGAAAGTGAATTACGTGTCTCTGAATATCAAGGGAAAATATTGTATTTTCTTGAGTGATCGGATACTTTTCGCGGGCACTGTATATGTATGACTTTCCACTGCATCACTATATCTGATGCAAATCAACCGAATTTACATTGGCCTTAAATTAGAGCAGATGAAGCTTTGTATATATATTTTAATTTAACTTACGTTGTACGCTTTAAAGGATGTAAAAAATCTATAACTTGGGCCCTAGAGTAGAGCAAATCTAGAACAGCAATAGCTATGTCTGCCTTATCGTCCATCAGTTCCTTAACAAGTCCATTCCACGACTGCTTCTCTTCATCATAGGAACCATAAACATCATTTGGCATTCGTTTACATTCATAGCTGGAATAAGACAACCAAAAATACATAGTTTACGCCGTGGTTAAAAGTGGTATAAACCCTTCTTATTGAGCACCACTGTCTGATAGTACGTCACATTTATTCCAGTTCCTTAAATGTTCCCCGCAATGTTTATATCCTCAAAACTGTAAGCGATGACGGGAGGAATTGAAAAAAGCGTTAGAGAAATATTTTATTTTTTACATAAATGAAGTCACTTTACCTAAAATTCAAGATTTTGTGTAGATTATTCCAAACTGTTCCGAAAAATCCTTCAACCTCAAAGTTCCCTCCAGATTTCTTTCGTAATCCCAGGTAAGGCCAAATCTGTCTCATAAAATATAATACTGTATGAGTAACAAGGAATGTCAACAAAGTTTTTCCAAAACATATGAAAAATGTCATACAGATTACATTTTTTATTTATTTTTATTTTTTTTAAGATACTTCAGTAGTTTGGGTGCAAAATGGACGCGTGAAAGAATGTTGCAATGCACAGTTGATCAATGTTGCGAATGGTTTATGCAACAAAGAGGGTGGGGGTATGCAATGAAGAGGAAGGGGGAATGTTGCAAGAGCAACAAGCGGCTATGCAACTTGGAGGCGGAGTTATCCCCCAAGAGAAAGAGAGGAGGAGACAGAGGAAGAGAGGTGTTCGCCTGGCAGGAGCCAAGCGCATATTAAGACTTCATCTGAGCGCCAGCTGTCTTATAAGCTGTAAATCCGCCAGTTGGCTTAGAAGGCGTAAATGGCTTGTACAGGTTGAGTTGCCAGATTGCGCTATTTATTTCATTAAAGCATATATTATTGACAGTTGGCTTAGAAATCCGTCAGTTGGCTTAGAAGGCGTAAATGGCTTGTTCAGGTGTACAGGTTGAGTTATCAGAATGCACTATTTATTTAACTACAGCATATATTCTTGATGGTTGGCTTAGAAATCCGTCAGTCGGTTCAGAAGGCGTAACCAGCCATTTGGTATAATTAAATAATAATATCGTTTACAACCAAAAGAATTAAATAAAACACCATAACATCATTCTGTTTATTTAGACGAATTATTGGAATCAGAAATATATAGAAAATAAATATGCATTCAAACGATGGAATGATAAAAAAATAAAATAAAAAATAATAATAGTATAAGAAATATGAATGAGAATATGTATACAATAAAAAGAAAATATAACCATCAATATAACAGTACAGGAGAAATATATAATATATTTATATATATATATATATATATATATATATATATATATATACACAATTATGTTAAATAATTAAATATATTGAAAATAAATACATACACTTTATCTTCTACTGCACAAACTAAAAAAAATAAAAAATAAGAAATACAAAACGATGGAGTATAACCATCAATATAGCAGTACAGGAGAAATATATATATATATATATATATATATATATATATATATATATATATACAATAACTATGTTAAATAATTAAATATATTGAAAATTCATCAAAATACATTCACTTTGTTCTACTGCGCAAAACACTAAACTCACACGTAATCGAGTCTACAATCACATTATTATTGCTTTGCACTACGCAGTAAATGCGGCTTAATATTATTTAACCGCTCAAGTTATAGGGAAACCTGTACTCTACTGTATATAAATGGCCCTCATATCGTTCAGTACTACTTTTGTGCCCACTTTACATCAGGTTGGCAAGTTATCTTTAAATACGTCTAGAATACAATCAAAAGCACGCACAAAGAGGTCATCATTAACCACAACGTCATTATTAAATACAAGTTTATAAACACTCCTTTCCAATCGAAGATTTATTTTTACCAACCCGAGCTTTTCAAATGTGAACTCTTCTTCACACTGCATAGCGGCAGTTGAAATAATCTTCTAAGTCGTTACGACAGCTGCTCATTATATAAAGAAATAGTTCTTCTGGGTGAACGGTGTAGGTGAGCTCAGCCCTGTACCGCTCAAGTGCTTTGTACCAAAGTTCATGATATTTCAGAGTCTAAACCTTTTAAATAAGCATCCAGCTCTACACCATTCTCGCCTTGTTCAGTCCTACACTCGGCAAACCCATAGAGCAGAGCGGTGTATGAGTATTCAAGAACCGTATCAAAATAAAGCATATCCTTAACAAGCGCGTCTAATATAGGCTTCAGCTTGCGGAATCCGACGATTTCAAAGATTCTGTCGAGGATGAAACGGTTTCGCGTAGGGACAAGAGCGTTATTATCAGAAGCGTTCTTTCACATCAGCCGTATATCAATGCATGGCCGATCGTTATTTATACACAACATACAAACAACGGCATATGAAGGGGTGTCACTAATCTGCTCTCTTCTTGTACCTACACCTGCAGGAATTTTATAACGATCCTCACTCCACTTCTCAACTACCACGAAGATTCTATTCATCTCCTCAACACTTAAAGAAACTACATTCCGTTTGTTTGTTTGTCTACAAGTCGTCTCCAGTACATAGTTAATGGCACCGGTTTTACGGACACATCGTATACGGCGTTGAGAATGCTGCTCAAAGGAAGTTTCACCGTATTCGAGGAGATGACTATGATCCACATACAACGGATCGGCTCGACGGGAGGAGTGAGTCACACCATAAGCTAATGAAACGTGTACGGCGCTGTTCGAATACTTGCATCCCATTATATTGGGTAGGTGTTTTGAGAAATTTTCCGATACATGAAGTAATACCGGTTTTAATGTTTTAGCACTCTCACTCCAGAATATGCACCAGACATTTTTGCATAGGGGGATTTTCACGAACTAAATACATTTTATTCATACTCCGGCGCACTATTTGAGAGAAACATGACCATTTTTCATTTTTGCTTAGCATGCGATACTCATCTCCAAATTCTGTTAAATACTCACGCAGACCTTTAGCCACAACATGTAAGAGAATACTTGTATCCCATTATATTGGGTAGATGTTTTGAGAAATTTTCCGATACATGAAGCAATATCGGTTTTAATGTTTTATCACTCACCAGACGTTCATTTCCAAATTAAACATCTTCACAATCTGGCGCACTATTTGAGAGAAACATATGCCCATATTTTTCCTTTTTGTTTAAAAATCGATACTCGTCTCTAAAGTCTGTTAAAAACTCACACAGGCATTAGCCACAACCTCACTACAAACCTCGTCATGATATATATTAATATAATGGTAAAAATACTTAAGATTCTCCATGATGACAAGATTTACATTCTCAGTCGCAGGGTATGAGTACTCGGTATGATGCAGCATGACATAATATCGCTTGTCACATCACTCATCACAAGACTCACTATCCACATCCGTTGCTTCTCTTCTGCACGTGTTGTCTCTTCTACTTCACGGTATATGTAAGCTTTTATAAAGTTTAGTCCTACAACATAGTTCAATACATCAAGTGTACCACGAAATCCTACAATGCTCTCGCCAGAATACTGTAGAGTATTTGTACCTCTTGCTCCTTCAACAGATTCAATGTTGAGCGGGAGTTTTTCAGTATCCACCACATCTTGGCACTTTGCGAATACCACTTCATAAACGTCGAACACGCAATATTAAAGGTAGCCATTACTATTTTCTGTCTACGCGGGAGAATACACGTCTGAGATCCAGGGCTTACTGCGATCAACTGAGCACGTAGGGAAGAGATATGCGCAGGTAGTAGCAGGAATCACGTGATCAATCTTACAGTGGGCGGAGCTTAGAACTTTCTTCTGTACACACGCTGGGCGGAGCTTAGAATTTTCTCCTGTGTACATACACACACACACACACACACACAAAGGAGAAAGTGAAACGCTAATTGAAACACGATTTATTTAATAAACGAAATATTCAAGGTATATATATTTAAAAAATACGTGTAATAAATAAGTTAACAATAGGCTTATCAAAGATTATGGTACCCAAAGGGTACGGTAACATAGGTACCAGGCACCTGGTAACGTTTCCTATAGGTGTTACGGTACACCTTTGTACCCCTAAGTTCCTTCACGCCCCCCAGCTTCTGCGCCCGAAAATTACCTACAGTTAGTTGGGGCGGCCGGTCGCCCTCATCATCATCCAAGCACACTAGATCCTTCAACGAATCAAAGTTAACGACCCGCCGATTCGCCTGGTTGAGCGTGATACCTTTAGCCTTCACGATATATTTCATATCCTCTCCCACCCTCACCCGTACCCCATAAGTTTTTGGCCCTGTTGAGACAAAAGAGTCGGCGTATGCGATGTCTCCATACTCATCCTTGATCTCATCAGTCAACTCTCCGAGGAATTCACCAATAGGAGGCATGTATTCACCCTCCCCCTCTGTGAACATCACACTATCTGTATCGGCGTACAAAACCCTCCGCCAAGAGAACGCAATAGGCCCCAAAGTTTGATGCGTGCGTAGGCCGTTGTGAAGCTAGCTACAGGTATGTTTGTAACCCGTGAGGTATCTGTGGCCAATTCAGTATTGTTGTACTTTATTATGTAAGTATTACCTACATTCACGATCTCCATGACCTCTTTATCGAGAGAATTGGCAAAATCCCAGACTTCACTATAACTTTGTGCCAAATGAACGTTCCCTTTGCCAGTATTTTGTGTAAATTTTCCCCAAAGACTGTTTAGACACAACTTTGCACTAAAGCGCTTGCCTGGGTCCTTTACAATTTGGGAACGGTCAAGCTGTATACCTTCACGGTCACGGTAACGTTGAATATAAGCCGATTTTTCATCTTCGGTATCAACTCCTCGCGGTTACCCTGATGCTTCGACCTTATCTTTCAAAAAAGCGTTTATATATGGCGTGAAAAGGTTGGGTAGCTTCTGAAACCTCCACAACTCGTGTATCTTCAATATTCTGTAGCCATGGCGAACAGCTACATCCAGCTCTGGATTTGTATATACACCTCTGAGCTTACGCTGGTTGGCTGTATGATTACTTTCCCCATTGATTTGTTGCATAACCCTTCCCCCATTTGCAGCACTCATGTTGCATAAGCCTTGCAACAATGATGTTGTATAACCCTCCCCATTTGCAGCATTGATGTTGCATAAGCCTTGCAACATTGATGTCGCATAACCCCCTTCATTGCATACCCCTCCCCATTCATTGCATAACCCCTACCCCTTTGTTGCATAACCATTTTGCAACATCTTGCCACATTGGTCACTATTGCATTGCAACATTACAACGTTCTTGCACTCGTCCGTTTTGCGCCCAAACTACTCACTTCATGGAAAATTATATACAATATTGAAGTTTAAAATTTTTTACAATGTATATTTGTAATATGAATGATGAACAGCTATACTGAAAAAAATTGCATCTGTCCTACTTCATGTAGTCTGGTGCTTATGATAAAGTTTCTACTGATTTTTAATATATATATATATATATATATATATATATATATATATATATATATATATATATAAAGCAGAAAGTTAGCACTATAATGATAATGATGGTTACCGTTAATTGTTAATGATTGATTGTTAATGATAAGGCTGGGGTCACCATGACCTTTTCAGATCAAATAATGTTATTAAGTAGGTTGATTGATAGCATGAGTTTTCTTCCTTTATTAAACAAAATAAATGATTTATGAATGAGACAAATAAAAGTTGATTGTTTACTGATGAAATTAAATGTGCACTTGAATAATGACTTCAATATTAATAACGCGCGAGGTAATGATTATTCTTATATAAAGTTAGGTGAATGACACCAGGACATAATAAAGCCCGCAGAATGATGTTCACATAATGGTGGTTTTCGTGTCACTGGGTCTTCAGAGAGAGAGAGTCGAGGTGTGATGGCGTAGGAATGCTTGAAGTAATCCTTGTAACGAGGTTGAAGTGTGAGGCAAAACATAAGGATGCCTTGAGTGAATCCTCGCGATGTGACGTCATCTTAGTCGTGGCCGTGTCGATGGAACATTGTGAAAGTATTTGCAAACGTCTCTGCCACAACATATAGATATATATATATATATATATATATATATATGATCACCCGAAGATCAGGGCCCCCAGCCTTCTTTAGTTAGCCTAGGCTAACGAAAATATCAGGGCCTAATCTAACCAATCGTTAGGTCAACTGTACGCCCTTGACGATTGGTAAGGTCACGTCGTTATATTTTCGTTAGTTAGCCTTATAAAGCTAACTAAAGAAGGCTGGGGGCCTTGATCTTCAGGTGATCTTCTATATATATATATATATGTATCATTATATATATATATATATGTCGTAAAGAACGACGCTTGTATAGGAGATA
The DNA here is from genome assembly GCA_023014485.1 of Bathynomus jamesi. Classification (NCBI taxonomy): domain Eukaryota; kingdom Metazoa; phylum Arthropoda; class Malacostraca; order Isopoda; family Cirolanidae; genus Bathynomus; species Bathynomus jamesi. Next base: position 1,025,619 of record JAJOZX010000569.1, on the reverse strand, counting down.
TTCCGCGCAAGACGAGAGAGAGAGAACGAAACAAATGAAAAAATGAGGTAACCACCCGGAATCGAACCCGGGATCTTCCGATTGCCGGTCAGATGCGATACCATTACACCATGGGCCTCACTCTTCCAAATGCCGTAATTCTTCTACATATGTATGTATGTATGTATCAATGAATGTATGAAATTGAGATGCCATATGTAGTCGGAGACGATAACTAGGAGGTCACTAACTTTAACAATGGAAAAGTTTTGTGTTTAGACTTCAAGTTTATCAAATAATAATAAGGAAACTTTCAAGCAGCAGCGGTTTTAACGCTTTCTTGATATTCAATAAAGCTTACTTAAAGTGGGTACGTTGAAAGTAATTTGGCCAAGGAAAAAATTGTTTCAGGGGTAAGAAATCACTAGTCCTCCTAAAACTAAAAGAATGACAATCACAGAAGTGAAAACTACACACACACACACACACACACACACACACACACACACACGCACACACACAATAATAACGACTTGTATAATTTAACATTTATCTAAATGCCTATCATTTCGCTCGTGTAGCCAAGATTACGTGCATGCACATTACCTGCATGATAATATTCAACAATGTTAATGACAAAAGTCAATTATCACAGCGACGAATATCTTACTATCATTTACACAGAGGCATATATTTTATTAACAGTAACTGATTGGCAATTTAAATGATAAAAGCAATCCCCCAAAAAACGTTTATATTATCATCACGTCAGCACCTAAAATATTCAAGAGATGCCATACTCTTTAGTCCAGTGTTCGAAATACAGGGGTGTACATAAAGTCAGGATCTATTTTTGTGAAGCACTTGGAAATTATATGGAATGCAATCATAAAATGATAAAGTGGTAACATTTATTAAATAATTAAGAGTAGGATTCGACGTGACGCCCATTAGTATCCCTGTACAGCTCAAATCGTTCCGCAGCATTTCTAAACACATTCTGGAGCATTTGCTGGGTTGTTATCTGCAGCAGTTCGTATACGTGTACGTAAGTTTTCAAGACTCGTAATCTTCGTCTGATAGACGTGCGATTTGATAAGGCCCCATGCAAAGAAATCTAAAGGGGTTAAATCTGGTGATCTCGCTGGCCAAGGTCTTTTGTTGCTTCCGTCCGATCCAGCGATTTGGAAAACGTCCATTTAGATAATCCTGAACAATTTCGGCATAGTGACAAGGAGCACCATCATGTTGATAGACGACGGTACTAACAATCCTATCCCCAATCAGCTGAGGTTCAAGGAATTGCTGCAACATGTCCAGATAAATAAGCCCCGTAACTAGCTTCAGCAAAGAAAAAAGGATCATAAACCTTAGATTTTGTTAAACCCATCCAGACATTAACTTTAGGTGAGTCTCTTTCCCAATTTTGGACGAAATCATTCGGTCTTTCATCTTCCCAAATTCAACAGTTATGGCGATTTACTTTTCCACACGTATGGAAAGTGGCTTCATCACTAAAGAGAATGTTGTCCATTAAATTACACTGTTATGCATATGAAATTTTTTTGTCTGCTGTGAGGGTTTTTTCAACTCATATTATATAATTCGACCATGTTGAATTCGAAAATGACATTGGTTTTCCTCAATCAGGTCAGGTTTTTTCTCTATTGGCCATTTATTATAAGTCCAATTTTATCCCCAAATTTATTGATTTTTTTCGCTTAAACACTGTAGATACGAGTAATATTATAAGAACACTCGTGAAAAATGAAAACATTGTGTGAATAAATAATTTATTCATACAATGAATATGGAAAAAAGTTTATTGAGGAAGGAATGAAGTTTTTTTGGCTTTCCGTCTGTGTTTTTCTTCGGGCACGTCTCGCTTCAAACACCAGCAATAGTCCGCCAGCATATTGATATCCCAGTTTCCCTGGTACCTCTCTTCCATTATTTTGATATCTTGGTGAAATCGTTCACCCTGTTCCTCACTATAATCCCCGCAATTTTCAGGAAAATAGTCCAAGTGGGACCACAAAAAGTGCATTTTTATGGACACGCGCGACCCATGAGCTTTGAAAGCTTCCATCAAGTTTTCGACAACGGACTCGTATTCTGGACTTCTACGCTTGCCAAGAAAATCAGTGACAACTGATTTGAATGCCTGCCAGGCATTCTTCTCAGTTGGAGTCATTGCGTTTTCGAACTGAGTATCCTTGATCAAAGTTCGAATTTGAGGACCATCAAAAACCCCAGCATTTAGTTTAGCATCAGATATATGAGGAAATTTACTCTCGAGATATCGGAATGCTGAACCCTCCTTATTCATTGATTTGATGAAATTTTTCATCAAGCCCGCTTAATATGAAGTGGTGGGAGCAAAATTTTTGTTGGTGGTACAAGGGGCACTGAAACGACATTATGCGACCCAGGTTCAAAATTCTCTCTGGATGCCCATTCACGCTGTGCATAGTGCTTCTCATCCGCTCGGCTATCCCATTTGTAGAGGAAACATGGGTATTCGTGTATCCCCCTTGCATTCCCAATACAAATGCCACAATCTGAAAAAAAATGAAAATATTTAAAGAATTTAGAGAATTTGTTCTATCAGATAAAAAAAATCTATGCATTGGACTGTATCACTTCTGTGGGGAAGTTAAGTGTTCTTATACGCTCTCAAATAACCTTTGGAAAAACAACATAGTCAATAGCAATAGTTTACTTATGATATTAGTATTACCTTCAAATCTCCACAGATCCTCCAGTTATGTTGGTCGTATACGAGAGCATCCAGTAAAATTTTCATGTTATCGTAGCTCTCAGTAAGTTGTACGGTGTAGTAATGCTTAGTTAAGAATATTAATTTCTGTTTAATTAAATAAGAAAATGTTTAATATAAATTATTTACGAAAAATTGTGAAATTGTTTAAAATGGGTACAGTTGGCAGTACTGAATGGAGCCCAAAGGAGCCGACCTACCCATAAGGGAGTTAGTCTTGAGGCAACGCGTTACGCGTTAGGTTGACGAAATGTAACGTAAAATTAATTTAGTGAGTGTCCCTCTCCGACCTAAATTATTATAATAGAATTTCATACTCGCATACCCCTAACTTAACTAAACCATTTTCGGAATTAAATAAAGTGTTTACGAAAAATTGTGAAATTGTTTAAAATGGGTACAGTTGGCAGTACTGAATGGAGCCCAAAGGAGCCGGCCTACCCATAAGGGAGTTAGTCTTGAGGCAACGCGTTACGCGTTAGGTTGACGAAATGTAACGTAAAATTAATTTAGTGAGTGTCCCTCTCCGACCTAAATTATTATAATAGAATTTCATACTCGCATCCCCCTAACTTAACTAAACCATTTTCGGAATTAAATAAAGTGTTAACAAGTGTTAAAAAAAGAGTATTAATATACCTCCCCCCTTCCTCCTTTGTTTTGTAACGAACTTTGAGTCAGGTCTAGGCGCGCTACCATGATATTTATACGATACGGCAAAAAGAGTGTAGAGAAACAAAATGATAAATGAAAGAAAGAGCCGATAGAGAATAAATAGAGATATAGTAAAGTAGAAAGAAGCGTAAATAAATAATGAAGAGAAAGTAAATTAATAAAGCCGATCACTACATTCGAAGAGAAAGTAAATTAATAAAGCCGATCACTACAACGGAATGTGCTACAGGGACTGATGCAACCCTATTCCCAATGTTGAGAAGTACTGCTTTCAAACTTCGTTTAGACGAGTCTATAAATAGCCTCCATTCTGATGCGTTATATGGCAGGCCCAATGATTCGATTAGCCCCTCAACATTGCAGCAGTACACTAAGGAAGAGGTATTTTCGTGCACTGCAAAAAACTTGCGGAATTCTTCCTCTCGTTTCCTATACCAGGAGAATGTTGTTCCCGGAGCCAGCAAGTTGTCCTCTCGAAGTCGTGAGCCCAAGATCTCGGCAGCTAATTTGGAAAGTCCTAAATCCCTGGTAAGATCATTAAGTTTGGCCTGCTTGAGAGGCCTCGGCTCATTTGAAGCGGTATTTTGAGGTATATACGACTGGGACTGGTCATTGGCATTGGTCATTGATTCATCATCAGAATCATCGAAGTCCAGGGTTTGAGGTGGGTCGGGTATTGGAATTCCAGGACCATGGGGTACAGGTCTCATAGCAGAAGGAATGTCAGGGTATACAACAATGCGTTTATTCTTCTTGTTAACTCCTGAAAATAGAAACACAGAAACATGGATATAAAACTTGCATATGAAATAGAAGAAGCATTCAGACAGTGGCGGCTCGTGAGGGAAGGCTGCGGTCTGTAAGATATGAAATAGGTGGATGGAGTCTGTATATTTTCTTTCTTTTTCATTCATATTGTCCCTTCGGGGACAATATGAATGAAAAAGAAAGAAAATATACAATCATTGTATATGTAAATGTAACTTGTATAACAATATGTATGTGTAAATGTATTTTCTATAACAATATGTATATGTAAATGTATGATTACCATTATGGTGAATATTATGCTATATATGGTGAATATTACATTATGGTGAATATTATGCTATATATGGTGAATATTACATTATGGTGAATATTATGTCAAGTTTCATACGAGGATTTCAAAATATTTAAGAAAAATAAATTTATAAGCCCACCTTGGAGGTTTGTCATGCAGAAATAGCAATCTGTCACGTGATCCTTTCCTTCTCTCCAAATCATGGGAATTCCAAAAGGCAAAGATTTCGCTCTGCCTTTGCTCCATCTTCTCAAATTTTCAATGCACGTCTTGCAGCACATATGAGGGGCGAAATTTTTGTCCTGGTCCCCTAGCTTAATTCCAAAGTATGCTCTATAGTCTATACATTGTCTTCACAAATTTAGTGATTTGGGACTGGTTATTTGGCATGGTAACCGTCCCACATATGTAGCAGAATCTATTGGGATCATTTTTACACGCTCTATTCATTATGAAATATTTTATCTATATGCCTGAAAAGTAAAAAAAGATATTATACAAGTGAAACAGGTGATGATAGATGTTACTGTTCCAATTCCGCTTTGACAAAATCACGAAAAATTATATTTTACTTATGAAGCCATAGCCGAATAACCTGAGCTGATTGAGAAAAACAGATTGCAGATTCGAAATCAGCAGGAAAAACTCTATAAGAATCACTTACAAAACCCTTGACAGCAAAATTGATGCATACCAGTGTTATCACTCCAGATTTGTTCTACGAGATCAACACACACAGCACTTCGTCGAGGGAAATCTTCCTCATGTAAATCATGTAAAACCTGCAAATGATAGCTTTTCTTCTGCAAATTAACTTTCAGAATTTTGTGCACAGATGACGTCGGGAGGCTGAGTCTGTGTGATGCAGCACGAACGGACGTACGTGGCTCCTCAGTGATAATTCCGCGTACTGCATTCACGGTAAGATCTGACATACACGGTCGTCCTGATCTTGCTTCATCATTTACAGATCCCGTTCGTTTAAATTTGTTCACCAATTTTCGTATTGTCTTGTCTATTGGCCCCGGCTTATGAAATCTCCTTCTAAACTTCTCTCTGATGTCATTGTATTTCTTTCCCACGATTCGCCAAATTACTATTGCCACACGCTCTTCTGTATTCATTCTAAGGGCTTCTGAAAAGAAAAATAGAAAAAAATAATTATTTTACAAAAATAGATCCTGACTTTATGTACACCCTGTACAAGGGGAATCATGGGGGTTTGACCCCCCAAATCTACATGGAACCCATGGAAATGTGCTGTCCAAGGAGACCCATAGTGGGTCCGAGATACGGGACTCACGGGAGACACACAATAACCACAATTTTCTTTGAAAAACATCACCATAATGCACCATATGATGTCTGTTATTAAAAAATTTTCCGGGGGAGCATGGCCCCGGAACCCCCTAGCTTGTCACGGTCCATTCCACTAAAATCTACTGCATTCACGGTCTTCAAACTTGGCATCTCTGCTGGGAGTTCTTAAAAGCTAAAGCTTTCAAGTTTTAATTTATATGAAACCCCCCTCATCCCCCGGTATTTCGAACACTGCTTTAGTCATCGTATTAACCGAAACTCTGTAGTTTTATCATCCTCATGGTCTGACCTGCCTGAATAGCTGAATTACGATTATTTCAAAATTTGCATGTGATATCCTAATGTCTAAGCTTATCTAAAACAGATGAGAAAGCAAGTCTTAACCACAACTGCTACTGTACTTATCCAAAAACTACAGACAAGTCTCTGTTCTTATTGTGACGCCGAAGATATTTTACGATAGCTCATTTTATAGTTAAGAGATTTTTACATATTAACCAGATTCATCACATAGCTAATGAAAATCTCGATCCAGCTCTGTTTTACTTTAGCAATGTTAAAGTCTTGTGTTATTATGACTTCAGTGATACCATTATCTGATCATATCGTGATTACTTCCTCTTCCCTTTCGGTCCTTGAAGAGAGGTCGCCATACTTATATTTATCTCCTTTGTGAACCTCATTATGGTATACCTAAAAGTAGTCACAAGAGAAATTCCGTTCTGCCATCGTTTGGTATGTGCGTTTGGGTGTATCATGCTCAGGTCGAATATTGAAAAACTTGGAATTTCAAGATTGGCAGTATGGATTCCTATGTAAAATTGGATTTTAAGAGGGGTTCGTCTTCTGTAACTTTTGCGAAAAATCGCATTTAAGTGTTCAAAATCGCACTTTTTGTCGAAAAATGGGATTTTTGGCCAATTTCAAAAATTTGGTAGCCTCAAATGACCTTCATATGTTCCATATTGTTCACATACACCCTTAAGCATTTCTAGGGGCAGGCTTGGACCCATTTAAGATCGGCCAAAGTGGTTCATAACCCCTAAAATAACCAAAATCACCCAAAATGGCCCAAAACTAAGGAATTGTATGATTTTTAGTCTCCTATACACCACATTTCGTGGCTGTTCTCTTCATCAGGCAGAATCTTTTTGTTCTTCTTTCTTGATCTTGCATTTTCTTTTTTTTAAAAACGCCTCCACCAATTTTTATTTATTTTCTTTTCGGCATCACTGAGTGTGATGGCAGCTGCCCCCACCTTTCCGCAAGCTGCTGTGACGTTCAACCTTTTTTTGGCAATTGCAATTCTTTAATATTTGTATAAGTCCCTCCTCCACCCCAGCTTGTAATAATATGCTGGTCAACTGAATGTTCTGAGATTTTTTGTTCTGAAAGCATCTTCATTTGACTAGCAGGTCTTGTAGAGCTCTAAAACATGTTCATAATGTCTTGCTTTGACTTCAAAATTGGTAACAATTCTCTGTGATCGATCCAAGCATGAACAAAAGCATCTCTTCTCTCTTGCCCATACACTGCATGAACTGCAGCTGAAACTTCCTGGACTGATCTTTCACAACTTTGAGTGTGAACTGAGAAGTTCTCAACTTCAAGTGGAGACCTGAGAAGCTCCTCAACTTCTCCTCTTTACATCTTACAAGTGAAGAGTGGCTCATACAGTTTCTCCTTATCCTAATTAATCAGAGTAATTGGAGAAGTGGCATAAAAATTCAGTTTAGTGTTCCTATGATTTCTCAGACTCATGTCTCCATACTCAGACTTACCTCTGATCTTCTTGATCATCTCAACTCTCTATGCCCTCTCCTCCTCAACTTCACTGCACGGGAGAGAGGCAATGAGGTTCTCACTGCGAGCATGATATGCTCTACGAACTATCACACGAGTGATTATGTTCCTGACTTCAGAGGGCTGGCTTCTCAGCAGTCCCAGAGCGGTCACAATATGATGAGGTCCATACTTCATGTGGTGCTTTACCTTGATCTCAAAATACATCTTGAAGTAGAAGTCCAAGCAGAACTTCAGCAGCACCTCCAGCTTCTTCAACACCTCCCACTTCAGACCATGCTGCCTCATCCACAGCATTAACAGAGCCTCACCTGTAGTCAGCCAGCGTGAGTGATTCAGTGAGCCACACTTCAGATCAGCAACTTCTTTGCTCAAATCTCCTGTCTTGAGAGCTTTGATCAGTAGGTAGCAGTTCTTCTGGTCAGTGCTAAGGTTCTGTACAATGTCTTCTGGCAGTTCAATTATATCTTCTTCTCCTGGCAGAACTTTGAAGCTAAAGTTGGCAGGTATGTCATTGATCTTCTCCAAAAGTTTTTCTATTGGGCCACTGAACCCAGACTTGTGCGTGTAGGGACCATCAAGCTTGATGATCATGTGCCTGAGGCTGAGTTCATTAATATGCAACTGGCATATCAGCCAGTGACACTTGTGACCTAGCAGTCTCTCCAAGTGAGTGATGGCTCCTCCATCAGGTCCTGTGTTTGTGTTGGTGGAGTCACCAGCAAGGACCACAATAGTATCTTAGTATCTTTAGCACCATGAGCACTAATCCACTCAAAAAGAGCCCCAGCTATCTTCAGTGCAGGTTTCTCATTTCCTTCAGGTTCTTCTGGTGTACAATGGAAGAGATACTTCCCCTCAAGTTCCCAGGTAACACTATAGTGCTCTTCAGTTGTAATATCAGGATGGAAGCGGCCAGTTTCTTCATTGTACCTCATGATCTTTGTCTTCTTATCTTGTTTTCCATTAAAGAAAATTCCCTTGATCTCCTCTCCCTCTGTTCTTTTCTCCAGGGCCTCCACCGAGGCACCTATTACAGGCTCCTTGCCCCTCCACATCTTCATCCTGTCAACACCTAGATATGCTTTATCAGCAAATAGATGGCCAGCTTTGATGAGATCTTGCAAGAAACCAGTTGCAATGGCTGCTGCAGGAGTGTTTGCCACCTTCAACCTGACTGCAGCCGCAGCAGTGCTTGAGATATCCATGTAGTTCCTCCTGACAGAGATGGAGACTTTGCCAGTGTTGACACTGGAGCTTGTGGCTGGTGCAGTACTGGAAAAATCTCTGTCAGCAGTAGGAGCTGCTCTGCCTGGAGACTCTTGCAAGGAAGTCACCATTTAGTAGCGAGACTATTTTAGATGAAATAACTGTTTACGAGGCTGAGATTGCGCATTATATCGATAGGCTAAAAGTTAGCAAGGCTCCAGGCCCTGACGCTTTTTATCCTAGACATTTGAAAGATTTGAAAGACGTTATCGTAGGCCCCTTAGCGAAGATTTTTAATCAGTCACTCGAAACGGGGATTATTCCTGAAGACTTCAAATTAGCTAACGTCACGCCTATTTTTAAAAAAGGCGACCGCGCGGTAGCTAGCAATTATAGGCCCATTAGCTTAACGTCAATTGTCGGTAAACTTTTGGAATCCGTAGTTAGGGATCGTATTATCGATCACTTAGAAAGTAGGGGTTTGATTAATAGTAGTCAGCACGGGTTTCGACGCCATAGGTCTTGTTTAACAAATTTGTTAGAATTTTATAACGAAATAGTGCGCGAATACGATAGGCATAGGGCAGCTGACGTTATTTATTTAGATTTTAAAAGGCGTTCGATACAGTTCCGCATAGGAGACTAATTGCGAAGGTTAAAGCGCACGGTATCCGCGGTCAGGTAGCTAACTGGTTAGAAGAATGGCTTCGTGCTAGGAGGCAGAGGGTCGTAGTTAATGGTAGTGAATCGGGGTGGTTAGAGGTAGGTAGTGGTGTCCCACAGGGTTCAGTGTTAGGCCCATTGTTATTCGTAATTTACATTAACGACATAGATGTAGGATTGATTAGTAACGTGTCAAAATTCGCGGACGATACTAAAATAGGCGGTAAGGTTGTTAACGAGGACGATAGAAATAGGATCCAAGACGATGTAGATAGGATTATGGAGTGGACGGATAAGTGGCAGATGCAATTTAACGTAGATAAATGTAAAGTTTTGCATATAGGTTCTCGCAACAATAATTACGTGTACACGATGGATGATAGGGATTTAGCGAGCGTTGACGAGGAAGTAGATTTAGGCGTACGCGTAACTAAAGATTTAAAGGTTAGGAACCAGTGCCTGGAGTCTTGCGCAAAAGCTAATAGGATGTTAGGCTTCATAGCGCGTAATTTCGAATTTAAATCGAAGGATATTATATTGCCCCTTTACAAGTCCCTAGTCAGGCCTCATTTGGAATATGCCGTTCAGTTTTGGTGCCCGTACTTGCGTGAGGATATTGATAGGTTAGAAAGGGTTCAGCGTCGTGCCACGAAACTTATTCCGGCATTGCGCAATAAGCCTTATGAAGATAGGATTAAAGTGTTAGACTTGTATTCACTCGAAACTAGGAGATTAAGGGGGGAGCTTATTGAAGTTTTCAAAATCGTTAATAACATCGATAACGTAAATTTTGACAAATTGTTCACTTTCGATAATAGTAATACTCGCAATAACGGATTCAAGTTGCGTGGCAGACGTTTCATTACTAATATCGCTAAAAACTTCTTTACGTTTAAAGTAATTGATAAATGGAATAATCTTCCCGTCAGTCGTTCATTCTACCAGCGTTAATGTGTTTAAGAACCGTCTTGACAGACATTTTAAAAATATTAACGTTGTTTAAAATTAAAAAAGAAAGTTAACAACAGGAGCTCTGGTGGTGGTGCTCGAGGATGAGTCTGTTGACGATGAATGCCAGCTTGTGACATGCCAGCGTGATGCCAGCAATAAAAAAAAAAAAAAAATTAGACTAACACGAATGAAGATGTAGCTCATAGCGTAAACTAACCCACTTTTTGTTTAACTTTACCTACTTTTTTTTTTTCTTATCCTCCTTACTTTGCATGTCTCTAACTCTTTTCCTGCATGTTTGTAGTTTGCATGGTATGACAGTGAGTTAAGACTGTGTTTGCATGGTTTGTAAGCGTTCTTATTTTACTTCTTTTCATCTTTCACCCCTCTCCTATATTCTCCGACTATTTTTCTGACTTGTCGGCAGTGGCCGGCGGATGATGATGGTGAGACTTTTTCCCTCTTTTTCTGAATGAATGTTAACCCACGAATGATAGGTGTTGCTCCTTACTTAACCCCTTATTCTCCTCTCTTCTCTTAACCCCCTACTCTCTCCTTTCTCTCGGGCTAGCCTTAGAGTGGATCTTAGGGTCTTTGTTAGCCTTAGCTTCTGTAGATCTGTAGATCATCAGCTCTAAGCAGTAGCTCCTTTTCTTCTTCCTCTTTTCTGTTTCTCTTCTCAGCTGCCTTCTGTTCTTCCTTCTTCCTCTTAGCAGCCTTCATCTGCTTCACTCTTTCCTTCACATCAACAGATGCCATCCGGAAGCCAGAAACTTCTGAGGTTTTGATCCCCTGGTAATGGAGCCACTCTAGCTCTAGCTTTGGAATCTTCTGAGGCAGAGGACAGTCACAGTTGACATGAACTCTCGCAGCACAGCCAGAGCAGCCAAATGCTTCATTTCAACAGAGAATGATATCATGTCTGCAGGTTCTTATGTCAAACAATGTATCAAGTTCAGATAATCTCTTCTCTCTCTTTGCAGCCTTCACTCTGCCATTCACTAGGTCAATCATTTCATTCCCCCTGACAAGAATCTTCCTGGCAATGGATCTCTCTTGAATGATCACAGGAGGAGTGAACTTGGCATTGCTTTTGCGCCACTGTGCCAGTACCAATGATGCCAAGTCCTTAGCCAAATCTTGCAGAGGGTACTGAGCTCTCTTCATATCATCCAGAAGCAGCTTCTCTTCCTGGAGGAGGATTCCTCTCTGAAACACAGCTCTCCAGGTTGGAACTTCTGAGGGAAATAACTGCTTGCCTGGACCCACCAGATCACTGAGATTTGAACCAGAACTTTTTCTGGTCTTTCGTCTTTGTTTAGCCATGGTGGCTACACAATCTTCATCAAGCTTTGTATCTGAAACATAGAAAATTATCACAGTGAAACTCTAGTAGCCAATAACAGCTGTTACAATGGTTTTGTTTGGTAAGAAACCGGTCTGTTACATTTGTACTAGAGTGTATGTCCTGCACAGCTGTTCTGTACATAACCAGAAAACGAAAAAGTGGAAATTTGAACACTTAAGTTCAAGAAAACAAACCCCTCCTAAAATTTAATTTTACATAGGAATACATACTGCCAATCTTGAAATTCGCGCTTCAATGAGCATGATACACCCTAATGTGCGTGATTTGGGCATTGTTTAACCCCCTTCGTAACGGCAAAGGTCATGTGACAGAGGTGACCTACAGCTTTAAGTGGGATACAAACCCCGGGTCAGTAAATAATTTAGGCACAGAGGACAATCATCCATCCAACTACTACCCAGACCCAATGTCACTCAACTTCACTGATCGACGGGAAGCTGTGTTACGACATAGTCACGCTGTAGTCCCAACGTCTGGTAACAAGCAACATCCGGAATCTCCTATTTTCTTACCCTCAAAGGGGTGCGTGAACTTCGAAAGTCACAATCTCCAACTAACCGAATCACAAGAATTTTTCCACTTTTATGTTATAGAAATAAATAAGGTTTATATTTATATCGTTAAAGTATAACACTAGAGAATGAAGGGGAGAACAATTACTTTTATTTACTTAGTTATGTTTTATGTTATAAGCCTTTGATAGAAAAGATTAGAATGATAATAAAGTTACCAATAGAATGTTTTGCACGATTCTGCATACGATTTCAAACGGGATTTACCAGATAACGACACTACCACCTTACAAGTTTTTACGATCTTTCAGTTTCTCCCCTGGCTACGTTGGGGTTACTACCGCAACACCCCTTCCCGTCAATCAGCGAATTTAAGCGACAGTGTGTCTGGAGCGTAGTTGGTGGAATACCGTCCTCTGCGTCCAGATTATGTAATGACCCATAGTTCGGGTTCCACGTAAAGCTTTACGTCCCCTCCAAATTCATATGACTTTAAATGTTGTGAAGGAGGCTACACAACCCACCCCATCATTAAATTACATTAAATTCTCTACGATTATTTAAACAAAAAACGAAGAAATTACGTAGAATAATTCTTAGTTTGGGTTTCTTGCCTACCGGAATTGCTACACATCGAATCAATCTTCCAGTCAAATTTGTTCTCCATTTCCAGATGTTAAAATCTTCGGTGCTCAACATTTCACTATTGTTATGAAACTTGTTTTTGATATAGTGAGAAGACTTCCCTGTTTCGTTTCTGTTTTTGATAGGGTAGGTCCATACCCCAATCAATTTTCTTTGCAGATCTGTTTCGGGCGTCGCCCGGAAGTAGTCAACGAGGGAGACTTCCGTTCCGTTGTCGTTCGGAATAGCAAAAACTACCTGAAATTTCGATAGTGAAAACCTTCAGTGAAGGATCTATTTTAAAAGATGTAATTTTATTTAATTTTAATTCTACCTATTTTAATAGATGTAATTTAATAGAATATTTCAATATTATAAATTAATAAAAATATCGGAAAACATTTTTATTGCTCTTTACCCTCTTTTTTCTAACCCCCTTACGTTCACTACAACTTCACGAAATAACTAAAGAAAACATGCAAACATAGTCAAACTGCAGTTTTTTTAATTTTTAAATTTTAATTTTTTACAATCAACAAAGTATCTGTGTTCGAAAAACAAAGATGTCTGAATTAAGCAATTAATAGCTCATTTCAGTGATAATTTTGTACTTTCAGTAAATGTTTTGCAATTTCATAAAGTACTTTTTGAAAGTTCAAATATTGATCAAATAATTCAACATTTTCATATCTACACAAAGAATGATAAAATTCAACGTTTACCTACTTTTCATCGGTAACAGTTCACACGTTTTTAACAAAAGTATCAGAAATTGCGCAAAAAATTCTTTTAACATTATACCAAAAGATGAAGTAAAAAAAAAACTGACGTCATTTTCTCCATATAAAATTTATCGGCAAGTCTTTTAGGAAAGCTTAAATTAGGTAAGGTTAGGTTTAGTTAGGTTAGGTTAGGTAACAGGTTTCTGAAGTACCTATCGAATGACGCCATGAAAATGCCACATTTATGAAGATTTTTCTTGCCTATACAGTATTCTTAATGAAGTCCAGATGTCTGTAGCAACTACTGAGAAAACACGAACAAAAGTAAACTCGTCACAGTTTAGTGAAGACACCTGCAAATCCTCTTTACCAGAGAAATCAATAGTCAAATAGGTCTTCTAAGTACTTATGTGAGGTTACGACGAGAGAAGCCCTTTGCGTTTATGAGTATTTCTCACCAAGGCCTAAAACGGTGGTGAGCCTCATAAAAACACCTGGACGATATCGTAAAACTGGAGTGAAATTTACTTCAATTCTATTTTATTTTATTTCCTCCTCGCTATTATTGCTCTTAATACTATTTGCACCGATTTCTCGTACTTTATAAACAAGGGGGATTGTAGACACCAATGAAACGTGGAAGTACTTCGGGGAGATGTTATGCAGGAGACAGGGAGTGCTGGAACTCCTGTCACACTTCTCCCTCTATTTTTTACTACACATGCATGCATTTTACACACTACACAATCTTTTCAAAATTTATAAAAAAAAATGGCATCATGAGCCTCAGAGACCTTCATTTTGGCTCTCTCTTCCTTATAAAGGGGGGTATTTTTGCGGGCACCCGCCCTTGGCCCCTCCTTTTTTACATAAAAAAGTAGCATGACCGATTCTCAGCTGAGATGGAGCTTGCGACCGACATCTTCCTTTTAGAAATCGAGGAAGGAGAGAAATTACAATGAGTATCACTATTTTCTAATTTTTATTTTAATTAAAACAATGCACAGGACGGAGAAGGCGAGTGGGTAATTTACCATTTATAATATGACCGTGGAGAGAGATTCATTTAAGTAAATTTAAAATCACACTTTCATCTCGGAAACCCCTAAGAAACCTCTTGGAAACCTTACGAAACACACCACGCCCGAGGACTGGCGTCAAGGTATTATGGCCTTCGGCTTTCAGTGTCTTTCAATTGTTGCCAACTAGTATTTTATATTTCAATAATTTAATTTTACATATCTTAATTTCATACAATTGTAATCAGTTTATTATACTCTAAAAAAAGGTATTAAATTTCTTATTAAATATTATATTTCTTATCAAAAAAATACACGACAAAACAGTCTACAAGAAAGTGAACTTGAAATGGTGATCATCAAAATCAACTAAGACTATCATCAAGGAACTGTGAAGTAACAATAAAACCAGGGGGAAAGTCAACCATTAATAAGTGAAACTCCTTCGAGTGTTTCGTCACCTATTTCAAACTCAGCTTGTCTCTATTTGTTCTTTCGCGTTTAGGCTTACACAAACATGTCCTTCGCATATTTTAATTCAGTGTTTATCAACTTTCTCGACCTATACCTGCCGCGGACTAAAAGTAATGTTATACTGCAGAAAGTCTTCATTCACTGGTGAAAATTCCATTTTCTGTTGTCTGCGCACAGAACTCCTATTTTGTGTTATTTCTCGAAAGAACAGTTTAAACGAACGAGTAAATATCATTGCAAAATTTAAGTTAATTTAAGTTAATCTATACACTTTTGTTGTGTTTGATATTGTGTAATTATACTGACAGTTAATTCACACATTTAGAGCCTTTTATAATTAACACTGATGATTACCAATGCAACATATTGAATGTACGGTACTTTATTAACCATTGTGGAATATTTAGTTTGTTAATGAAGAGGAAAAGTCGTACAACATATCTTTTTACTTTCTTTATTAATTAGCTATTAATTAACTATTAATTACCTATTTACTAATTACCTTATTAGCCTATCTAATTATAAACTACTGCAGCCTACTTTCAAATTAGTACCTAATATGGTTATTAACTAAGATGGCATTACAAAAATGATGCCTATACTTGAGCACTATAATATATATATATATATATATATATATTATATATATATATAAAATGTGTATATATATATAGTAAATATGGTACCTTATTGTTGAAATCTAGAGGTAAATAGCCAGCATATGTTAGAGTGCTTTCAGAAGAATATATTAACCAGTTTTGACTGAAATCAGTGCATCTATTCAGCCTCTAATGGAAAAGAAAACAATGGATCACCTGAAGATCAGGGCCCCCAGCCTTCTTTAGTTAGCCTTATAAGCTAACTAACGAAAATATCACGACTTAACCTAACCAATCGTCAAGGGCGTACAGTTGTCCTAACGATTGGTTAGGTTAAATGGTGATATTTTTGTTAGTTAGCCTTATAAGGCTAACTAACGAAGGCTTGGGGCCTTGATCTTCAGATGATCCAAAACAAGTTATTATGTTATATTTTATATTTATATATATATATATATATATATATATATATATATATATATATATATAAGGTGTTTCCCAAAAATGAGCCAATTTTGTTTGCCAGTGTTATTTTATAATGAATGTTTATTTTATCACTGGATTCTCTTCTTCAGAACGGTAACAGATTGAGGTTTTTAATCCGCATATACCTATACACTTTTGATCTTTCATTACTGTTCTTTCACTTTCATACTTAACCTTGGTTAACCTTGGTTTTGCTTCCGCCCGAATTGTTCATTCTGACGAAGGTTAAGCTTGTCACTCCACCTTAGACGCACAGTTTAACGTGGAATCCGAACCACGCTCCATCAGCAGCCCAGCGTCTTAACCAATAGGCTACCCAGTCAGCAATAACTTTTCCAACTTTTGTACAAATTTGGAAAAGACGATACCGCTATAGCCCAGTAAGGCCATATGTCTTACTAGGCTATAGCCTTCAAGGAAAGCTAAGTCTTAATTAAGGACCTAGTCTACACGGAATAATATGGCTGAACTTTCAAACAATAATGCTGCGTTTGCAATTGGAACAGAAAATCAAGATCGTTGAGTGGTTTCATGTGACAAATTTTGTAACACAAGTGCAGAGAAACTTTTGCAGAGAATATGGATGCAGGGTTCCACCTCATAGAAAGATAATATCACGAATTGTTAGAAAATTTCAAACAAAATGAAATGTAAGCAATCAACATAAAGGCAATAGTGGTAGGCAACAGTCCGCAAGAACTGTGCAACACGTATGTAAATACAGTTCATGAAATTATTGCGCGCAGAAAGCAGAAGTCAGTTCGACGTTTATCAGCAGAAGTATGCATTTCACGAACATCTCTGCATCGTATACTTCATACCGAATTAAACCTTTTTCCCCAAAAATTCATTCACGAGCTTCACTGACTAAAGTTAAAACAAAAAAACGAATGGAATTCGCAACATGGATGTTAGCAAATCCAGAATATCCTGAGTTTTGAAACACACCCACTTCACTGACGAGTGTCTAGGGAGATTAATCAGCAAAACTTTCGTTACTGGGAGAGAGATACTGGCGCTTCAATAGAGCGTCCACGTAAATATTATAGTATGATGGCATTTGGGTAGAGGAATTTAGGGTGCTTTGAATCCAGCCCCTGGAGGCCTTCGCCACCGTTATGAGGGGCCCCTCCTTCCTTAAGTTTCTAACCCATTTATGGGGCCTCACCGGCCTTAATGAAGGGCATTTCTCCTTGAGGGACACTTGCGGGGGCCCCCTCTTCCTTGGGAAAAAAAAGCCTGTGCTGTTCATTAATGGTCTTTCATGAGACAAAAACAAACAAACAAACATTCGAGTACTTTTTGTTCCGGTGCGTTCCGTTGTGCTCGTGGGGCCCCGCTAGTTTTAGCTGCAGAGGTCATTACCATCTAAGCTCACTAGATCTTTGAGCGATTCAAAGTTAACGATCTGGCGGTTGGTATGGTTAAGCGTGATGCCTTTAGCCTTCACGATGTACTTGCACTCATCCACAACCCTCACGCGTACACTGTAAATTTTTGGGCCTGTTGAGGCAAAAGCATCACCGTATGCGATGTCTCCATACTCATCCTTAATCTCATCGGTCAACTCTCCAAGGAATTCCCCAATAGGAGGCATATATTCACCTGTCCTCTCCGTGAATATCATACTATCTGTATCAGCGTAGAGAACCCGTTGCCCGAGAGAATGCAGCAGATGCCACAGCTTGATACGTGCGTAGGTTGTCGTGAAACTGGCTACAGGTATGCTTGTGACACGTGATGTATCTGTAGCCAATTCGGTTCGGTTCTACTTTATTATGTACGTATTACCTACATTCACGAATTCCATGGCCTCTTTATCGTTAGCGTTTGCATAATCTCAGACTTCGCTACAACTTTGAGCTAAATGTACATTCCCTTTGTATGTATTCTGGGAAAACTTGCCCCAAAGACTATTTAGGCACAACTTTGGGCTAAAGCGATTGCCAGGGTTCCTCACAATTTGGATGCGGTCTAGCTGTATCCCTTGACGATCATGGTAACGCTGAATATACGCCGTTTTCTTATTTTCGGTCTCAACTCCTGTTGAGTATCCTGATGCTTCTACTTTATCCTTCAAAAAAGTATTTATATTTGGTGTGAAAAGGTTGGGGAGCTTCTGAAACCTCCACACCTCATATATCTTCAGTATTCTGTACCCGTGACGGAGGGCTAGGAACAGTTCAGGACTTGTATATACGCCTCTGATCTTCCTCTGGTTGATCGTGTGATTACAGTACCCATTATTCTCCTCTGCGCACTTCACACACAGAGGGAACATTAGTTTGTAGTCTATAACAACAGGCAAGATCGGCATCCATAAATCGCGAGGTTGGAGGACATTTACGAAAGAGAGTCCAAAGTAGCGCTCACTCAAGTTAGATGAGAACTCCTCGATCGTAGGCATGGCGGGGCCCACTAGTTTTTCAGGTGCACCTACGGGGTACGGATTGTTCTTAATCACGTAGGGGAGAACAGAAATCATAGTATTGAAGCTTCACCCAATCCGTAGGTGGAAAGTAAAGTTTGAAGGGTTTGTACATCCTCCAAACAAGCTGTCACCGCATTTGAGGGGGTCCATCACCATTATACGTTTGATGGCCCTTATTTCTTCGCGATACCTTCCATCTGTTTCCAACTGTGCATCATACTCATGCTCTCACAAAACCTTGTGAGTGAACTGTGAACTTAGAAGCTGGTCGCGGTTACGGGTCCATGCGAGGCTGTCGGCGGGAGATCTTCCATGGAGATCGCCTGTGACGGCACACTCATGGCGTGGACATCCATGCCAGTAACAAACGTTAAAGGAGTACACCGTCTTCTCACCAGTGGTTGGATCCTCACTTAAGCCGTCTACCCGAAAAACACGGCCATTGATCTTAATGGCAACTTCCCTCGTGTTGCGGGCGTCTTTTATATATACTCCGGTCTGCAGCTGTATGTGTATGAGCCAGTAAATAGCCTTATATCCATAACTGCGCGGGGCGTTTCGAGGAATGATGGCTAAGGTGTTTTTAGGCATGAAGTTGTTCTTGAACACCGTAAAGCACAATGAAGCGATCGTGGTTGCGGCTTGCAGTGGATCACAGTTGTATCGGTCTATGTACAGCCTTCTAAAGTCTTGAAAGCATACTTTAAGTACACGTACGTCATTCACACAATAACGCTCACATTCATCAGCTATACTGTAAGGCTTAGCTTCATTAAAACTGTTGTAGTAGCGGTCAAAATCTTCACGCTCACTATCACCCATGTTGGTGTAGTTAAAGTATTGTTTGGGGGTGGTAGTCCTACGTAATTTAAAGTTTCGCTAGTGAGGAATGTGTAAGGAAAATATCCTTTTGAAACTTCGGCGGCTACACCAATGACCTTAGGTAGTTTGGCTAATTTACAAGGTGTGAACAGCAGGGCGTCTTTAAACTGTACATACCTCTTATTTGCATCTGTATAAGTTTGTTTCCACTTTCCAAGGGATCGCCTGTAAATAACTCAGATGACTCGTGCTCAAGCAGTTCCTTATAAAGGAATTGTGTGTCAAATTTTGCACTGTTAGGGGCAAGAATATAGTCATTTTTTTTAACTTTTCCGCTAACTTCACAATATAGGACACAAAGAGTTTCACGGGACTGTCGTGTGCAATCGTTTTAAAAACGTTTGTCCGTTTACCACATTTGTGACACTCATCACACTCAACTTTTATGCACTCATCGTAGATAGTCTGGCTTACAAGTAGATGTGGGATAACCTCTTTGGTTTCAGGGTTTGTGTAATTTTCTATATCGTAGTACACGGTTATGCAGGGTTTAATTTTAGGCTTATCATCTTTCATATAACATACATGCTTTACTCCATCCGCCTTATATTTCTCATGACATGTAGAGCAGTGAATTTCGTCACAACTATGTCCGAACTCGCCGCTACCACTCAACGTGTGAAACATACCACATTCACAAATCCTCATTTTTCTGCACGCGCCATTCGATTTATGGTGATCAAAACAGATGTTATTATAAAACATGCGCTTACATGCATTATAGTCGTACTTCTCAGCTTCAACTACCCGACTTTCTCACCTGGGGCTCTTAAACTGCTCACATACCATGTGGCAATCCTTACAATGTTTCAACAGATCATTCTTAAACTCGAGACAACCCTTACACAAATCGTGATGTCTCTCATATTTTCGACTTTTATCATAGTTTACGTAAAGATCTCTGATGTGTCTAATAGGAAGGTAAGTTACTCCCACCAGCCCTAAAACAAGTAGAGGCTTTGTACGATCTCGCACACTGCTTTTAAATACATACGTTGTTCTACCATCTTGAGCCAGACCAAACACGGCAATCCTAACTTTCATCTGTTCTTCTACCTTCGTCAACTCTTCAGGACCCATATTACAGTCAAACTCAAGTTTACAGTCTATAACCAGTTTACAAGCACGTTCCACTACAGTAGTCAACCAAATTTTTTGTGCCCGTGTATTTAGCAGTGAACATATGAGCCAGGATTACGGCTACAAATCCACAGCCACGCTCGGAGTTCATATGCTTTCTGTAAATAACCGGAGAATTGAAGTTGAGTGTATAAGGCGCGGCCGTATGTCCCACAGCACAGAATACATGGTCAATTTCAACCGTGAAATTCTCCAGGCTAAACTTTGAACCACTTTGAGCAAAACGTGAAAGGATGTAGTCCACATTTTCTGCCACCAGGTGTCTGTGGGGTATTGCTATCCAGAACTGATTGCTATCCTCGCTATTTGGATCAAGCCCAAACGCCAGCCTTACTCAGACTCAGGTCTCCCGATTTCTGAAGAGCATATACGATGACACATCGAACTACGTTGGGGAGTCCTTGTTCGAAACCCTTCGAATATGCGACTCGGGGATCAATTCTGACTTTGTAGCGACTTCTAGGAAGTGTATAGGTATTACTCACATTTTGCATTAAGGTAAGAGATACACCGTTTGATGAATGATAACTCATTCTCTATGTAGGGATAGCGGTTGCATTTGAAGGACTTGGAATGTTGCAGATAACGTGTAATGTTGGAGGTTTTCAGGACATTGTTCATCTGGTTCTCCCGATAATGAGTTTGTCAGCGATGGATCTTGGTCCTCAGAGCTGAACGAGCCTCTGAATCTTGTTCGTTTAGCTTCCATACCGCACGTGACCGGAGATTGATCTTCAACAGGCCTAGATCTTTTAACGCCTGCAGGAGGTGTAGAGGTCTTGGCTGGTTGCTTGAGGGGTTACCTCAATAGTAGAGTCAAGGGTCCCTGGTTATTCTTTCGATTCCACTTACCGCCAGTTGGGCATGTTGGTAGTAATGCATTTCGAGATCTTTTAAAGGGTTCGTTATACGATGCCCTGAAAAAGAAGAAAAATTGATGAATACGAGATTATTAAAAACAGGCCATACATTAGTTAGATTCTCTAGAAAAATCAAGTTCACAAAGCTATCAACATGTATTATAAGTAGCTCCACAAGGTTTATTAAATCTATGTTTATGTTTAGTAGTTATTAATGACGGTGGACTCATTAATGACATTTACATAATTTTTCAAATTCTGTACATGATCTTATATATATATTGTGTGTATATATATATATATATATATATATTTTTTTTTTCTAAATGTATTGTGCCTTCAAAACATTTTGAGTAGTTAAGGAGTTTTTATCAAGAAACATCAAAACTTCTTCAAGAGTTTCAGGAATATAAGAAACCCTATGGAAATAAACAAAGGTATTGGCCCCAGCACCATGTTGCTGAAGTATTTACGTGTAAAGATGATGAATCCATAATATGCGGAAAGAAATACATTCATGCGGGTAAGTGCTTAAAATGATCTTTTTGTTTTGAATTGTTTTAATGCAGGAAGGAGGAGCCTTGGGCGATTGCCCACAAAAACGCCCTCCAAGCATATTCCATACAGAGACGGATAAGACCCTTGCAAAGAGGCACCAACTGTGCGAGGGCGAAGAAACTGTGTAGGCAGTACACCGCACCTAACCTCTTAGAAGCTGTTTTGGAGAGAGAGTATATGTGATCTTTACAGGAAAGATCACGAGAAAGGAGGCGTCGGAAATGTTAAGAGAAGAGGAAGGACTGATTTGTATATTGTTGAAGGCAAGGTTATAGTCATGTTGAAGATTGTGTCGAGTAGACAGGCGGAGGAACCGAGTATTGATCCAATGAAAGTCGCAAGGTGTTCTCTGTCCCAATCAGAGATAACAGAAAGACCAGAAGTCAGGTGTTCCATAGTCGTCCTACACGAGTCATAGTACGACTGTTGAGAAGGAAGCTCTGGGAAGCGGATGGAGAAGTTAAGTGTGGGATCAATGGCATAGTAGTGAATAGGAGAGGAAGGGGGAATTAAAGATCATTAATAAATAAAAGGAAAAGATTAGTTGACAGAACAGAGTCCCTGAGGAACGCCTCTGTTGATAGCTTTACGAGAAGAACAGAGGCCATCTACAACCGCAGCTATAGAGCTGCTAGAGGGAGAATTAGAGGTGAAGACACAGGTAGAAGGATAGAATCCGAAGAGTGGCATTTTGGATATTTAAAATTTGTAACACACTCTATCAAAAGTTTTCGATATGTCTAGCGCAATAGCAAGAGTTTCACCGAACTCCTGAAAGGAGGAAAACCATGAGTCAGAGCGATATGCAAGAAGATCGTCGGTAGAAGTACCCTTGGGTCCCCGATCTGAAAGAAGATTGTGAGAAGAGAGGTGCTTAAGATTCTTCCTATTAAGGATAGAATAAAAAATATTAGAAAGGCAAGACATCAAAACAGTTTGACTGAAGGGATTAGAGCGGCTATTCTTCCTTGGGACAGGTTGAATGAAAGCAAACTTTTAGCAGAAAGGCAAAGTACCAGATGAAAGGCAAAAATAAGACTTTGCCTAGGCAGGATGTTAGCAATGAAGCATAAGAACAACAGGTGGAACACCATCAGGACCGTACACCATCCTAGATCTGATCCCAGATACGCTAGAAAGAACATTTTTGGAAACGATTCTAATTTCAGACATAATAAAGTCAGAGGGTGGAGGAGATGGAGGAACAGTACCGGAATCCCATTACTGAGGTGGAAGCGAAAGTTTGAGCGAAGAGTTTAGCGTTGTCAGGAGAAGATCCAGCAGCTAAATCGTCGGGGTGGAAGAGAGGAGGGAAAGAAGAGGTGGTAAAGCTGTTGAAGAGGTTCTTAGCTAGAAGCCTGAAAGAGTGCGACGAATTAGAAAAAGTAGTTCTAGGTCATTCAGGAAAGTCAAAGGTGTTGGTGAAGAGTGAAATCTCCTAAAATGAAGATTTCAGCAATGGAGAGCGGAATAGAATGTATTCCACTTTGGAAGTGAGGTAATTAAAGAATTTTAGATAGGGAGTAGAATTATGAGAAAGGGAAAGAGTGCAGGTGTATTTATTTTGAGATTGGATTGTATGCCTTAGCCTGAGGGTATAGAATTCAGGGGTTCGGGAATACGAGAACAAGTTAGGTCATTGTGTAAATATACGCAGCATCCATATTTGGAGTGAATCTGAGTATAGAGAAAGTAAAAGGGTACAGAAAGGATGTTGCTGACTGTCATCGCAGGAACCTGAGCTTCAGTGAGGGATGAGACTTGGAGGAGGAGAGGCGGTGTTCAGCAGATTGAAAATTTGAGAAAGACCACAAATGTTGCATAAGTTTATGAATCAGGCTGAGGAACAAGAACATCTCGAATGGGTGGTAGCAGATTCAGCCCCGCTATCCAGCGCCTGCGTTCCTTGTATCGGTAACCGGGGGTCCCGAAGAGGGTCATTAAGGGCCCCCTCCTCAGATGACTCCGATGCTCTTGAATTTACAGTCTTTTTTAAATTTGAAAAGATTATGTAGTGTGTAACACTACAGTGTATGTACTGAGTAGTAGGGTGAGACGTGTGTGTGTGTGTGTGTGTGTTTAAGAACATGCTGGACTGGTCACAGGGTAGATGAGCCACGGTAAAAGATCAGTTAAGGTGGACAGTGGCAGTAGAAATGCATGTTCCAGCACTCCCCATCTTGTCTAACAGAATCGAAAATGCCTCTGTGTCAAACACTATACATCTCAACCAAATGCGGTCTTAAAACGGTCAGAGGAATAGGAATGTGGAAGGTGGATTCTCCGGCATAGAGATGTATAGGTAGATTGTTCAATTTAAAGGGTCTTTCATAAATTAAAGGTAAGAGGGGCGACAGTACAATTTCTCTGAGAAATATTGTAGTAGTGACACATGGTCGACAGGATTGTGATAGTGACCAGGTTTGAGCATGGGTTTTGAGCTTTATCAGGAGAAAAGACGGTAAATGAAATTATCTGAATGAAAAATAGAAATAAAAAAATGATGGAGACATGGTTGAAAGAACAGAACGAACACTGACTTTTGTAAACAAGGGGACATATTATAAAAGAATGGTAAAAATGGCTATATATATATATATATATATATAGACGCCGGATTGGATTTAGTGTCCCCCGCAATGTTCCCTCTAATTTTTTTTAGTCCGTGTGCGCAAGAAATTTTCGTTGTGCATACATTTAGATTCATGGTAAGAAATTGTGCAAACTTTTCTGAGCGCTATTATCTTCAAAATTAAATGTATATAAATATTAAATACTTAATAAATATTATTTCCATAAGGTGATAGCTTGATCATTACGGTACTATTAAATGGATATTAAAAAAATGTTTACAATATTATATATTCTTAAAAAAGAAAACATTTTATCCATTCTAAAAATATGAATAAAATAAAAAATAGTAAAATAAAATTCAACAAAATAAAGAAATAAAATAAAAATAACATTAATTGAAAATGACTATTTTAGTTATCATTTCTCAAAACAATTTTTAGCATTTAGCAATTTAAAATAGACTATCAAGATTAATACATGATTTTATCCATTCACAAAATAGGAATAAAACAAAAAAATAATAAAATTCAATAAAATAAAATATAATCAAAATAACATTAAATGAAAGTGCCTTTCATTTAAGTATGATTATGATTTCTCCCTACGATCTTTAGCATTTGCCCATTCCAAATAAACTCTATGAACATTAATACATCCGTCATCATTCAGGTAACTTTTAATTCGCATGAGCATGTCCAAATGATTTTCTTTCAAGCGGTTTCTTAATTTGTTCTTTATAGAATTCATTAAACTGAAATTTTTGAAATTACTTCATTTACTGTCGTGACTCATGATACGCTTGAGCCTGTGCGCATTTTATTTTGCTGTGTGCACGGGTTTCACAACGCGTGTGCGCGCGCACACGCGCACACCTTAGAGGGAACATTGGTCCCCCGATATTGTGTCTCGCCGCTTATAGTGTCTCAAAACTAGGAAACAGTTACTTTTACATGGTAATTGCTATGGATAGAGTGTCTCTGATTACGCTTATAGTGTTTCTTTTCAGCTAGTATAGTCTACTTTGCAGTTCTAGTTTACATAAAGGTGTTTATGTTGTAAATATATTGATATAGAGTACATATTTTGTTTTGTTTTAATGTAAAATGAACATAGTTTTGATGTTTCAGTTGAATTGTAAAAACAATTTTAATGAAAAATTGCATAGTTGAATGAAAACAATTTAAGTAAATTGTAATCAAAACATTTTTAATGAGAAATTGCATAATAAAGGTGTTTATGTTGTAAATATATTGATATACAATACATATTCACTCTTTTTAACCTTGCAACCCTCGAGAGACCAAACTGTAGATACAGTGTCTCATCGGATATAGTGTCCTTCTGGCTTGGCACCGAGTGGGACACTATAAACAGGGTCTACTATACATATATATATATATATGTGTATATATATATATATATATATACACACATATACTATACATATACTATATATATATATATATATATATATATATATATATATATATATATATATTACTAAAGTAAAGCATACTTACATTTCCCCGATGTTGGATAGTCGGTGACTTGGAGCAGGAACTGAATGAGGCTGTACAAACGTGTCAAGTAAATTTTGAACGACGTCCATATTCTGAATGGTTGTGGTCCCCCAACGTTTCCTATAAATGTTGCGTAAAGGAACAATATACTACTATATGACATGGAAAACTAAATAATGCGGAAGAGTAATATAATTAACACAGAATATTCTTTGTTGGGGATATTATTTATTTTTCATTTCTTATTTTTATCTTTATAACGCTAGTGACGAAAATTAAAACTGCTCTAAACGGTTGCCTATATTAGTCAACATGTGTCGTTCTCTTATTTCCACATATATATATATATATATATATATATATATATATTATGGGTACCCTCGGTGGTCTGGTGGTTAAGGCAATGGGCTGGTGGTGGTTCGTGGATCGGATTCACCTCTTGAACTGTAGGTCTAAGGTGGAGTAAAAAGCTTGGGCTTCGTCAGAATAAACAATTCGGGGGGAAGCTAATTAAAGGTTGTTTAAAAACTTGCACTATATAAAAAAATATACACTAAAACTTACACTGACTCGTTCTGGGGTCCTCTTGCAAACTGTCTTTGCATTGCATTCAATATTTCTTAGTGTTGTACAGCAAACGTAATAACAAGCACCTGTAATAAGAGAAGAGCCCCGTAAGATAAGCACCTGTACAACATAAGTCGAAATAGCGTAGTATTATGTATACGCAAAATATAGGATATTTGCCGTTTTCGTATATACATACCATATATATAGTAATGCGCCTCGGTGGTGTACTGGTTAGCGTCGCTGACTACGAATCTATCGGCCCCGGGTTCGGGACCCGAAGGCAGCCGGCGCGCAGCAAAACCCAGCTGTTCATCCTTCCACAAAATAATGAAAGTGGTTGGTAGATAAATGGGTACCCTAGGTGGCCTAGTGGTTAAGACACTGGGCTGCTGATGGGGCGTGGTTCAGATTCCACGTTAAACTGTAGGTATAAGGTGGAGTGAAATGCTTGACCTTCGTCAGAATGAACAATTCGGGCGGAAGCTAACCAAAGATTAACCAAAGGTTAAAGATTATATATATATATATATATATATATATATATATTATAGAGAGAGAGAGAGAGAGAGAGAGAGAGAGAGAGAGAATTACAAGGAATTACAAGGAAAATATTATGAAAATCATAAAAAGTTTCGGGTGAAATCGAAGTGACTGAAAATGTGTACTGGACTTATATATATATATATATACCTGTATATATATTATTCATGCACAAGAAAGGAATCGAACATCTACAGTGAACGTGTTGTCAACCTATCCTGAAAAAATGTTTAACATTTAACGTGCTAAAAAAGTTTAAAAATACTCACAAACTGGTAAAGGGCGTGAAGTGTTAAACTTTTTGTTGTGAAGATCGCATGAAGAATGAAGTTTTTCGATTAATGTCTGGGCTTAAATACCTTCATTTCTCTGTGTAGCATTACACAGATAGTTTTCATATTTCACCATAATTTCGATTCGTTGTGTACTTGCACTATGTAATTTGACTAATGACTACCAACATATTTCATAGTTTGTTAATGAGAAAAACGAATGATTTTTATATCTGTAGCCATGTACCTTTGCAACGATGAAAATTATGGGTCTTCCTTCAATGTACAAATAAGTGTATCCAGCAACTTAAGCACACCGGACAAAAAATAGTCACCCCTCTCAGAATGTACCTAATAACGTGTGACGGCGCCTCTGGTCTTGATAACCGCACGAATCCGGCGAGGCAGAGACTCTACGAGGTTGTGCATGTACTGAACATCGATCTGCTGCCACTCGTTCATCAGCCGGTCCCGAAGTTCCGCCAGATGCCTGCGCTTCACTTTCTGTTTCCAGCCTGAACAACACCTTCGACGCATTCAGGATTAAAGGCTTCATTGGACCTGCGATGTACTCGTCGCCTCCCATTATTGGAGAACAAACAAAAACGGGACTCATCGGACCAAATTACACGTTTCCAATCTGCCGCAGTCCAGTTTTTGTGCCTCTGAGCCCATTTATAACGTGCCAATTTGTGACTTGCTGTTAACAGCGGCCTCTTCCGTGGTACCCTGCTCCAGATGTCCATCGCATGCAGTTCTCATCGCAATGTCCGTTCGGAAATTGGTTGCTGGAGAACCTCATTGGTTTCTTGGAGCAATTGTTCTCTGGTTTGAAAACGATTTGCAGTTACTAGACGAGAAACATGGCGGCGGCCCCTATTGTCGAGAATTGTTTTCCGGCCACAGTTACGCCGTCGATTGTCAGTTGATTGCGAACTACACCAGTCTTTGTAAACTCGCTGGACAGTACGCGTTGACACACCAACAAATTGGGCTACTTCAGACATTTTGTGTCCGTGGGCTCTGCCAAACACGATGGCTCCTTTTTGCCACTGAGTAACGTCTGCCTCACGACCCATTTTGCAGACTATATCCAACACACACTTTGTTCTTCACCACCTCACGAAACAGATCTGATCCTGTGTGCTACGTCACCGCTACTTGTCACTTACCAATGCTACATCAGCGCCCTCTGTGTGACCTTGAACTTCCTACTATCGGTGCTATTAGGGGTGACTAATTTTTTGTACGGTGTGCTTATATTCCAGACGTTTTGAAACGTATTATAACGTATTATAACGTTATGGAAATTTTGCAATCCTTGCCCATTTGTATAATTACGGGAAGCTGCTGAAAATGTGGCTTGGTAAACTAGTGAAAAGAAATTACATTAATCAGGGAAGCTAATTGATTACAATTAATGTTTTAAATTTATAGAATGATCCAAAACAAACATTTAATTTAGACCCACCCGCTCACTAAACTAAAATTCTGTTTTCTGTATTGCAAATGTATGTAAAAAAACGGCTTTTACAACATTTAGTGTAACACTATTATAAAATGCATTATAAAAATGCTTCTGTTTTATATTCATTGTATAATGGAATTCGTGTTATAATTGAAAGAATATTAATTTAGGTATTCTTTAAAAATAATGAATTAACTACAGAAGGAATAAATCACCGATTTTCATTTCGAGTAAAAATATTTAAAGTATATCCTCCAATGTTACATGATAAAGCGCTTTGAAATTAAATTTTTACATTTGAAACACTATAAAAGGAGACGTGTTTACAGTTAGCGTCTCTGAATATGAATACATACTAATGACTAGTAGATGGTTTTGTTGTTCGAAATAATTTATCCCTTATATACTAATTCTTGCACGCTGGTTCCGAAAATAATATTCATTTTCGACATCACGTACAGATTTTCACAAAATGTCATATTTCATATTACACATGTAAGTAATTTTCATTAAAACCGAGTCATTTAAATTTTGATTAAAAACTACTGAGATATTATGGAAGGTGGGACATTAGCATGACGGATGCTTACTGCTGGATGTTGAAACGGGATACGCCAGAATTATTACATAAAAGAAAAGGAACAGCGCATAGATCTCACAAGAAAATTCAGGATAAATAAAGATGGATATGTAATTGACGTTAATAGCTTTCTTTCTTTTTAAAGTTGTTTGCATTTGTAATTAGCATAACAAAGCGAAATAGGTACCTAATACAAATTTAAATCAATATTTATTTATGTAGCTGTGTAGCTGTTTTTCCTTTCCAGTTTGCAGAAAATAATTACGTGATAGAAAAATGGACACCTTATTCGAAATCAGTGTAATTGAGTTATAGAAAATCAGTTATTAGTAAGAAAACATCTCTTACAAAGTTCTCATTCGCAGGCCTGTGTAATTTATAGCCAATAATTGGTAAGAATGAATAATAATAATAACTATTTCTCGTTACAGATAAATCACTAGAAAAAATTACATATGCTTAAAATTGTTTATTATTAATTAGTTTGGAAAATCTGGCAAGATTGTGAACTGAGTTGCCAACTATGATTATCGTACTTAATGCAAGAATTATGCAACTACAATGAATCAGTAAACTTATCAAATATATACAGGGTGTCCCAGAAAAACTATATACTCTTTATAGCATCATACTCTTTATAATATATAGTTTTTTTGGGACACCCTGTACATATAGAGTATATATATATATATATATATCATTAATTCATTTCATGTGTTTATTTGTGAAATTCATCCTATATATATATATATATATATATAATATGAAAAAACACGAAGGAAAGGAAACACGGAATGGTGCTGAAGCGCTTTCGTCTAATGACATCCTCATGAACACTGAAGTGCATAAAGAGTTACAGCCTATATATAGGTTACAAAAAGAATATATATATATATATATATATATATATATATATATATATATATATATATATATATTATACAATAAACGGAGAAATAAAAAATTAAACGATTGTGGGAGGAGCATACAAATTTGTAAGGAAAAACTACCGATTTTAGCACTAGCACTTTGCCCGAATCCAAAACAAGATCAAATGAACTGTTTCCAATCAATATTATGGTTAATTAAAAAAATAATAAATTGAAAAATAAAAATAAAACTTGTAAGAGGAGCATACAAATTTATACTGGAAATCTGCCCAGGTTTTAGCACTCTGCCCTTCTTGTCTAAGTCCGATATATATAAGAATAAATTCAAAAATGAAAGTTATTAGAAAAGCATAGAAGTTTACCAAAGGTTTAGCACTCTACCCCTCTTGTCTACATCCGTTCTGAACGAATTCAAAACAACGGGATCGAGTTGAAAAAGACCTTTGCTTATGTTGAAGTTATTTGTAAGTTGGATAATAGCAGACTCAAGAATATTTCTATTAACAATGTTGCTAGAATGAAACAAATCTGAAGCATTATTCCAATGAATACAGTGGGATAACTCTGACAAATGGACAAAAAGGGCACTGGACGACTGTTCCGTTCTAACGGAATATTGATGCTGTTTTACACGTGTGTGAAAATCCTTTCCCGTCTGACCTATGTAAAAGGAATCACATTGTTTACAACCAATTTTATAGATAATGCCTGAATTATTGGTAGGGCTATTTTTTACTAATATTTTTCACAATATTGTTATATGAAAATACTACATTAATATCCAAAAGTTTAAGTACATTAGCAATGCCTAAACAGCCCGGGAAAAATGGAAGTACTAAAATATTCTTTGACAAAGTACGAGTGTTATTATTCACACGATAGAAGGTTCGTTTTGCTTTGTTGAGGCAAGATTCCATAAACGCAGGTGGGTAACACAGATCACTTCCAATACCGTTGATTTTTTCCAATTCGCATCGATGTATTCCGGACTGGCTATCCTAAGGGCGCGGAGAAACATTGAAGAAAAAATGGCCTTATTAGTGGGGGTGTCATGTCCCGAGTAAAAGTGTACGTAGGACAAATTGTTTGTTTTTTCCGATAGATGCTAAACTTAAAACCTGGGTTTTCCCTATGTACACGCACATCCAAAAACGGGATTGAGTTGTCTTGTTCCACTTCTAAAGTAAACTTAATGGAGGGGACTTGATCATTTAACTGAAGGAGGAAGTCATCCAGGTCACGATTCATGGGCCACATACACAAAATATCGTCGACGTACCGCACCCATGGGATGCCAACCCCCAGGATTCTCGGAATGTACGTAATTTCGAAAAACTCCATATAAATATTGGAGAGGAGGGGCGAAAAGGGGTTGCCCATGGCCATCCCAAAAACTTGTTGATAATACTCGTTATTGAAAGTGAATTTACAGTCTTTGATGCAAAGCTTAATAAGTTCCAAAACAATGTGTGCAGGTAGTGGCAGGTCATACTTATGTAATTCTCGGGAGAGAAAGTCAAACATATCGTCAATCGGCACTTTTGTAAACAATCAACAAACGTCAAAACTGATCAATCTATCGTTGGTTTCAGTAATGCATTATTCAATTTTTGAGTAAGATCCATGAAATTTTTTACATGTGAATCAGAGATAGTTTCGAGAATGGGGGACAAGACTTTGACAAGCCATTTGGAGAGTTTATAAGTAATAGAGCCCAGCGAGCTAATAATAGAGCGCATAGGGTTGCCAGGTTTGTGAGTTTTAATAAGACCGTAAAGGTAGGGAATATTTTTCACTTGTTATTTTCGTGAAATAATTTTCATATATATATACAGTATATATATATACAGTGTATATATATATATATATATATATATATATATATATATATATATATATATATATATATATATATAAATTTAAGCAGAAAGCCACAGACAAGAAGGAAAGAAATATCCATCATGTTGGAAAGGGACTATATTTTGTACATTGCAACGTTTCAAGCACAAACTATGCTCATCTTCGGACAAAGAACTAAAGAAGTTTCAGCTATACGCAGCCATGTTATTCTATGCAAAGTGGATATAGCTTTAGCTAATTTTAACATTTTAGATTCCGCTCCGTGTGAGCAAACTTTAAGACTTTTAGAATCCATGTATATTAAAACTCTCTCCCCTTCGCTTAACTCTGATATTTCATCCGTTTTCCTCCGTCTAAACTGAACATCTTTAACAACCAACCTTTACTTGCTTTTAGATGCTTCCGTTTGTATTAGTTTTGCCTCGGAATCTGTGCTGCTTAGACTTAAGGTGTGTTCTTTTTAGTGTGGGTTTTTCATTTTTTTTTTTTTTTTTTTAAAAGCTTGTGAATTTTTAGTTTTTTGGGTTTTACATTTTGTATTTTATAACTGTTATTCATTGTTCTTTTTTAGTGTCACTTTCATTGTTTTAAAGCTTGTGAATTTTTCCCTATTGTTTTATAATTGTCATTATGGTTTTTAATTGTTTTCAACCTTTTAGAATTTTTTAGTGTGACTTTCATTGTTTTTAAAGCTTGTGAATTTTTTCCCTACTTTATTTTGTTTATATTTGTCATTATGGTTTTTAATATACTGTTTTTAACTTTTTAGAATTTTTGCCTGAAGATGAGCATAGTTTGTGCTTGAAACGTTGCAATGTACAAAATATAGTCCCTTTCCAACATGATGGATGTTTCTTTCCTTCTTGTCTGTGGCTTTCTGCTTAAATTGAAATTGAAGCTTGCCAGAAGCGGCCTTCACCAATATATATATTATATATATATATGTAATAACGATAAACAAATAATAATAATGTTTAAGCCTGTAATTGAGAGTAAATAATAGGTATGCTGATTAAATGCTTATATGTTAGTCTATCTGCATAATGTAGCTTAATAATATTTGTCATGGAATATAGTCTGCCAATAAACCTATTCATTTCATTTCATGTCACTTCATTTCATATTAGTGTAGAATAAATTAATTTTAATTAGGAAAGGCAAACGTTACCCCAATAATTGAAAATAAAATGTGGTTTATTTTAAATTTATTTAATATTTTTATTTAACTTCATATAATACAAATATTAAACAAATAAATAGTTTTTGATTTAAAACGTGTTTAACCTTATTTTCGAAGCGGTAATGTGGCATTGGATTATAATAATATGCTTTGAGAATACAACGCAACTTCTTGTATGTTTTGAGGTCAATGCATTATCTCGTTAGGTCTATTAAACCCTTTTTCAGATATTTATTTTAAGTTTTCATTTCTATTGTTTAAGTGTATAAGGTTCAAAATTGAATGTCAAGCTCAGATACAGAATATCAGTCTGATGTGTGAGAATCTTGCCCCTCCTGCAACTAAAACTAGCAGGACCACGAACACGACGGAACGCTGGCAGAACGTGCCTGGACGCTGCGTAAAAAGTACTCGAATGTTTGTTTTGTTTTTATTTGTTTTTGTCTGTTTTTGTTTGTTTTTGTCTGTTTTCGCTCATGAAAGACCATGAAAGAACCCCACAGGATTTTTTTTTCCCAAGAAGGAGGGGGCCCCGGAAGGGGCACTCAAGGAACAAATGCCATCATTAAGGCCGGTGAGGACCCATAAATGGGTTAGGAACTTAAGGAAGGAGGGGCCCATCATAACGCTGGCGAAGGCCTCCAGGGGCTGGATTCAAAGCACCTCAAATTCCTCTACACAAATGCCATTATACTACTCACGTAGTGTTGCTAAACTCACTATTTAGTTCGCTGTTGAGTGGTATGGTGTAGCAGGTCCCTATTTCTTTGAGAATAAAATTGGAAAAGCAGTAACGGTAACACGAAATTCATGTCGTCAGATACTACAAGATTTCTACTTACCACAATTAATTAGTTTATCCCGTAAAAGAAATAACTGCGTTACTCCAGATTCACAGTGGCTTCAGCAGGATGGAGCACCTCCACACACTAATTGAAAACTTGCAACTTTTTGAGGAAGTATTTTTCCGGGCCATTAATCTCCGTTCCTGAGCTAGTGGAATGGCCCCTATACTCAGCTGACGTCACATCCCTTGACTTTTTTTTTGTGGGGTTACATAAAAGACAGGATCAAACCTAACACACTTGAGGACCTAAAGACCAAAGTCTATGAGGTAATCAACAACTTCCCAGCTAAACATTTGTGTAAGGTCGAATATTGCTAGAAAAGAATGGAGTTTAATTAAGGTTAATAAACTCCTTATTTTACGTACCTATTCCGTTTGTGTTTGTGTCTAGATTCCTTTTTAAACTTAGAACATTTATTTGGAAATTGGGACGTTTTTGGAACACCTGATATACATATATATATATATATTTTATATATATATATATATATATATATATATATATATATATATATATATATATAATAATTACATATGTCTAATTTAGTATATATGTCAATTACAAATAATTTTTCATCATTTGTTAGCTGCTGTTAAGTAATTTATTTTAATCTCTATAAACTAAATACCTTTCTCAGATACATGACTTCTTGCCGGTTCTGTGCGGTGGTGATATATGCCGTATTACCAGTTGTTTTACCGACACACACTGTGTCATTGAAAAAAGGAGGCCATCCATCGTTATAAACGGCTGTGTTCTCGCTTTCTTTCTTCTCCATGAAAGAGACCCGAACGTAACAGTTGATGTTCCTTGCGAATTCTATGTACAGTTTATTCAAGAAGTCACCATTTGTTCTCAATGCTAATAAAAAATAGAGAATTAATTATTCACATTAAACTTCTTTATCCTTACTTTCTCAAAGCATATAACATGTGTGCATACAGTGTAAAGAATCTCGTATCAATGTCCCAAGAAACCAGTGTAACATTTCTGTGCCAGCTTCTCAAGCTCATTGGTTTAGACATTTTTATGACGTCATAACGAATACGATTGTTAGCGCTGCGCTTTTCGTTTTGTCTCTCAAAGCTTTCGAGTGTCCTAGATATAATGATCACATATCTGATGAATCATATAACAGAACGTAGTTCTTTTCTAGAGGAGGCGATACTGTCAGCTTAGGAGAATTAATTCTGAGGTTTAATGCATGATTATCGGGACACTGTAGGACAACACAAACATTCTTCAGGGCAGGAACTCTTTCTAGACGTACTAAAGTTTATTTGAAATAGTTTATATTTTATAATGTTGTTTAATCTAATTTTTGCTTGAACGTATCCATCTCTTCTTATTTGTCATTTGTCTTTACGTGTACAGTTAGTTTTTACTTAGAAACACATGAATTAATATTCTATAACAAAAAATTAGTCTAAATTAACATTTAAACAAACTGTCCACCCCTATGGCGTTAAAATAAAGTTGAAGAAAACTGGCATGGTTCATAATTTACAAAGCAAGGAATGTTTTCATCGCAATCCATAAACAAATCTACAGTATATGTCCTACTTCTTCTGATCTGGGGAAGTCAAGTTCATAATGTTCTGCCAGATAACCTCCATATGTATCCGTAAAAAATTACCTTAGTTCAAGCGCGATTGTGGCAGATGTGTGATTTGTGTTTTGAACTGCTGGATTTGACAAAAATTATCCAATATTTCTAGGTCGGTTACGTTTCTATGATTTTCCGTCAGTGGCTAAGTAAAACATAATTAATGTGTTTGGGGACGAGATAATCTCCATGAAGTGAGAGAACACGAGCGAGACCCCTCAAGGTAATGTCTAGTGCATTCTTACATGGTAAAAAAATTATTACTCATTTATTAGCGATGAAAAAAACGGGTCATGAAGGTCATGCGACGGAGAGGACCTACAGCTATACGTGGGATCCGAACCACGGGCCGCTATATTATCTGAGCGCAGAGAACGATCACTCAACTTCTCCCATTAAAGAACTTTACAAAAATTTCATAATCATAATATACTGTAAATAATTTACTTACCTTGAGGATATTTTAAGATCGAAATTGTTTTAAAATTTCTTATACGAATATAATCACTTATAAAGTTCGCTACCAAGTAATTATTGTTCAAACAATCGCACACATTTAGCCCTAAAGCTAAATTTGCTGAAAGGAGTACAGCAGCTACCATTCTCTCAACCTCAGATAATGATTAAAAAATAAAAATAAAATGGCGACTAAGCTCACCAACTTTCCTAATACAACACAAAATATAATCAGTATGTGAACTTAAACAAACACAGAAGTGTGACATGCGATACTGAATTAAACTAATAAAAGCATGCAAATAATGTCTATAAGAGTTATAATTTATTAGTATTACAAAATTGCTTCCATTAAAATTAATGAAACGATTTAAAGAATAATTTAAGAATATCGTGCGTGATGAATATAAAAAAGACTTGTACGAACAAGTGAATAATATATAGATTGATAATAAAAGAACAAAGCGTTGAAAAGCTCTTACATCTAATTTAAACACCCATTTGGCAAGTATGTTCTTCGTGCTCCAGTGCTGAAACAATTTTCTCTTTTGTCCAATATAATTAATATTAAGAAGTCGATTCTGCTTTTGTAATTTCCTTATACGTACTCCCGCTCTTAATGGACCCAATATTTAATTAAAATGGCGTGTCATTTATTTTCTACTGAAAACACAATCGATTATTTTATTTAAAATTGTTTAATAATTGAACTCTATACTAGTTATGTCAAATTTTGCTTTCTGTTTATTATTAATTTAAATCCTGAACCAGGACCCGAAGGGGATTTATATTGGTATACTTAAGTTATTTTTATTATAAATCTCAAAATGAATTTATATTATTATAAACTCGAAGGGATTTATATTATTTTTAAGTTATTTTTATTATTCTTTTTCCTTTTAGCATTATTTTTTTACACCGCATACTCTGGAGGATTCCTCACTCTGAATGGATTAACAACAATTTTCGGGATATGTATTTTCAGCACTTTTCCGAGCGACTAACCTCCTTTCAGGAGCCAATGGAAAGACGCCCATACTCACCTGATTTCACATCCCCTAACTTCTTTTGTGGGGTTACATAAAGGACAAATAGGTAGTTTGTTTTGGCTCCTTATATATATCTTCAACTGAAATTACACCACAGTACCCTGAGGCGACCACTCAATCACTCAATCTGGGCCAGAAAAG
Source organism: Bathynomus jamesi (assembly GCA_023014485.1). NCBI lineage: Eukaryota > Metazoa > Arthropoda > Malacostraca > Isopoda > Cirolanidae > Bathynomus > Bathynomus jamesi. The sequence continues at coordinate 987,947 of JAJOZX010000569.1, read as the reverse complement.
AGGTGGGTATTCAAAACCGGGGGTGGGGGAATGAATACGCTACCTGATTTATAGATATAAGTCAACTTGTAATAATCCTGTCCAGTTTTTTCGAATCATCATGTGACTGTTTTTTCCACGAGATTTCCCTTCTCGGCAAATCCGGACCAAGGTCGCATAAGGGGCCCCAGAGAGTGTTCAGAGACAGTCCAAACAACTTGGTAATATGTTAAATTAATATAAATTAGGTTATGTTAAATTACCCTTGGTTAGGTCAGGTTAGTAATTAGGGCCCTATGAGCTCTGTCTGGATAGTAAAGTTTTACGAAGTTTTTACCTTCTTTCACCCTATTCAGCAATACTCAAGAATTCTCACCACTGACTTCAATATTTTTTCTTATCACTTCATTATTATATAATATTGTTAACATTTTAGTGAAAGTCCATACAGTACACATTGTAGTACATACTTAAACAAATTATTTAGAGGCACACCCACACTGTCAAGTGATTTGTAAATAAAGTAGAGAGAAATAGCCCCGTCCACCTCTGAAAATGATAGTTTAGGGATAACCACAGTGGTTTTTTTATATTCTTTATTTTCAAAATAAAAAATCACTATATTCGTCAATAATTCTGGTTTCAATACATATAACATTTGCGTACAATTTATGAAAGGAAGTAAATTAAAACTAAAAAACAAACAAATTTCTTCAAGATTTTGGTCTTCAGTTGGGCTACATAACGGCCACTGAAACCTTTCTCACAGCCTGAACATGAACGTAAACATATTCAAATTCTGGACAAAAAGTATAATTTTGTGGCACTACTGCAGTTGGGTACCCCAACCCAACAAATTCAATTAAATTAAAACAAAAAATTTAAAGGACAAAGAAAACAAACAATTCATTCTATGGGATATAATGCCCGGTTAGGTTAATTTAATGCCCAGTTAGGTCAACTGTATGCCCTTGACAATTGGTTAGGTTAAGTTGTGATATTTTCGTTAACCTTTGTAAGGTTCACTCATATTTGCAGCTCCATCGTAGCTTTGCCCTTTAATGTCATTAATGTTTAAACCATTGTTCTCAAGAAGTGACAAGGCTAAATTTAAAAAATTTTCGCCAGTCATTGATGGAATATCGCATACTTGAATGAATTGCTGTTATTTTCATTCTATGAACATAGTGAACAACAAAAGACGCTTGTTCTCTGTGAGATACATCTGTTGTTTCATTAAGTAAAATTGAAAAATGTTGGTTTTCTCACTTTCTTGAAGGATACTTCTTCGAACATGTGTTCCTAAAGCTCAGATGAGATCATTCTATGTTCTGTTTGGCATCAGAGACGCCTGTGGCTACCTTTAACTGCTCTGCAAATTTGTGATTGTTTAAATATAAATTAATTACACTCTTATTTCGCAAATAAGTGAATAGACTGAAGGAAATTCCTTTATTGAAGCTTCGTGCTATGAAAAAACACCACTCTACAGTATAGTGATTGCATATCCTACAAGAAATTCATTGAAAATTTCCAGTAGAGATTATGCCTACGCAAAAAGCAGAAGATCGACGCTTTTTCCTTAATTTGTTGTTAGTTTTCAGGATTTACTGTAAACGAGAGGAGAAACTTACCTTGACTTCTTGTGATCTGAATTCATAGTCGAAAGGAGTTCCTAGTTTAGGTCCTTGGGCCTACTGTTTACATTAAATTTACCTTAAAGCGCTTCTGCCTCAAGGGTGCGCTGCTCCCTCGAAGTCCGCTCAGCGCCTCCTGAGGCGGGGCCACGACGGGGTCGCCACCCCTCTTTTCTCTTGCTCCTGCCATAAGATTTGGTCCCTATTGAATTTGTGGGGGCTGGTCTGGCAGAGGAATACCATGACACTGTGGGTTGGTCGGGTATGTTGGCTAAAAACATGTCCAAGTGTTTTTTAAAAGTATCTACTGGGACTGCACTTATGTCTCTAAGGTACTGAGGCAAGGAGTTAAACAGGCGAGAACCCTGCCTAGAGATACTATTATATTGAAGGGTTTGAATCATTCTCAGACTGTTTGGTGGGAGGTGATGTTTTTTATACATTCTTCCAGTTCTTGTTAAGGTGGGCACAATTGGTTCAGTATTGGGGGCAACTAAAAGCCCTTCTAGAATTTTCCAGGTGTAGATTAGGATGTATCGCTCAAACCTTCTCTCTATGGAATAAAGGTTGAGGCCTCTGAGCCTATCCCAGTAGTTTAATTTGTTTTTACTCACCTGTTGCCCATCAGGTTGTTTAATATACGAGGTAAAGGTTCTTTGTAGGCCCTCAATTTTTTGCAATTCATTTTGTTTGTGGGGAAACCATAATTGAGAGCAGTAGTCAATGCGTGGAAGGACAAGTGATTTCCACAGGGTAAGCATGGTCATACTGTCCCTAGTTCTGAATGTCCTCAGTATATATCCTATTAGTTGTTTGTATGATGAGGTTACTTTGTCAATGTGCCTGTTGAATGTTGCATCTTCAGATAATATAATCCCTAGATCCCTGACATGATCAGTTTGTACAATATCTTTTCCTGTGGGTCCAGTGTAGTTGAATTGTTCTTTCAGGTATTTATTTGGGCCATACTTAATTAGTTCAAATTTGTCTTCATTCAAGGCCATATTATTTGCATCTGCTCATGCATATATAGTTTGTAGATCTTTTTGTAGCTCTACACAGTCTTCTTTTTCTGTAATTGGTCTTAATATTCTGGTATCATCTGCGAATGACAGGAGAGAGCTTCGTAGGTTACAGTTTATATTGTTTAGCATTATAATGAATAGAATTGGTCCTTGTACTGTGCCTTGCGGCACTCCACTAATCACTTCTTTTTCTATAGATCTTGCTCCATTTACAATTGTTATTTGTTTTCTGTCAGAGAGAAAGGCATGGATCCATTTTCCTATTTTTTCCACAAATACCAAGTTCTTTTAGTTTATGGAATAATATACCATGGTCAACCTTGTCAAAAGCTTTTGCAAAGTCTAGATAGATGACATCAACATTGTGGTTTTCTCCCAAATATTGTAGGATTGTATTGCAATGGTCTATAAGTTCAGTAAGGCAGGATCTCTTGTGTCTGAAGCCATGTTGAAAGTCTTCTAAGAGATGTTCATTTTCTATAAAACTGACAATGTGCCTTTTCAGGACTTTCTCAAATATTTTAATAATATGGGAAGTCAAGATATGGGTCTATAGTTCTTGGCTTCCTTTCTTTTGCCTCCTTTGTAGATTGGGTAATATTTGCTTGTTTCATGATTGGTGGTATTCTACTGGTGTCTAGTGAGGATCTCCACAGGATTTTCAAAGGCAGAGATAAAGTATGTTTGCATTCCTTAAGAATCTTGGCTCCAATTCCATCTGGACCAGGGGCTGAACTCCCCGGTAGCTCTGTTATTGCCTGTTGTATATCTCTAGTGGTTATTTGTATATCTTCGAATAATGGTCTGTCTTGGTCATTTTCTTCTCTATCAAAAAATGCTGTAGTTTTTATTTTCTTTGCTACTACAGGGGTACTCCAGCTTAAAGCATATTGAGATTGTAGAATGTTTGCCATTTCCTGTGTATTAGATGTGAGAGTTAGTCCATCTTTAGCAAGCAATGGGCCAATGCTCGTTTTGATAACTGCTTTGCGTTTAGCATAGCTAAAGAAGAATTTGCTATTTTCCTTTATAGTGCCAATAGCTTTGTGTTCATTATCAATATTCTCTCTTATGGTTGACTCCTTTATTTTAAGTTCTAACATCAGTATCTGATTCCGGATGTTACTATGTCTTGTATCACTTAATTGCTTTGTCAGTTGTTTAGATAGCTTTGTTCTCTTTCTCATAAGTGTCCTTCTGTATCTGTGCTCTTTTGTCCGGTGCTTCTGTGCACTATCGTTTTTCTTTGGTGTGTGTTTGTATAATGCTGATGACAGCGGGTATTGTATTTTACTCCAGCATTCTTCTGGCTTTAGGTTTTCTAATTCATCTTCCCAGTTTATTTCTCCCAGACAGTTATTTATTGATGTCCAGTCTGACTTGTGCAGGTTTAGGTCAGAGTATGGCAAGTTCCTTTGGCATGGGTCTTGCTTACATTTGTGGAGGGACAAGTTTGTGAATATGTGCATGACATTGTGGTCGGAGTGTATAGTTGGTGTTATAACAATGTGGTCAATTGTAGTTGCATTATTTGTCAGCACTAAATCTAGGATATTATTTTTTCTAGTTGGGCAGTGGACATGTTGTACTAGGAGCAGTTTTTCCATAAACTCATTCAGGTGTTTTGATTTGGACCTTTTTGTCCCTGATTTCATACCACCATATTGGTTCCAGGTGCAATTTGGGAGATTAAAGTCTCCTGTAATGATTAAGTCTCTTGTTGAGTCTACAATAGCTGGGCATTGCCTGATTTTTTCCAGGACTTCAGTGAGCTCTAGATGGGAGCTATCTGGGGGGCTATAGATATTCACTAGTATTATTATTATGTCTTCTTTATTTATGCTGAGCATGATGTAGGCCTGATTTCAGTGAGCTCTAGATGGGAGCTATCTGGGGGGCTATAGATATTCACTAGTATTATTATTATGTCTTCTTTATTTATGCTGAGCATGATGTAGGCCTGATGGTCCGTCACTCTGTTAATAGGCTTGTCTTTATGATTTCACTGAGGCTTCTGGGTTGTATCAGACTTATTTATTGTCACTGAAGTCTATCAGACCTAATTTGTTTTTTGGGGTAGTCTAGGGTACTTGTCACAAAACTTTGAGAAGGCTAAACACACCTTTTCTTGTCTCAAACATTATGCGAACTGAGCGGTATTCTTAGTCTGTCAAGTGCTTCTCCTTATGTTTTTGCTGAGGTTACTTGTGGAAAATTTTATACATCTATTTATGTATTCTTTCATTTTCTTATTTCAATGTTTTTGGTGATATCAGGAGGTGGAAAATGTTTTTCTCGTGTCCTAGTTTCGATGTCATGGGTAATTTTCCTTATCTCCAATAGGTTTTACCTCAAAACCAAGGCAATTCGTAGTTATAATGTTGTGGGAAGATGTCAGGCCAGGGGGGTTCTAAGCCATGAGGTCTGCTCCCGCACATATACAAGCACCCTCCCAGTACACAACAAGTCACTTACGGAAACCAACGTTGGTTTGTGGGTCTGTGGATATAACATCCAGGAAAAAGGGTAGGATCGTACTTTCATGTTGGCGGGTTATATTTCTCACTATGTTCACTTCAGATTCCTTAAATCTATTCTCCCTTTCACCCTTTTCCCCTGATGAGTTAAATTATTATACTGTATATCTTTATTGTTTATTCATCTTAAAAGACAAAGAAAATTTTAACTGATAACAAAGACAAATAGTACCCAATATTTACTGGTTATTTATCTAAGTTTTTCCCTTTATTTTGCTCTAAAAACAGAATTAATACAGACTATACTTTCCAATTCATGATGCCCCCAAAGAAATCCACCCCACCCTTTCTCCTATGCCCTCCCACATCCTCTGTATTACTAAAGAACCTAAGTTCCATGCAAAGATATTCAATTAAAAAAATTATTAATACAGAAAACGAGAGGAAAGATAAAGGTAAGAAAGGGTAAAGGCCACTTATGAACCAAAATAAAGCTCTGACTATCTGCCTTAAAGAACAGCAGGCACACTTTTCAATTAGTTCAGCTGGCAAGTACAGTATGGAAAGGAGGGCAAGGGACTGGAAATGAATTATCACCTTAATTTAAATATCAGACAAAGCAAATCGAAAAAAGAAAAATCACAAGCTGTGATTTCCTGAAACTCAGACAAGTCAGGAGACTCAGGACTTGTGCCTTTAAAAAAAATGATGGAAACCCAAATAATCACATGCAACAACACAAAAACCGCATTCAGTATATCTATAAAACACTAAGTAGTAAATGTAAACTACAATGAATATATCAAAGACAGGTTTCAGATCACATGACTGGCAAAAGTAACTACTCTTAATAATATTAAACACTGAAATGATATTACATCAAACAAACTGAAACCATTAACATTTATAAACGGTTACATATATAATCATATCATTAGCTAGACAATTTCCCACCATAGCCTTAGCAATACCAGTGATAATACTCTGATTATAACTCTGTAAACGCTTACTTTACTGGTTTAGACTAAATACCTAAATTTGAGCATAAATTGCCTATACACAAATAATACCTTCTAAATTACTTTTAATAGCAACAAGTCCTCGCTCTCACTCCAAGGTTCACCCGCTTTTAGATTTTGGCTTATATTTCCCTTTATTTTTATATTTTTAAATTATGCGCTCAGCTCTAAAACAAAAGAAAAAATAATTACAACCACTACCCTATTTACCTTCTGATATCAACTAATGTAGTGGCCAACCCACTACAATACAATATAATACAAATTATTATTTTGTATCGAAATATAAATTAAAACTGTACGATAGGGTTGTTTAGTTTTTGCATAATGTGCTTTCACTATCTCCTCTAAAAGCTGCTGTCGGGCAAAGTAACTTCAAATAAGGGAATTACGGGTTATAAACATCGGGTTTAGAAATTGATATAATAATATATAATAATCATGTCATATAAATAACAATAATTCTAAATTATCTTGCCAGAGGTCTTGTGGGAAGAATTACAGATGAAAAATATGAAAGCAGTGTATTTTCTCTGATCAATATAAATGTTTAACTGAATTTAAAAAGTTCTCACAAACTTGCAATGGGCATATGTTCTCGCTAACCTAACCTAACCAACTCACCTAATGTACCATATGCTAAACTAGGCATACGTATGATTAACCCATAATGTGTTTATATATGTCCTTGTATTTCTGAGAACATGTAGGTATAGAGTGGCGCTCATAAGTATTCGTACAGAGAAATATTTCAATTATATTCATCCTTATCTTTCGTACTATGCATAGGATAGTTATGAAAAGTTTACCGTTCGTTTGGAAAAATTTAACAAATAAAAAAGATCAGTTTAGCTCCAACATATAATGTAAAACATTAAAGAATTTCAGGAAAATAAAAAAATAAAATGCAAAAGTTTTCGTACATTTATTTACAAAATTATATAATACTTTGTGTATCCACATTAGGCTTGAAAAATTTAAAATTTTTATCAGTAGTTAGTGAGCTGTTTTGCGATTAGAGACAGTTGGGAATTCTGAATGCTAGAACTTTCTCTGTGAATGTTCATGGAAGACGGATGACTTTACAAGCCATTAGTAAGCAATGGGTCGTCGTGGTAAAGAGCTGTCTGCAGATATAAAGAGATTCCACTTACGATGGTTGCTGCAGTTTTAAAGAAATGAAAAAGCTTTGGAACAATCAAAATTCTACCAAGATGTGGACAACCTTGCAAGATTTCAGAAAGTACAGACAGACGGATTGAAAGAATGGCTGCTACGAATCCACGAGTGATTGCTGGTGATATTTGACAGCTATTAAGACTGTCAAAGATCGATTTCCATCCTTCTACTGTACGTTGTAGAATGAGAAAGAATGGTCTGCATGGAGAAGTTGCACAAAGGAAACCTCTGCTACGAAAAACGCACAAAGAAGTAATTTATAGTGGGCCAAAGATCATCAAAATGATGGATTCACATTCTGGAAGAAAGTTCTCTGAACACACGAGAGTAAAATTGAATTATTCGGGAACAAACAACGAGCAACGGTATGTTTAGCGAAAATCAAATACTGCATTCGAGGATAAAAAATCCTTCCTACGGTTAAACATAATGGTGGTAGTTTGCTTCTTTGGGGATGCTTTAGCGTTTCTAGTCCAGGAAAACTTGTTATTAATGGAATCTTGAATTCGAATTAAATATTAGGAAATTTAGAAGAAAATGTATTGGCTTCAGTTTGGGAGTTGCGAATGGGTTGCAATTGGGTACTACAAGATAATGATCCAAAACATAAAAGTAAGAGCACCATGAAGTGGTTTCAACAAAAGAATTTGAAGCTTCTCGAGTGGCCCAGCCAAAGCCCAGATCTCAATTTAATCGAAGATTTATGGTTTGATTTGACAAAAACTGCCCGCAAGAGAAACCCTTCGAATATGAGTGAATTGCAACAGTTTTCTTTAGAAGAATGAGCTAAAATTTCTACTGAGAGATGTCGAAACCTTGTAGAAAAATCCCCAAAACGAATCACTGAAGTAATTCAAGCAAAACCTGGACATAAAAAGTATTAAATAATTTTGTAAGTAAATGTACGAAAACTTTTGCATTTTCACTTTTTTATTTTCCTCAAATTCTGTGATGTTTTACATTATACGTTGGAACTAAACTAATATTCTTATTTGTTAAATTTTTTCAAACGAACAGTAAACTTTTCATAATCTCCTATGCATGGTACAAAAGCTAAGGACGAATATAATTATTTTGAAATAGAGGGTGTGTGACTGGTGGTCAGGGGCGACTCTTCGTGTGAAAGAATCAGACGACGGCTCGGTGGTCCAAGCGCGCTGAAGGCCCGGTGCTAGTGTCTACGAGAAACTGATACAATGAGAAAACGGACAACGGAAGGTTCGGTACCAAAGGCTAGGTGATAACGGTGTTGTCTTAAGTACTCTCGGGCATCTGGATGTAAACGATGCTGGAGGTTGGTAAGCCAAGTAAGGAGATTAATGTAATGACACAGGCTTACATAGTTTATTATGATCACTGAATGAATATATAAACTCTGCCTAACGGCACAGGGTTTATGTACATTGCATAGTGAGGTATTGTAAACAATAGAATCGCCTCGGGTGTGGCTCGACTCGGCATTTTATAGAATAGCCAGAGTTTCGCGCATTGGATCCGCGCATGGGACACCAAGAACCAGCCCATATAAGGAACGCTGAGTGGCGCGTGCTCGCTCGAGGCGGGAAAGACGTGTCAGTCTTCCCCCCCCCCCCCCAAAAAAGTAAATGCTTCATGTGGAAATCGAATGCCCACAAGACAATTGACAATTTTAGGTTTATTAAAACTTATAAACAGTTCTCGAATCCGATATAAATTCGAACATGAATCCAGCAGAAACCCTTCGAATCCGAATCCGGATTCGGATTCAACCAACTATATTATTTTCTTCTAAATATAGAATTTTCAAATGCAAATACATATTTTTGGGTTCTTTTCTGTTTAAAGCACTGTGAAAAAACAAAAGAAAATAATATTTCTAAGTAGAAAATGTATATATTTGTTAAGAAAAGTACACTTTGTGGTAGAGAAATGTATAATAGTTTAAGTAAAATGGATTGAAAATTGGGAAATATCTTGTAAAATTTTCTGAAATAGGTCTTTATTTGTGTTCTTTCAACATCAAACAAATTCACAAAGATAGGAGTCAATCATTTCATGTTTGGTCCCACTTTGCCGCTTATTGCGTCTTTTCAACACATTCCAAGTGCTCTTGAATTGTCTCGGTACAAACCTGGTACACGTAAGAAATTTAGGTTAGGTTAGGTTATATTTTAGGTAAAATATAATTTATAAATATTATGTTCAAATAATATATTTCTCCAATGAAGAATGTACTTTTCTTAACAAATATGTACGTTTCCTACCTAGAAATATTATCCACAGTGTTTCACACCGTAACGGTTCCAATTTTGCCTTAAAAAATTGTTATTCACTAAAACTGTAATGTAGAACAAAACTATTAATATCCGATATGTTAAGTCATCTTTCTAAGACCGCGTGGCCCAGAGGGAGAATAACTCTGCATATTGCGTGGGGCTTTCGCTGTTGTCGATTCAAATCCGGTAAGCGGAAAAAATTTATATGTGAGTATTTGTTTCTTTACATATAATGTACCATACATATTGAATATATGATAGTTAAGTTAAATAAACTCTAGTATAAAAATTGAATTTCATAAAATTCAGTTAGGATTTATATGGTATGTTCGAATGGGACTAAATCCAAAATAAACTTAATTTAAACTCTATAAATTTTTAATGGTTTCTGATGCTGCATCGTACTTTCTACGTGCTACCTGTAGAAAGAGTACTCGGAAAGTATATTTAAAGTCAATTATACGCTCAATTTGGAAGTAAATGAGACATGAGACGTACAATTTTTGCAGTGATAAACTGCTGGTTTCTCCAAAGAGGAAGTGAGAATGATACAAAAGAAAATCGTGTAGCACACAATTTTTTCCGACAAAATAACTTCTTTTTTGCATTTTTTTAAGAAATTGTTAAATTTGTTACGTGAAAGTTTCAACTGTAATTTCGTTCCAGTAAAACATTTCTGTAATAAAATTTAATTGAGTTTTAATTATAAATTCTTATGATCCGTCTTTAAAAATTGGATAAGACAGAAAATTTTTCAAATATATTTTCAAAATCAGGAGGTATTATTAGTAAAAATGATGTATTTTTGCATAACAGACCAGAGATAAAATACAGTTTGTAAACCAGTGAATTATTTTTTCATTTGAAATACTAATTTAAAATTTTAGTGCCAATAAAGTATAAATATTGCTGAAAAACATAAATTAAACATGGCATAATAGAGCGATTTAAATGAAAAGAAGGAAAAACTAATTTTCTGTATAACTTGACAATACTAAAGGAACAACCACTGGTCTTTATATGATGACAATTTTCAGAAAATTATGTTTTCATTTTAATTTTCTGTTTCACATTTCAGTGTACACAAGAAAGATATAAGAGTTTTGTTTGTGATTTGAGAAATTAAATTAATGAGGGTTTCTCTCTAATATTTATGGGTATGAAGTAATTCTATTATCATAATAATAATAATAATAATAATAATAATAATAATAATAATATTATTATTATTATTATTATTATTATTATTATTATTATTTAGAGGAAGAAGACACGGAAAATTTCGAAAAAATACGATTAAACGACGTGGCTATTGTCTGAATTAATGAGGATTATTTTCCTCCTAAAAATTGCTTAAAACTGGATTCATGAAAGTATTTTTCCTCAATCGAATTTCATAATTTCATCCTTTGCAAAGATCAGAAGTGGTTGAAATAAAGCTTTGAGAGGACATGGTGAGTTCAGTGGATTTAATTAATTTTTAATGGCTTTAAGTACTTGTTTCGCAGTTTGTATATGTGAACAATGTTCTGCAATTTTTGAGAATGTGGGATCACGCCAGTGTCGAATAATGTCCTCAACATTATTTACAAGTACTGGCATATACTTTCAAAATATTTGTTTAGAAATTGAGAGATCGTGGAACAATGTCGCTCTGTACAATGTCGAAACCAAAATTTCTAAATTTGCATTATGTCCAAAACCTAGACATTAAGCATGACAGTTAAATTCATATTAAATTAATTTAACTTAGGTCAGGTTTGGTTCAGTTTAATTAGTTAGGTTACATTATGCCTGTTTACGTTACGCTAGGTTAGATCACGTCAAGTTAGGTTAGGTTCTCATTGCAAATCTAAAGTGCATGTAAGGGTAGTCACTCTCAAGTAAAATATTGAACAAATTTCTGGTTTATATTTTAGATACAAATATTTGCATAAGGTCCATCTGGAATAAGGTCGACTTGCATAAGGTTCATCTGGGTTAATTAGTATTCTCAATCTTTCACCTACTCAACCGGTCAACTCTGGAACAGTGTTCTTCAATCCATCTTTCCTCCTGTCTATGATCTCCAGTCTTTCAAACGCAGAGTGTTCAAGCATCTCGAAAACTTAGATCTTGAATTTGGCTCTCTTCTACAAATGGGAATCGTTTCTGTGAGCATTTGCCCTTGGCTCCTCCTTCCTCCATAAAAGAAATTCTAACAAAAAATTAGTGTTCCATGTACGAGTGTATATGCGCCTCGGTGGTGTAGTGGTTAGCGTCGCTGACTACGAATCCATCGGCCCCGGGTTCGAGACCCGACGGCAGCCAGCGCGCAGCAAAACCCAGCTGTTCATTCTTCCACACAATAAAGAAAGTGGTTGGTGGATAAATGGGTACCCTAGGTGGCCTAGTGGTTAAGACGCTGGGCTGCTGATGGGGCGTGGTTCGGATTCCACGTTAAACTGTTGGTCTAAGGTGGAGAGAAAAGCTTGACCTTCGTCAAGGTATGTATATATATATATATATATATATATATGTGTGTGTGTGTGTGTGTGTCTCCCAAAATGAATATACCTAAAAACAAATATTATTTGCAATTTTATTTTTACAAGTATCAAAATAATAAAAACAAAACAAACCATGTGATTAAGAAGGTTTTGAGATTTTTTAATAGTTGTTTACATTTAATTTACTATTTGTATATATTAAATAAAATAAAATTTATTTTCAGGCCACCGATATATATATATATATATATATATATATATATATATCATGCGCCTCGGTGGTGTAGTGGTTAGCGTTGCTAACTACGAATCCATCGGCCCAAGTGACGGCAGTCGGTGTGCAGCAAAACCCAGCTGTTCATCCTTCCACACAATAAAGAAAGTGGTTGGTAGATAAATGGGTACCCTGGGTGGCCTAGATGCTGGGCTGCTGGTGGGGCGTGGTTCGGATTTCACGTTAAACTGTAGGTCTAAGGTGGAGTGAAAAGCTTGACCTTCGTCAGAATGAACAATTCGGGCGGAAGCAAACCAAAGGTAACCAAAGGTGTGTGTGTATATATATATATATATATATACACACATTTAACTGCAATGACCGCGCAGTATATTAACGTATAGAAATGACGTAAGTATAGAGGAGTGTTCTGCACACGAGGAAGAGAAATAACAAACAAATGAAAAATAAGGCACCCGCCCGGGAATCGAACCCAGGATCTTCCGATTGCCGGTCAGACGTGCTAACCACTACACTACGGAGCCACGACAGTCAGAAGTTGTACTTCTCCTACATAGGGCAGAAACCAATGCCTTGAGAGGGCACCCTCGCAAATCGTGAATATGTACATTTAACTGCAATGACCGCGCAGTATATTAACGTATAGAAACGACGTAAGTATAGAGGAGTGTTCTGCACACGAGGAAGAGAAATAACAAACAAATGAAAAATAAGAATTGCCAAGATTTATGAATTTTTTCCAATTCCTCCGATTCATTTAAGTTGAATTATTGCAAAAACTTAAAAATATTCATATTATTTCCAGTGTCATATTGAATATGTTCATTTCTATTGTGTGTTTGATGAGCATTTATGTATTTGTTTGTTTCTAAAGATGTAAACATTAACAATAAAAATGAGAGCTCTACTGAAATGCAAAAGTTTATTATATTAACACGCACAAATAGAAAAGTCTGTTCTCGGATAAATTTTGGCTTCTCATCCAGTCTCTGCGGCAATTTTACACATGAAAGTTTCGAATAATACATTTCGTCGACCAAATTGAGTGATCAAAAAACTAATCTCTGTTTAACTGTTTGTGAATTGAAAGAAATTCAGAAAAAATGCGAGGGAGTTTGAATAAATTTAATACAGTGCAGCAAATCTAAAGTAAAAAATTCTTTCTTTCCATTCATGAAGAACGTATGTGAACGCTAGTGCCGTCTTGCAGTTAGATTTTTCACATCCTTAGAATTATTTGCAAAAAAGGGACACTCTTTTAGTGTTTAAATTTAATTATCAGAAAAAATGTGTAAAGAATGAATTTAAATAAGACATTTTTATCAAACAATTTTTCTCTTTCTTTTTCATATATAAAATTTTTCTATCAGGAGGCCAGGAAACATTTGGGTTCGTGGATGTTGTTGTTAATGTTTGTTGGTAAACATTTATCCTGCGCGGAAGAATCGCAGATTGGGGCAAAAGCGGAACCGGTTTCTAAAGAAACTTCCCTTCCCATTAAAGGTATAACATAAGATTTATTAAGAGAAGAAACCTTAATATAGGTCTTATGATTTAAATATTTTTAGGCGTCGCCTTTTCTTATACTTTTCTTCATCTGTTTCAGAGGATCGAAAGTTCTTCTTCGTCGAAATCGAAATTTTAACAAAAACGAAAATTGTGTTCCAAACTTCCACAGTCCCATTTTTGTGCCTGACCATGGTGCAAGGCTCTCGCAGGCGCGCTCGCGGTAAATTAATGAAACAACTTTTCAGATTTAATTATTTTCCTCTTTGTTTGTTACTTGAAGAACATGTAATGAGTCATCATAATCTTTTCCCTTATTATTAAATGACTCAAAGTAAATATAATTTCTTGTCTTTGTTCAAAGTTTAGGCAACGCTGTCCCATTTTGGTGCGACGCCTTCGAAAATGCGAAGAGTAAATTAATGAAAAAACTTTCTTAAATTAAAAATTTTACTTCATTTTTTGTAATTAGAAACATTTCAGTATTACTATTTGTGACAATTTTCTTTTGTATGTTAAACTTCAACTTAAACGTTAAACTTCACTCCTTTAAAGGACTCAATCCACAGGCGGGTGCAGTGGGAGTGCCGGGTACTACGGGCACTACTACTACGTGCTCACTTCCAAAAGGTACGAAACGGTCCTTACCATTACCGCATGATGAAACTTCCGATTACCAACTTGATTCAAGTATCATCGAATCCGAAAAGAGAGAAGTAGATGCTGGTTTCCCAAAGAAACAGCAAAGGAAGCTGTTCACAATGTGGCGAACGGAACACACCACTCTCACATGGACTACTTTCACCACCGATATGGGTGTCACCGTGGGTGTTAGCATTATCTGCAGTGACGACGACCTTAAACTCCAAAATTGTAAGAAGTGAAAATTTCACATAAAATTCTATAATCATTCTTACATTAGTTAACATATGGATAACAATTTCAGCTTCATTTGAAGCCAAATTCTCTCATTAACAAACTGTTTTATTAACAAAATATTTAACAAAGTTACTGTTAAAACATTTCGTTATTTCATTTTACAATCTAAAATTTTAAACGAACTTAAAATTGAATTTAAATTCGTCATGTTAACGTTTACCTTTTGTTAAATTAATAATTTAAACGCATGTTTTCTTCTTCATCAAATCTCTTCTTTCATGTTAACGATCAGTACAGAATTTTGTCTATATTTTTAGATTATTTTGCCATTAATAATATTCACTTCTCTCTCATTTCTATTTATTAATTTAGTGATACTATTATTTTAATATACATGCAATAACTTTATATATTATTAACTTCTCTTTTAAATATATGAATATATACTGTTTATATAAAAAAATATATATATATATATATATATATATTGTGATGGATTGTTTTCTGCTTTTTATTGAATCTTACATTTCGACATACTTGTTTAATTGATTCGTTCTTCTCTTTTGTTATGATTTAATTTTACTCGTCTTATTAAAAATTTATCATTGTCTAATAATTTATATTGTTTACATCGTTATATATATATATATATATGAAAATTATTTCACGAAGGTAACACGTGAAAAATATTTATGATGAATAAAACCACGAAGGAAAGGAAACACAAAATGGTGCTCAAGCGCTTTCGTCTAATGACATCCTCAGTGTTCCTGAGGATGTCATTAGACGAAAGCGCTTGAGCACCATTTTGTGTTTCCTTTCCTTCGTGGTTTTATTCATCATATATATATATATATATATATATATATATGTTAACCGTTCCGTCTATGGCCTTGGTTGGTTCGAAATCGACGGGGTTTTTGGTTAGAAGGCAGCAACGGATTTGTTACTCGCAGTAGTTCCTTCTATACTACTCTCCGAGTTCTTCTATAGTGGTTCGGAGGATTCTGGGAGGCTTACTAAATTCTCTGAAGGTTCCCCGATTCTTCTTATAACGTATCGGGAAATTATTTTTCTCTATTTAAGACTAAGTTCTCTGAAGGGAGCAAGGCTCGAAGGAGAAGATAAAGACTTTATTTTACTGTAATTCACTGCTAAAATGTACAGGTAATGCTCAGCCTCTAAGTTAGATTAGACTTTTACAGGGGGAGAGGTTCGACCTCTTTCGACCATGACTCAGGCCGGAATTTAAAAGTGCGGAGGCCTTCGGCCTCCTCGCTGAAGGGCTGCTAAGACAGGAGTGATTGAATTTACAATACAAGAATTAAATGAGTCTAAATTTTGGGGGAGTGCAGTTGAAGATTAAGTTTCCCTTTTAAGTGGAGATCTAAACAGTTCTTGGACGTTGAGTATAATTTAAACTCATATCAGAGTTTTGAAAGATTCTAAAATAAAACGAAAAAAAACTAAAAAAAAACTAATAATATCGCCGAGTATACATTCCTAAATGACGACATAATGTCGGAGTAGTACATTGAGTACAATCACAAGTACATCACTAAGTACATTGTAATTTTGGTTCATTACAACTATGATTATAATTACCAAGTAATTCACATTCGCATATTATCGTTAATTACAGTTTCATTAAAGTACATTAATTACATCATATTAAATTATTACAGTTAATTACAATTAAACAGTTAACTATAGTTTTACAGTGTTTCATATTTATAGACAATTAGGATGTTAGGAGTATAACAAAGTACATGGGCACATACGGCATATATATATATATATATATATATATATATATATATATATAACATAACACACATAATGATGTTTTCGGATTACAAGCAAGCAAGAGAGGAGATTTTGTATTCAGATGCCCGCTTTTGGCGTCGTCATCGGAATTCGAACACTTGTGTCAGCATGAACGAGTATCTTACGAAAGGTTAAATAATTTAAAGAAAAACATAAAAAGAATACATGTGGCCGTATTTACATGTACGTAATCATGATCATGTGCGTAATCATGATATCAGCGGACATGTACGAGTGCATAATTATTATACACATGTCGGTAATCACATAATAAGTTGTGTGCGTAATAGAGATTGACACGAGTAAACCTGGACTGATAGGTTGATAGGGCATAAGTAGACAATACGTACGTCGATGCATGAATAATTAATACAATTAATAAAAGATACAGGTCAAGATAAGATATGGACATACGGAATAATATGGTCGAATAATAATAGTGTGTTAAAGAATTTACCATACATTGAATTATGCGAGTTTGGTCCTTATGTAAAAATGAATATTTGAATATAAAGATTATATAAATATAAGAACTGTAAGAATATAATGAATATAAAAATTGTAATGAATATACGGATTTAAGTTATAAAGTTATAAAGTTTCAGACCAACAAAGACCCTAAGATCCACTCATGGCTAGTCTACCTA
The DNA here is from genome assembly GCA_023014485.1 of Bathynomus jamesi. Lineage (NCBI taxonomy): Eukaryota > Metazoa > Arthropoda > Malacostraca > Isopoda > Cirolanidae > Bathynomus > Bathynomus jamesi. The sequence goes on along the minus strand of JAJOZX010000569.1, from coordinate 970,793 downwards.
ACTGTGTTCGTAATCGTGTATTGTGTATGTCCTCCGTGGTGGCGGAGGGGACCTACAATTTTACGTGGGTTCCGAACCACAAGAACATAAGAAATTTATGTACCAACTGCTTGTACATTCGCAACGACCAATTTTTGCAAAACTAAATAATTATCAATTAAAAACTAATTAATTATCGATTTAAAACTAAAGATAGAATCTCTGGATCCAGAGGATCACGTCATAATAGACTACTATCAACAAATATGTTACACTCTATATCTATTTATAACGGACATGCAAATATATCAGATCCAAAGAATCCAGTCAATTTCATTACGGTATCCATCAATACTAGTACCTTGCCAACGAAAAATAAGTCACGGTCCATATCGATTGCGGACCAAGTCAAAATTTACATATAAATACACGGATTAGGTAAACATGAGGATTTATATAAATATACGAATTATATAGGAATTATTCATTGTTCATTTTTACATATATATATATATGACCAACGGATTAACCAAAGAAGGTTGTAAGAATGTAACAGTAAATAAATAGGAAGAGATTGGAATATAAAATAACTGAATCTGGTTTTGGTACATTGGTTTTATAGTGTTTTCGATTCATGTTCTCTTTTGTTAATTATTAAAAAGGGTAATTAATCATTTCAATTAAAAATATTGCATACAAATATTCTTTAAAATGTAAAGATTAATCAACGAAATGGAGTTATCCAGATGCTCATCAATTAAAATATTTGATTCCTATTTTGAGTTTCGTGTCCATTTTTCCTAAATTTCCAAGGTTTAATGTTAGGAAATATTATCTGGAGAGAGTTTCTCATGCAAACAGTGTCTTAGATGCGACGTTTGCCCGCATCCTGTACTCAGAAGAAAAGGTCATACCTAACGACAACAACATTCCAACCTGGACTGAGCTACTATTTATTGGGAAGAACGTCCTCCACACCAGTTTCATTCATTGAGAGAACCGAAAACATGTCCAGCTGTTAAATAAACCCCAAGAAATGAATAGAATTTCTTTAACTCTTTAAAAATAATAAAAGAGAGAAAGAGGAAGAAAGGGATAGGAAGGACGTGATCAATAAGGAAAGATCAAACTTTTCTCAAATCACCAAATTCATCAAAAAATAATCGCATCATCAAATAAGATTGAATGTAAATTAAGAAAACAGATTACTTACATTTTGTATACGAAGACCACATTGTATCTCACATCCATGATGTGAGGTACATAGTGAAAAAACAAAAAAAATAATCACTATATTTAAATGAACGTTATAATTTATGAGTATAAATATTAATTCAAATAAGAATTAAGGAGGAAATGCTTTGAGAATTGTTGTTGTATATATATATATATATATATATATATATATATAAGCAAACAACCACAGGGAAAAAGGAAAAAAGAAATACGAATTCCGAGCGCTTTCGTGATATATTCACATTTTCAAGGACAAAAAAAAATATCACGAAAGCGCTCGGAATTCATTTCTTTTTTCCTTTTTCCCTTTGGTTGTTTGCTTATTAATAAGATCACGTGTTATTTTGTGATTTTACTGCATATATATATATATATATATATATATATATATATGTAAGGGATATTTCGGATAGGTAGTGCAACTTTAATTTTTAAAGTAAAAAATTTAACCTCAAGATATTTAGTGTCAATAAACCTTAACATTCAAACACACAAACACTCTCTCTCTCTCTCTCTCTCTCTCTCTCTTCGTATATAATGCATATCGAATATTTAAACCAGATTTTATTTTTGACGTGGCAATTTATTTTTTTAATCTTCAAAAAATGAGAAGGGAATAATTATTATGGAAGAAACAAAATGAACTTTTAGACGCATCAAGATTTTCTGGCAATTATTTATTATTATTATTATTATTATTATTATTATTATTATTATTATTATTATTATTATTATTATTTTTTTAATTTAATTTTAATTTTCCATATTTTTTATTTTTTATTTTATGTAATTCTACATTATTCTGTTAAATTAAAATTTACATAAATGTACAGTATATGTGTATATATATATATATATATATATATATATATATGTGCGTGTGTGTGTATATCAAGGGTAGGGAGAAAAACAGTTTATTGACACTGAATATTTTTAAGGTTAAATTTATCATTTCGAATTGTGTTACCTTTCGGTAATATCTCTCCCAAAGGCATATACTGTATATATATATAATATATATATATATATAAATATATATATAAGAATAGAAACGACGTAAATAAGGAGCGTCTCCGCACACGGGGAAGAGAAATAACGAATAAATGAAAAATGAGGCGAACCGCCCGGGAATCGAACCCAGGGCCTTCCAATTGCCGGTTGGATGCGCTACCAACCGGCAATTGGAAGGCCCTGGGTTCGATTCCCGGGCGGTTCGCCTCATTTTTCATTTATTCGTTATTTCTCTTCCCCGTGTGCGGAGACGCTCCTTATTTACGTCGTTTCTATTCATTTATATACTGCGTGGTCATTGCAGTTAAATGCATATATATATATATATATATATATATTATTTATATTTTTTTATTTTTATTTATTTTTTTTTTACGCTTATTTGACATGTCACTTTATTTTTTAAACTTTAAAAGCATAAAATATAAAATTGAAACATAAAATTCAAGGTAGAAAAATGAGTTTTTTATAACATTTATTTAACATTAATTTAAAATGTATTTAACATTTCACGTTGGAAGCGAATAGAATTTAATTTTCCAACTTGAAATTGTAACAATTTATTTATATATATATATATATATTTATAACCCACCCCCCACACACGAAGCTCTCCTTTCCAACTGTAACCAAATTCCATCCCCACAAAAACACTGCAACCTACTCATGCACCACTACTCAAAAATTAGCCATAAAATCACTGTTCCCAATAATAGAAAAATCCTCAAAAACATACGGAAACTCTCGGCCGACCCACAACAACCACATCCATTTACACCCCAAGGCACAGCTGCAGCCATAAAATCCCTTAAAAACTCTCATGCCGAAGGCCCAGACCACATTTCAAACATACATCTCAAACACCTTGGTCCAATTGCTCTTGCAGCCCTCACAAACATATTCAATTACTCCTGGCTTCACAATGTCATACCCTCTACCTGGAAGCTGGCACACATCATCCCGATACTGAAACCCAATAAACCCCCCAACCTACCTGCTTCATACCGGCCAATCTCCCTTCTCTCAACCATTTCCAAAGTTCTCGAAAAACTGATATTAAGACGCATACAACCACACATTACATTTTCACAAACCCAACACGGCTTCAGGTCCGCCCACTCCACCACAACGCTTCTTACAAACCTAACCAACACATCTTAGATGGCTTCAACCAACTACCCCCCCCCTGCCCGCACAGTCCTTGTTGCCATCGACATCAACAAAGCTTTCGACACTGTCCCACGCCACATTCTTGCACAAAAGATTATTGATCTCGACATCCCCACCAATGACAAGAAATGGCTTACTAATCTCATTGCAGGCCGACTTGGCAAAGTAATACACAAACAACACTCATCCAAAACCTACAGACTACACAATGGCGTCCCACAGGGCTCCATACTCTCTCCAATCCTCTTCAACCTCTTCATGCACGACCTCCCACAACCTCTCTCCCCCTATGTCCACGTTTCCTCCTATGCAGATGACCTGACCATAACAGCACAACACCATAACCGTAACACCGCCACACGCCTGCTCCAGCAGTACATTACCAATCTGGAACTCTGGCTGACTAATAATAGGATGTCAGCATCCCCCCAAAAATCCTCCATCACCCTCCTAACCTCAGACGCCACGAATCCCAAGCACACCCGAGAGTCACCCTCATGGGACATCCCCTACCTCTAAATAAAACCCCAACAATCCTTGGCCTCACCCTAGACACACACATGTCCTTTTCCCCTCACATATCAAACATTTGCTCCAAAGCAACAAAAAACTCAACGCTCTCAGAACACTCACCTCCACAACATTCGGTCAGCAGAAGGAATCCCTTAGTATCCTATACAAACAGTTTGTACGTACTACCCTAACTTACGCTGCCCCCGCCTGGTCCCCGTCCATCTCCCACACAAACCAGAAAAAGATACAGACCACACAAAACAGAGGTCTCAGAAGCATTACTGGCTGCCTCCGAACCACACCCATCCCACATCTACATGCAGACACGAAAATACTCCCCATCGAACACCACATGAACATGACAGGGACTCAATTCTTCTCCAGAGCACTGGCCCTAGACCACCCCTGTCACCATCTCACATTACACAATCCCCCACCCCGCAACAAAAAACGTACTCCTGCTGCTCACTATTCACAGCTACTGAACAATATCCCCCCTCCTCCCCTAAACATCAACCCCATTAAACATCTCCACACAGAATTTACCCGGAAATACCTACTCGACCAACCACACAACACTGTCCTTCACGATACTCCCCCTGTAGTCCATCAGAGCGAACAAACCCTCCCAAGGAAAACAAGAGTTACTCTGGCCAGGCTCCGTTCAGGCCACCACCCCTCCCTCCAACAATACAGACACAGACTCCACCTAGCTGACACCTCCACCTGTCAAAAATGCTACCTCCACCCTGGGGACACAGAACACCTACTCTTACACTGCCACACTCTCTCTCAACAAAGACACAACTCCAACATTACCTCTCTACGAGACCTATGGACCCGTCCCACGGTGGTCGCGGGATACCTGAGTGCCGCTGGGTTCGCATAAGAGAACCCGGGGGCTACGAAGTAAGTAAGTATATATTTATATTTATATATATATATATATTATATATATATATTATATATATATATATATATATATATATATATATATATGACTTGACTTACTTGACTTAAGTCCCGTCCGGAGTTCTCCAGGTTGGGTCCCACATTCGATGTCTCCATCCTCTCCACGTCCCTCTGTCCGACGCCATGTGAGTCAGCTGCCGCTCGGTCCGCTCCTCGTTTGCTCTGCGGAAACGTCTAAGCCACGTTTCCCTCTGCCGTCCCCTCGGTCGGGTGCCCTCACCTCGGCCATGCAGCACCATCTTCGGCCATCTCTCCCGCTCCATCCTTTGTACATGCCCAAACCACCTCCTCTGTGCATCTCTTACCCGGTCTAATATCGAGTCTCTGACATTATTCATTTCTCTCACTCTTTCGTTGGTTATCCTGTCCTTCCACCGCACATTACATATCCTTCTTAAACATGTCATTTCAAATGCCAGCAGTTTCTTTTCCTCTATCTTCTTCAGCGTCCAACACTCTGCACCGTATAATACCGTAGGAATGACTATTGCTCTTAATAGTCTGATTTTCAAACTTAATGAGATGTTCCTGTCTTTCCAGATTTTGTTTAGTCTTTCAAATGATCTTCGTCCCAATGATATTCTCTCTTGAACTGTCTTCTCTGTGCCTCCGTATGTAGTAAATTGTGCTCCCAAGTACTTAAACTCATCCATCTGTTCTATTTTTTCTCCGCCCAGCCGTATGTCTAAAACTTCTCTCCGGCGTCCAATCTTCATACATTTTGTCTTCTCTCTATTAACCACTAGCTTGTATTTGGCACATTGTTCTTCTGTCAATGAGACCATTCTCTGGAGATTTTCTTTCGATTCTGCTAGTAGAACTATATCATCCGCATATCTCAAATTTGATATTTCCACACCACCGATCTTAACATCTGTATGGCAATTTTCCAGTTTCATCGCCATCACCCATTCTATAAACATGTTGAAGAGGTGGGGGGACATCGGCCACCCTTGTATCACTGTGCCCGTTGTTCTGAATCGCTCCGTTAAGATCTGATATATATATATATATAATATATATATATATATATATATATATATATAATATATATATATATATAGTTATATATATATATATATATATATATATATTGGCAGAGACGTTTTCAAATACTTTAGCGATGTTCCATCAACACAAACACGACCAAGATGACGTCATACAAGTACGACCAAGATGACGTCACATCTTCAGGATCCACTCAAGGCATGTCCTTATGTTTTGCCTCACACTTCAACCTCGTTACAAAGACTACCTCAAGTATTCCACGATACCATCTCACCTCGACTGCTCTCTTCGAAGAATTAGTAACACGAAAGCCATCAGCAGATGAACACCATTTGTGCAGGCCTAATTTTGGTGGTGTCATTCACCTAACTTTATATAAAGACTAATCATTTAGTCTTTAGCGTTATTAATATTGAAGTCATTATTATTTCAACTGTAAACAATCAACATATTCTGTCTCATTCATAAATCATTTATTTTGTTTAATAAAGGAAGAAAACTCATTCTATCAATCAACCTAATTAATAACATTATTTGATCTGAAAAGACCATGGTGATTCCAGCCTTATCATTAACAATCAGTCATTAACAATCAATTAACCATTATTATTATTATCATTATTATTATAGTGCCAACATTTACGCAATAAATAGGTAACTGTAAAGTGGTGACCCCTGAGTGACAAACGAACACCCAGCCAAATCAAAAGTGAAATCGGTGCAAACATTGTTTTTCAAGTGACATTTTAACAAACTGTATTTAACATTCAGTTCTTTTCTGCATAGGGAAAGGCTTCAACTTTGAAAATTTTTGCCACATTGATCGGTTTCATCCAACAGTCCAAGCTGTAGCCAGCGACTCCCTCCGCCTTCAAGGAGGCAAACCTCCGCTCAGACTCTCCCCGGCTAGCGTTTGACCTATCACCACTTCCAAGTTTCCCGCGTTCTAATCCTGCGCACCTTCTCGTCAACGATTTTTGTCAAATATATCAACGGTTCACTTCGCCGTTGTACGAAAAATCATTTGGCAAGAACCCTTTTGACAATCCTCCTACTTCACCCGCGAACTCTTCATGAAGCAGAACGTATTTTTTTTTGTTCCCCACTCATACGGGAAGGCCTAAAAAGCATTCTTCAAGCAAACACATGCATTATCATACTTTCTCTAAAATTAGGGAACATTGTTCACATCTACAAACTGAAAGACATTTAATTAAAATCATTTAAAACGAATTAAATTGATTTCGATTATTGATCATGTCTTCTCAAAGTTTACTTCACCCATTTGCGATCTTTACAAACGAAGGAATTCGATTGAGGAAAATGGCTTTCATAAACTCAAAGTTTAGGAGGAAAATCTACAGAAATTAATAAAATATCCACGTCACTTAATTTTATATTTGGTGCTATTTTCCTCTTCTTCTCTTTCTTCTAATAATAATAATAATAATAATAATAATAATAATAATAATAATGATAATTTTATTGATCTTTGCTACATTTATAAGGCATAAAAAAGGTATACAGAGAGTGACATATAATAACACACATCTATATATATATATATTCTTTAGGAAATATATGCAATACATTAAAACAGACAATATAAAACAATATTTACAACGACACAAGAATAATAATATCACTACTACAATTTATTACTGTTTCAGTTGATGAGACCATTAGTTGCTACAAGAAGCATATATATATATATATATAGACATACATAAATACATATGTCAATATATGCGCACATATACTTACATAGAGAAGCACTCACTTGCTCATTATAAATTCGGAGAAATAGGATGGTAAAACCTTCTTAGATTGACATAGCAAATAACTGCCATTAACAAGCAAATTTTAAGCTTTATTGGCAGGATGGAGTTGTTTGGTAAATGTTGATAGATAATGCAGAGTAGCTTTAAAGACATTGAGGCAAAGCGAGAGAAGTACATGGAGATTATCTGTTGTAAACTTTAAACATGTTTAGAAATACATATTTAGTTACGATATTTGGCAAGATTTACACATTCATAAAACGCGTCTAGTAGAATTTGTCTAAAACAATTCGTCTAAAATACAATTTGTCTAAATCAATTTGTCTAAAACAATTTGTCTAAAATAGTTTGTCTAAAATCAATTTGTCTAATAACAATTTGTCTAAAATACAATTTGTCTAAAAATAATTTGTCTAAAATACAATTTGTCTAAACAAACAATTTAATATAATATGGCATACAAATTGTTGCCTGATGTACAATGCTATTTATTACTTGCCACGCCCCATCTTAAAAGGTTACCTCTTGTGCGGAATAGTACATCGAAATAGTTTGTCTAAAATAGTTTGTCTAAAAATAATTTGTCTAAAATACAATTTGACTAATAACTGAAGATAACTAGAAATGCATTTGTCTGCTTGATAAATTTGGAGTGAGGATGAAAAGATTGAAAATGGGTTGATTTTATTTCATAATATACCTAACCTAACCTAACCGGGTTATGGGTTCCGGGATAACTGATTTCGATGTACTATTCCGCACAAGAGGTAACCTTTTAAGATGGGGCGTGGCAAGTAATAAATAGCATTGTACATCAGGCAACAATTTGTATGCCATATTATATTAAATTGTTTGTTTAGACAAATTGTATTTTAGACAAATTGTTATTAGACAAATTGATTTTAGACAAACTATTTTAGACAAATTGTTTTAGACAAATTGATTTAGACAAATTGTATTTTAGACGAATTGTTTTAGACAAACTCGCCTGATTCGTCATAAAACTACATAAAGTTACATATAGGTATTCAGCTAAGAATATAACTTCTTATTTATTTGTATATTAGACGCTCAAATATAATTAAAGATAATTAATTTTCATTAATACTATTAATGTCGATATTATTATTGTCAATATTAATTATACACTGGGGAACAAAAAAAAATGTTTTTCTTGGTGCCTGAGATTTTAGACCTTATTCTGGATATTTTCATGCCACTGATTCAGAAAATATCACCCATTTTGTTCTAGCAGCTCTAGTTTTTGAGATATTGCATACGTCATTACCTACTTTATTACCCTTCTGGAACGGTATTATGAGTTGCTCGTAAATCTAAATGCATCTGTATAATTACATTGTAGCTATGATTTTGCTGATGTTGCTGTTTTGCATGTGTATTGTACATGTACTAACGTGAATTCTTTCCTGTTACAGGTGTTGACATGGCTTCATCACGAAGAAAGTGTTTAAATCATCCAGATGTGTTTTGTTTTATCTGCGGAGAGTACACGTTCATTGAACAGAGAAAAACTATTACTGATTTTGTGAAAAAAGCTTATTTTGCCTATTTCAAAGTACAACTAGGGGACCAAGATAAGCCATGGGCTCCTCATGTTGTGTGTAAAACGTGTACGGAGCATCTGCGGCAATGGACCAACGGAAAGAGGAGGTGCCTGAAATTTGGTATACCAATGGTATAGGGAGAACAGAGAAACCACAGTGATGACTGTTACTGTTGTTTGGTGAATATAAAGGGCATCAATGGACGTAACCGGAGTAAATGGACGTATCCTGACATAGACTCAGCTAGACGGCCTGTTTCACATTCAGATGAGATACCTGTCCCATCATTCAGCCATCTTCCAGAGCTCCCTCAAGAAGATGATGAATCTGCTACTGACAAAGAAAGCATATGTGGGCAAAATGACAGTGATTTCGAAGGACCGTCATCAGTTGCAGAAGGTTTTAGTCAACACGAATTAAACGACCTCATAAGGGACTTAAGTCTTTCGAAGAAATCGTCTGAATTGTTAGCTTCCAGGCTGCGAGAAAAAAATTTACTGCTGCCGGGAACCAAAATCACGTTATATCGCGACAGAGAAAAGGATTTACTGCCCTTCTTCTCAAAAGAGAACGATTTAGTTTTCTGCAACAATGTGCGCGATTGCTGATGAAAATGGCATATCGGAATACCACACCAAGTGAATGGCGGTTATTCATAGATAGCTCCAAACGGAGCCTAAAATGTGTTCTTCTACACAACGGCAACAGATACAGATCAATCCCAATTGGTCACTAGTCGGTATGGAGAGAAGAGCACGGGACAGTCGCCCTAGTCCTAGAAAGATATCATACCGAGACCACCAATGGGTGATCTGTGTGGATCTGAAGATGGTGAATTTTTCTCCTGGGCCAGCAGAGCGGGTACACCAAATACCCGTGCTTTATATGTCTCTGGGACAGTAGAGCTAAAGATGAACACTGGTGTGAGAAGACAGTGGCCTCTGAGGAAACATGGTGGTTGAAGAAAAAATATCATCAAAGAAGCTTTGGTTGACAGAGAAAGGATCATATTGCCACCACTGCACATCAAACTAGGTTTGATGAAACAATTTATAAAGGCTTTGAACAGAGATGGGACGTGTTTTGGCTACAATACATATGTAGAAAATTTCCTGCGCTGAGCATGGAAAAGCTGAAGGCAGGTATTTTCGATGGACCGCAAATCCGGGAACTCATGAAAGTCCCGCGTTTCCAAGATTCAATGGACAACATTGAGGCACGTGCGTGGTCATCGTTTAGTATGGTTGTGAAGAATTTCCTTGGGAACTATAAGGCCGATAACTACGGTGAACTAGTGGAGAATATGCTCTCTTCTTTTTGTAAACTTGGCTGTAAAATGAGCATCAAACTGCATTATCTCCACAGTCATTTGGATCGTTTCCCAGATAACCTCGGTGATCTAAGCGAGGAACAGGGTGAACGATTTCACCAAGAACTAAGGACCATGGAAAAACGGTACCGCGGACGATGGGATACTCACATGATGGCAGATTACTGCTGGAGCATCCAACGCGAATGTCCTGGCACATCTCACCGCAAGAAATCTCAGAAACGCGGTTTATGTGAGATGTCTCAATGAAAGAACTTTTTTTGCCGTTCGTGTCTCAAGCTTGTTTGAATTTAAGAAATATTTTTAGTACCTTATGCTTGTTTGATGTTAATACACTATTTTTGCTGACAATCATCATACTTTTGTATTCAATTGACAACAACAGTGATTGCCAGTCAGCAATTATATAATATTATATACATTATATAGAAATATATATATAGATATATATCATAACTTGATAAGCAGAGCTGATGGAGAAAAACTAATGTCATTTTTAGAATCAGCGACCTCAATATACCCAGAAACAGGTCTAACATCTAAGTCACCAAAAGTTGTGTTCCCCAGTGAATTATTAATATAATTAAATGTAAATATAAGAAGACAATACATCATATATTTAAATATTATAAAATTAAAATGACGAAATATTGAACAACAATAATAATAATAATAATAATAATAATAATAATTATTATTATTATTATTATTATTATTATTATTATTATTATTATATTATTATTGGAGAAATAATTCATACTCATGAAATTGATGGTCATTAATTTCATTTCGCAAATCTCTAAAACTTCCGATTTCAAAATCGATTCAAGTATCATCGAATCCAGAAAGGATAAATTAGCTCTTGGTTTCGAAAAGAATCAACAAAGGAAGACGTTAACTTTATGGCGAACGAAACACATCACTTTCACAGTGACCACCGTCAGCACCAACAACGATGTCACCATTGGTGTTAGCATTATTTACAACGACGACCTTAACCTAAACCAATGTAAGATGTGAACATTTCAAAGAATATTCTACAAGATTCTTGCTATTATCGCAGTAGTTAAAAAATGGAAACGAATTTCAGCTTCATTTGACACCAAATTCTCTCATATATAAACAACACTTAATGAACTTACATCATCAGTTAAACGGCATCAGTTTAACAACTTACACTAAGAAGAGGATTTTTTTTATAGGAGGAAATTGCAGACACCAATCTACCAGGGAAGTACTCCGTGGGGGTGGGGGATGTTATGCCGGGGAGAGCTGATCTTTTTACGTGTCTCATCTACCCTGTGAGCAGTCCACAATACACTTCTCTCGCTGTTCTTCAGTACACATACACACATTTTTCACACTAAAGTAAACAATCAATGTAAATCAATGGCATCATGAGCATTAGAAAGAGTGATTTCATCTCTCTCTCTCTTTACAGTATAGAATGGGGGTCATTTTTACGGGACCCTTCATCCCTACAGAAAAAAAATAATTTACCAACCAATTTAATCTCTCCTCTCTCCATATTATAATTTTAATTTTCACGTCCATGAAAGGATCTCTTTGTTTCGTAGATGAAAGATAAACTTCAATTTTGAATTAAATATTTTGTGGGATATTTTCTGTGATTTAACTCAATCGAAAATTTAGTTCCATTTTAATTATAGATTTCAAATTTTATTTTCATTATCTAGAATTTTTCTACTCTTATGTATTGAAGATGGTACACCTTTTCACAAACGTCTAAATGACTGTAGATATGCATATCTGTATATATTCATCTCCGCCATATATAGATATATATGAATATCTATATATATACATATGCCTTTGTGAGGTATATTATTTAACTTTCAAAATATTCAGTGTCAATAAACTTTGGGTTTTTCTCTCTCTCTCTCTCTCTTTCTCTCTATACCCTTGAGATACGCTTATTTCACGTGGCACTTTATTTTTTAAACCTCAAAAACGGTAATAGATTTCAAACAAACAAAAAAATGCAAAGCAAAGCATTTACTGGGGAAGATCAACTATGAAAGAAACAAATGGGATGTCTCTGGAGACTTTAAAAGTCTGGGTTTCGCACATTGATTGCAAGGTGCATGTACAAAGTTTTCATGCTTATTTTGTTTATGTGACAGCAGAGCAACAGGCTAACACTACGTGAGAAGAGAATGGCCTGTCAAAGAACGTTTAAACCCTGGTATCACAATATCATAAAGAGTGCTCTTCATCAAACAAACAAGGTCTTGCTGCCACCTTTACTATGGCTTGTGAAACAATTTGTGAAAGCCTTCGATACTCATGGTGATGCCTTCTAACATATACGATCAATGTTCCCAAAACTGTATGAACCCAAAATCAAAGGAGAGATATTTGTTCGACCACAAGTAAGGCAGATGGTGGCAAGCAGAGAGTTAGAAGAAAAGATGACTGCTGTTGAAAAGAATGCATGTAAAGCATTCCGGCTTGTAGTGCATGGATTTCTGGGAATATCGAATATCAGTTAGATGAAGTGAAAGATATATTTTCCAACAAGATGGAGCGCCTGCTCACAGAGCACGCCAAACTCACATTTTTGAGAACGAAACACCGGATTTTATCGAACCCACTATGTGGCTGGCTAGTAGCCTCGATCTTTCACCACTAGATTATGGTGTTTGAGAAGCCCTGAAGTCCAAAGTTTACATCCTTGGTACCAATATAAGAAACATAGATGAACTACGCGAAAGAATTTTGCTCGGCTGGAAGAAGGTGTCTTAACGATATGTAAACAGGTGTAGTGATCAGTGGCGTCCACGTTTGGAGGCCTGCGTTGAGCAAGAAGGGTGACACATCGAGCAACTTCTCAATTAAGACGAACAACATACAAAGGTAAGCATCTATGAAGTTTGGGAGCTCTAGTTCCCTTACATTTTTTAATATGACAGTTTACCTCTAAAGGGTCACTTTTTTTTACCCACCCTGTATATATATATATATATATATATATATATGTATGTATGTTAGTCAGTGTGTAACCAGCCATTTCGCGTAATGGCTGAAACTTTTAGTCGTTTCGAGAAATGATAAATATCTTCAGCCATTACACGAAATGGCTGAAATTCTACTTGGTCATTTTGTACAAGATCATTGCCCGGTTAGGTCAACTGTATACCTGGTTAGATCAACTGTATGCCCGGTTAGGTCAACTGTATGCCCTTGACAATTGGTTAGGTTAAGTTGTTATTTTCGTTAGTTTTAACGAAAATAACACAACTTCACCTAACCAATTGTCAAGCGCATACAGTTGACTAAATCGGGCATACAGTTGACCTAACCTGGCGTATAGTTGACCTAACCAGGCAAATGACCTTGTAAGTTGTGTTATTTTCGTTAGTTTTAACGAAAATAACACGGCTTAACCTAACAAAATGTGAAGGGCATACAGTTGACCTAACCGGGCCTTCAATGGCGGACATCGGAATAACATTAAAGGCCCGGTTAGTATTTGAAAGCCTGTTTATTGAAAATTCAAATTGAAATGTGTTCAAATGTTGAAATGTGCTGCTCAAATGTGTATTTGAAGAGTGTTTGTCACTTATTTGAACGGACCTGTGGATGTATGTATGTTTTAGCAGATTTAGTTAGTTAAATAAAGGTTTCCAATTTTATTGTGATGTTTCTTATTTCTATGAATTCATGACAAAAGTCATTTTAGCCATTTCACGAAATGACCAAGGTGGAATTTCAGCCATTTCGCTTAATGGCTGAAGATTTTAGTCATTTCGCGAAATGACCAAATCAAACAGCCATTTCGCGAAATGACTAAAAGTTTCAGCCATTACGCGAAATGGCTGGTTACACACTTTGACTGTTATATATATATATATATATATATATATCATGTGTGTATATACATGTTACAGGAAATCTGTGTAACTGGGCTTTCATGTAAGGTTAAGTCGTGATACTTTCGTTAGTTTTAACGAAAATATCATGCCTTAATCAAACCAATTGTCAAGGGCGTACAGTTGACCTAACAGCGCATTCAATTAACCTCACCGGTCAATAATTTTCCCGTAGATTTCATGAAAATATAACGACTTAAGTTTACATGAAATCCCTGAACATTTTAGTGATTTCATGAAGTCCCTATTTATACAGATTTCCTGTAACATATATATATATATATATATATATTATATATATATATATATATATATATATATATATTATATATATATATACACACACACATATATATATGAAAATTATTTCACGAAAGTGACACGTGAAAAATATTTATGATGAATAAAACCACGAAGGGAAAGGAAATACAAAGTGGTGCTCAAGCGCTTTCGTCTAATGACATCCTCAGGAACACTGAGGATGTCAGTGTTCCTGAGGATGTCATTATACGAAAACGCTTGAATTAATTTTTATACTCATAAATTATAACGTTCATTTAAATAAAGTGATTCATTTTTTCTCTTTATTCACTATGTACCTCACATCAGTGAATGTGAGATACAATTTGGTCTTCGTATACGAAATATAAGTAATCTTTTTGCTTAATTTACATTCAATCTTATTTGATGATGCGATTATTTTGTGATGAATTTGGTGATTTGAGAAAAGTTTAATCTTTCTTATTCATCACGTCCCTTCTTTCTCTTTCTTCCTGTTTCTCTCTTTCATTATTTTTCAAAGATTTAAAGAAATTCTACTAATATCTTCGGGTTTATTTAACTGCTGGACACGTTTTCGGTTCTCTCAATGAATGAAACTGGTGTGAAAGACGTTCTTCCCAATAAATAATGGCTCAATCCAGGTTGGAATGTCGTTGTCGGTAGCTATGACCTTATCTTTAGAGTACAGATTACGGGCAAACGTCGCATCTAAAACTGTTTCAATGAGAAACTCTCTCCAGATAATATCTGATAATATTAAAAGTTTGAAATTGATGAAACATGGACATAAAACGCAAAAACGGAAGCAAATATTTTAATTGAAGCATTTAACACCGAAACAATATTAAATATATGAAAACGTATCACTTCTAACGTTTCATTTAACAACCATGAATGTTAACTAAAATTATGGAAAAAATATGGAAAAATTAAAATTAAATAAAAAAAAATAATAATGATAATAATAATAATAATAATAATAAAAATAATAATAAATGATTGCCAGAAATTCTTGATGTGTCTAAAAGTTCATTTTGTTTCTTCAATAATTATTCTCTTCTCATTTTTTAAAGATTAAAAAAATAAATTGCCACGTCAAACTAAAATCTGGTTTAAATCTTCTGGAGATGTGTGTATGTGTGTGTGTGTGAATGTTAAGGTTTGTTGACACTAAATATCTTGAGGCTAAAATTTTCTCTTTCAAAAATAACAGATGCAATACCTGTCGGAAATATCCCTTACAGATTTATTATATATATATATATATATATATATATATATATATTTGGAGAGGAGGGGCGACAAGCGTGACCTTCGCGAAGTGAGAAATCATCACGCGGAACCTTTGTAAGGTTGTAAGGTAAGGTTATATATATATATATATTATTTTTTTTTAATTAGGGTTGTTTAACCTAATTCGCAACATCTACGTTCATATGACGGAGGAGACCTACAGCTTTAGGGGGATCCGAACCACGGGTCGCTACATAATCTGGGCGCAGAGGACGGTCTCCTATCCAAATATATATATAATGTTATAATGTTTCAGACCAACAAAGACCCTAGGATCCACTCATGGCTGGTCTACCTAACTGTGTTCGTAATCGTGTATTGTGTATGTCCTCCGTGGTGGCGGAGGGGACCTACAATTTTACGTGGGTTCCGAACCACAAAAATAAGAAATTTATGTAAAAACTGCCGTATTGGCAACGACCAATTTTTACGAAACTAAATAATTATCAATTTAAAACTAATTAATTATCGATTTAAAACTAAAGATAGAATCTCTCGATCCAGAGGATCAAGTCATAATAGACTACTATCCACAAATGTTACACTCTATATCTATTTATAACGACATGCAAATATATCAGATCCAAAGATCCAGTCAATTTCATTACGGTATCCATCAAGTCACGGTCCATATCGATTGCGGACCAAGTCAAAATTTACACCATATACATTACAATATATATACTTACGAGGAAAAGTGTAGGTGTGGCTGTAAAGACTGTACAGTAATGTAGAAATGTGTGTGCACCCATTTGGTCTCCCATTTAAAGGTGTTTGTGGGGCAAGTGAAGATCATGAGTTTTTCAGTACCTCACAGTACTATGGGGGGCACCGCTCGGCAGAGAATCTCTTTAAATGGGGTGTGTAAGGACAGAGAGTATCCCCTAACCCAAGATGCTGCCTCCCTATATCCCACAACACTTGTGTTGAGCTGTGGATCTATCCCACAAAGCCTTAATTTTACCTTAAACTATACCCTTATCAACATGCGTCTAATCGATTTTTAAACATGTTTATAGACGTGCTACTAATTACTTCTACGGCAAACTATTCCAGCTATAAAACTATGTAAAAAAGTTTTTGCAACTGTGTCTCGAACCTTCTACTTGTCAACTTACACCTTATTTCTAGTCCTATTATATTGAGATATTTCGAAAGCTATCTCTATCTACGTTATCAAACCCATTCATAATTTTGAAAACCTGGATTAGATCACCCCTTAACCTCCGAGTCTCGAGAGTAGTCAATTTTAACTCCTTAAGCCTATCCTCGTACGACTTTGACCTAAGCGACGGAATCATCTTAGTTGCTCGTCTTTGAACTCTTTCGATTTTGTCTATATCTTT
This sequence comes from Bathynomus jamesi, assembly GCA_023014485.1. Lineage (NCBI taxonomy): Eukaryota > Metazoa > Arthropoda > Malacostraca > Isopoda > Cirolanidae > Bathynomus > Bathynomus jamesi. The sequence goes on along the minus strand of JAJOZX010000569.1, from coordinate 953,414 downwards.
GCGCATATGCGGATTCCAAAATTGGACGCGTACTCCAAATGGGGTCTAACTAATGATTTATAAAGAGAACTATAATATCGCGCGATTTGTACTCAAAATTCGAGCTATAAAACCTAACACTTTGTTCGCCTTATTGACCGCTGCTGTACTTTGTTTCGCTACTTTTAAATCACCAGTGACTATAACTCCTAAATCTTTTTCCTGCTCTACGCTTGTTAATCTTTCCCTGACATAATATACGCAAAATTACCATTACGCGAACCTATATGCAAAATTTTGCACTTATACGTTAAATCTCATTTGCCATGTGACTGACCAATCAACGATTTTATTCAGATCTTCCTGAATTTTACCTCTATCTTCGTCATTAATCGCCCTACCACCCAGCTTCGTGTCATCCGCAAACTTTGAAACTGTACTGACTAGGCCGACATCTAAATCGTTAATATATATAAGAAAAAGCAAGGGGCCCAATACAGAACCCTGAGGAACGCCACTCGCTACATTAGCCACACACTCCGCTCCATCAACGACCACCCTCTGTTTCCTACCTCGCAACCACTTTCTAGCCAATTTATTACTACACCCCTGATTCCATGAGCCTTAGTTTTTTCAATGAGTCTTTTGTGCGGCACGGTGTCAAACGCTTTTTGAAATCTAAATACACTACATCAACCGCCCGATGTCTATCGTAAACGTCAACCACGCTTTGGAAAAATTCTAAAAGATTAGTTAAGCAAGATTTGTTTCGCCTAAAACCGTGATGCGTATTTCTAACTAGTTTATGCAATTCTAAGTGTTCGACTATACGATCCCTAATTATTGATTCCAGTAGCTTACCTACAACAGACGTTAAACTGATTTGCCTATAATTTCCCGCCGCACCTTTATCGCCTTTCTTAAAGATAGGTGTTACGTTTGCTAACTTGAAATTATCTGGTACGCACCCCTCAGAAATAGACGCATTAAAAATCTTTGTTAGCGGCACAACAATGCTATCTTTTAATTCTTTTAGTTGTATGGGATATATGGAATCCGGCCCGGTGATTTACGCGTTTTCATTTTATCAATATAGCGCATTACCTCCCCTTCACTAACCACTATATTATCCAAAATATTACCATTATCAAAAGGTGTTATGTCTATGACCGTAGGGATCTTCGTTACATCTTCTATAGTAAAAACTGACGTAAAAAATTCGTTTAGCAAGGTAGCCATTTCCTTGTTTTCAGAAACTAGATTTCCGTTTACATTTTTCAAAGGCCCCAAGACGCTTTCTACTGGATTTCTATTATTGACGTATTGAAAGAATCGCTTGGGGTTTTCTTTACCATCACGAGCTATGGAGATTTTAAATTCGCGCTTGGACTTTTTTATTATACTTTTCGCTTCACGCCTTTGAGATATGTAGTTGTTTCCTAACTACAAATTGTCTTTATCGCACTTATGTAGCCTATAAGCCCTATCTCTACTCTTTATAATGTCTCCTACTCTAGAAGTAAACCACAAGGGCTTGTTGTTTACTTTCGCACGCTTAATTTTGTACGGTACACATTCCTCATTTATAGTCCTAAATACTGTTTCGAACGATTCCCACATTAGTTTTGCGTTGGAGTTTCCCATTACGTTTTCCCAATTGACGTGTGACAATTTATTTCGAAATTTACAAAAGTCTGCGTGCTGGAAGTTAGGAATTTTAGTCGAGTTAGCTGGTTTCGAGTGACTTACTGAGAGGACAAACTCTACCATATTGTGATCGCTATTGCTTAACGGTTCTATTACTTGAAGATCAGTAATTAGCCTGTCATCTGTAGTTATTACTAAATCTAAAATACTGTCCAACCTCGTAGGTTCCCCAACCTTTTGAATAAGAAAGCTATCCTCGAGAAAATTAACTAAACGATTACCTTCCGCGTCTCCCTGCATTGTATCGTAATTTATGTTAGCGCAATTAAAGTCACCCATAACTAAAGCCTGCTCACTACCGATTATTCTCTTTAGTTCATGATATAACGCTTCGTCCGTATCAGTTGTTTGATTAGGGGACCTATATATAACCGCAACAACGAGTTTGAAATCGTTCAATTTAAGTTCTGCTATAGTCGAATCTATCGGTTCTGGAATTGTGTGCTTTACTTCTACAGGGTGGGCCGTAAGTTTCCATACATAGGAAAAATAACATTTTTTTATGGACACCATTTTTATTTATATAATATGCTCTACATGGTTGCCATTGTTTTGAAAACACATTTCAATACGTGTTCCCCACTGTTGATGAACACGCATTAGCACAGTTGACGTTATGCTTGTAATGGCGTTGGTGATACGTTCCTTTAGATGATTTATGTCTCGTATCTTTTCCTGATACACCATGGCCTTCAAGTGCCCCCAAAGATAGAAATCAAGGGGGGTGAGATCTGGGGATCTGGGAGGCCACTCCACAGGACCACGCCGACCAATCCAAGCATCCGGAAACTGCTGATCCAAATACCGACGCACGTGAAGACCATAATGAGGTGGAGCTCCATCTTGCTGGAAGTAAACTGGAAGTACCTTCCTCGTTTAGCAGGGATGGGAAAATCTCTTCTTGCAACATGTTAAGATACCTTTCGGCATTAAGATTTCCACTGACAAAAATTGGTCCAATAATTCTGTCACCCCATATCCCGGCCCACACCATCACTTTACCGGCACCTTGCATCTTCGTAGGACTCAGCCAGTTAGGGTTAGCATTACTCCAATAACGTATGTTTTGCCGATTAACCTCTCCATTGACGTAAAAATTTGCTTCATCAGTAAACAAGATCTTAGTTGAAAAGTTGCATCCTCGTTCACTTTGGTTAATGCCCATTCACAGAATTCCATCCGTCTATCCGGGTCGTCTTCACTCAAATGCTGTGCCATATGCAATTTGTATGGATGCCATTTGTTTGCTTTCAAAATGCGCCTGATACTCGATCTGCTGACACCACTTTCTGCAGACAACCGTCGTGTACTTTTTCTGGGACTCCGTGTAAGCGCTGTAAGTATCGTAGCTGTTGTGTCTTCATCGGTGGCTGTACGTCTTGGACCACTTCGCGGTTGATCTGCAACATTTCCAGTTTTCTGAAACTTGTTAATAAGTTTTGCCACAGTGTCGTGTGTGATGTTCGTTCCATGTTGTCTGTTAAAGTTCATTGCAACCATGCGACTGCTTCCCGACCCAGCCATCAGTATGATTTCAATTCGTTGCTCTTTCGTCAAACGCATATTCTTAGGGTATCTGAAACATAAAAACAAACGTTTAATTTTTCCTATGTATGGAAACTTACGCCCACCCTGTATAACGTTCGCTATATAATCTTTGATATACAACATAACACCGCATCCTCGCCTACCTATTCTGTTTTTAACAAAAAGTTTATAACCTTTAATTTGATACTCCCCTACAAAGTCACGAGTTTCAGTGCTAAGCCACGATTCATTTATCGCAATTATATCATAGTCTTTACAAGCAATTAAAGAAAAAAATTCGTTTCTTTTATTTCGTAGGCTACGAGCATTTAAAGATAGAACCTTCAAATTGTTTGTAATTGCAACACCTTCGCGAGCGCAGTGGAAATTTATGGAATTTACGCTGGGACCATTCGAGTTACGGCAGCCTGAAAAGAAGAGACAGTTATTTCATGTATATTAAAATAATAACATCAATAAGGTAATAAATACAATTGAGAGAAATTAATATTGTTAATGCAGAATAATCTGAAAATATAGACAAAATTCTGCAATGATTGTTAACATGAAAGAAGAGATTTGGTGAAGAAGAAAACATATGTTTAAATTATTAATTTAAGAAAAGAAAAACGTTAACATGACGAATTTAAATTCAGTTTTAAGTTCGTTTAAAATTTTAGATTGTAAAATGAAACAACGAAATGTTTTAACGGTAACTTTGTTAAATATTTTGCTAATAAAACAGTTTATTGATGAGAGAATTAGGCCTCAATTGAAGCTGAAATTGTTATCCATATATTAACTAACGTAAGAATGACCTGAAGATTATAGAATTTTGTGTGAAATTTTCCTCGTCACTACAGATAATGCTAACACCCACGGTGACACGCCATATCGATGCTGAAAGTGGTTTTTGTGAGAGTATATATATATATATATATATATACAGGCCCGGATTTAGCTATAGGCGAACTCGGCGATCGCCTAGGGCCTCGCGCCAAAGGGGGCCTCGCTCAAGCCGTTTTGCGCGTTCTGTTCAAGTGATATTAATGATTTAGAACTCTATGAAGAACTTAAAGTACTTTGCAGGTTTATACCTGAGAAAACAGATCTCGGAAATGCCCTTGTTTATATGTAGTGCAAAAACAACTAAGTGAGATTTATCCTAATGTTTATGTTGCACTTCGAATAGTATTAACCATCCCAGTTACTGTTGCTTCGGCTGAAAGAAGTTTCTCGCGTCTCAAACTTATTAAAACATATTTGCGTTCCACCATGTCTCAAGCGAGATTGCAATCATTAGCTATGTTATCAATAGAAAACGATATAACAAATTCATTAGATTATTCTCAATTAATTGAAGAGTTTAGCTCGAAGAAAAGTAGAAAAGCATTGCTGTAATATTCAAGGAGCATCTGAACCAAATATTAAAGCATTAATATTTAGCCTGATAGTCGATCGCTCACTATTATAAAAAATGAAATGTCAACATTTCTTATACATCACATATGAAAAACGTTTGTATACTATGGAAAGTCATTACCTATAATATTATATAAATCTTAGAAATCATTGTCTTATATTTTCGATACAAATCTTGATTCATATTATAATTTATACTTATTTGTATGGTTTATTTATATTTCTTATACAATTTCCATGCGTGATTATTTTGGTTTGGTTTAATTTTTAAGTGCCGGCATAGTTCTGTCTATGCGGGATTCTAATATTGCTGGTATAGTACCGATAATTAAGTCCATATTTTCATATATATATATAGGCCTAGGGCCTCGCAATTTCTAGATCTGCCTAGGGCTCGCAACTTCTAGATCCGGCCCTGTATATATATATATAAAACATAAATACAGTGATGTACGTACAGTTGTAGTTGTTGGATTGTTGAACTAAAGGTGGAGAGACAAAATTTCTGATACGACTACGTGATTTCAGACTTCTTTTGCGGGTCGTGTTAATCTGTAGGTCCAAGGTGGGACAACATTTCTGGCTTTCGTCACAATGAATAATTCGTGCGGAAAAGAAAGCCAATATAAACAGGTTTTATGTATGTAACGTCTCTTCTCAGAATATTTTCTCCGACCTTTTTATTTTTAAATTTTGTTCATGTTTGAATTAATTTTTATACTCATAAATTATAACGTTCATTTAAATAAAGTGATTCATTTTTTCTCTTTATTCACTCCGTACCTCACATCAGTAGATGTGAGATACAGTTTGGCCTTCGTATACGAAATATAAGTAATCTTTTTGCTTACTTTACATTCAATCTTATTTGATGATGCGATTATTGTGTGATGAATTTGGTGATTTGAGAAAAGTTTAATCTTTCTTTTTCATCACTTCCCTCCTTTCTCTTTCTTCCATTTTTCTCTTTTTTATTATTTTTAAAGATTGAAAGAAATTCTACAAATATCTTCGGGTTTATTTAACTGCTGGACACGTTTCCGGTTCTCTCAATGAATGAAACTGGTGTGAAGGACTTTCTTCCCAATAATTAATGGCTCAATCCAGGTTAGAATGTCGTTCTCGGTAGCTATGACCCTATCCTTAGAGTACAGGATGCGAGTAAACGTCGCATCCTAAACCGTTTCGATGAGAAACTCTCTCCAGATAATATCTGATAATATTAAAATTTTGAAATTGATGAAACATGAACATGAAACGCAAAAAAGGAAGCAAATATTTTAATTGAAGCATTTAACACCAGAACAATATTAAATATATGAAAACGTATCACTTCTAACGTTTCATTTAACAACCATGAATGTTAACTAAAATTAACAATACCTCAGTTAAAATATTTCTAACTACAATTTCCTTTCCCTAATTTTTAAATTCTAAACAACAAAGTATTGCAACATTCTAAGTTCAAAACAATTAATTGCCCTTTTTAATAATTAGAAGAAAAGTATGTAAAATTTATTATGTTAAAAGCATATGAATAAAAAAAAAGCATGAAAGGAAAGTACCAAAATCCTATTCTCTTAAATTACGGACAATATTTGCTATTAACGTTTCAGTGACCAAATTAAGTGAGCCGTTATTTCTTCCTAATTATTTATTGCTGTATTCCAATAATCTTGTTTAACCCTTTAACGCCGACCGTTACCTTTCGACAACATGAGCTTGACAATCGAATTTAAGCCGTACGATCTGAATATTAGGGGCTATTTTGGCTTGAACCGAAAATAAAATTTTAAGAAAAATTTCATAATTCAGGCATGAAACCATTAATTTATCCGTTGTTCCCTTTCGTTACGATATAATTTTACAGCATTTAGAACATAACAAAAATTTATCATCACTTAATGAATCACTTAAACTCTTAATAGCAGTTGTTATCCATAATTGGAGAAATAAACCGTTACTGATATAAGAAAGAAGTGAAACGTGAATAAACCTATTGAATGTATATTAAATTAAATATATAAATATATTAATAAAAAATAAAAGAGAAATAAATATTAACCTGAATAATTAACCTGAATAATTAACCCGAATGCTTTTATAATCTGAAAATAAAGATAAAAATCTCTATTGATCTTTAACATCACAAACGGTTTTTGAAAGAAAGACGAAAAATTTGCTGAAGTTTTAATTTAGCGAAAGAGAAATGTTAAAATGGCGTCCTCTAAATCGCCATTTAGTTCTTTTAACATTTTAAATTGAACAGTGAAGTTAGGAAAGGTTTTTGCACGTAATTTCGTTAAACTCTTTGCTAATGAAACATTTAATTAATGAGAGAATTTGACTTGAAATGAAGCTGAAATTGTTATCCATATGTTAAATAGTGTAAGAATGAACCGAAAATTATAGAATTTTGTCTGAAAATTTCACTTTTTACAATCTTGGAGGATAGGGTTCTCGTCCCTGCATATAATGCTAACACCAATGGTGACCCCCATGTCGGTACTCAAGGTGGTCAATGTGAGAGTGGTATGAACCGTTTGTCACATTGTGAACAGCTTCCTTTGCTGCCTCTCTGGGAAACTAAGATCTACTCTCTTTTCGAATTCGGTGATACTTGAATCAAGTTGATAATCGGAAGTTTCATCATGCGGTAAGGGTAAGGACCGTTTCGTACCTTTAAGTGAGCAAGTACCTACTATCTTCGCACCACCTTTCACGAAATTATAAAAGAAAATGGTTACGGAGATTATTAATAAAATATTTTTATTAACAAAAAATAAAGTAAAATTTGAAATATAAAAAAGGTTATTTCATTAATTTACCCTTCGCATGTCAACTTTGTCAGGCACCCGATTCATATGTTTTTGAGGTAATAATCAAACGGGAAAATATTTAAATCTAAGAAGTTGTTTTATTCACTTACCACGAGGGTGCCTGCTTCCATGGTCAGGCACAAAAATGGGACTGTAGAAGTTTGGAACACAATTTTGGTCTTTGTGTGAATTTCGGTTTTGAAAAAGAAAAATATTCGATCTTCTGAAACAGATGAAGAAAAGTATAAGAAAAGGCGACGCCCAAAAATATCTATATTAATTAACCCATTAACCCATTTCATGTTTATTTTAAAGTCTCCGAAGCTGAATATATCAAGAAATATCAAGATTAAAAAATATAGTTTTGGCCCATAATGAGTTAAGAATTCCTCCTTTACATAATCTCATATCATACTTTTAATTGGAATGGATGTCTCTTTTGATTGAAGTTTCTGTTCCGTTTTCGTTCCTTTTTCAGGTTCCGTTTTTGCCTCAATCTGCGATCCTTTCGCGGACGATAAATGCTCTCCACCAACAAACAACAGCAACACCATCCATGAAACCAAATGTTTTCTGCCCTCCTGATAAAAACATTTTACATATGGAAAAGAAAGAGAAAAATTGTTTCATAAAAATGTCTCACTTTAAATTCATCTTTACATATTTTCTTTTTTGATAATGAAATTTTAGACCCAAAAAAGACAGCTCCACTTTTTGCCAAAAAATTCAAAGGATGTGACAAATCCAGACATAGATGACGCTACTTCATGAATATGGGAATAAAGATTTTTTATTTTAGATTTGCTGCACTGTAATAAATTTATTCAAACTTCTTCGCATTATTTCTGAATTTCTTTCAATTCATAAACGGATAAAAAAGCAAAGATTACGTTTTTGATCACTCAATTTGGTCGACAAACGTATCATTCGAAACTTTCATGCATAAAATTGCCGAAGAAACTGGATGAGAAGCCAAAATTTATACGAGAACAGACTCTTCTATTTGTACGTGTGAAAATCATCACATTAACTCTATCATAAATTATGTTAATATAATAAGCTTTCGCATTTCAATAGAGCTCTCATTTTTATTTTTAATGTTTACGTGTTTAGAAACAAATATATAAATGCTCATCAAACACACAATAGAAATGAGTATATTCAATATGACAATGGAAATAATATGAATATTTTTAAGTGTTTGCAATAATTCAACTTAATTAAATGAATCGGAGGAATTGGAAAAAATTCATAAATGTTGGAGGTTCACATTTCGAAATCTTGGCAATTTTCAGAAATGAACAAAATTTAACTTAAATTCAACTTAATTGAAAACCAACCTTAATTATAGATCAAATTAGGGTAATCTTCCGTAACATAATTTAATTAATACTATATAGATATTAAATGCAATAAATTAAATATAAAAAACTATTAACAAAATTCAAAACGTTTTTAATCATTTGTTTTTCAAAATATTTTTTATACTGTAAAACTATTTCTTTTTCGTATATTCATTTTGGAAGAGAAACACTCTCTCTCTCTCTCTCTCTCTCTCTCTCTCTCTCTCTCTCTCTCTCTCTCTCTACATACATATATATATAATATATATATATATATATATATATATATATATATATATATATATATATATATATATATTATATATATATTAGGGTGTCTCTTATTTTCGAAGTGTTGATTTTTTTAGGTTACGCCCCCTCAACCAGTTCCATTGGTTGACAAAACATAACATATAAAATTGTTTTTGGATTGAACAAATTTAGAGGTCGCCCCGCTTATTAAAGTTCATAAAATATAGCTATTATTTATGCAATTAATATTTGAAATTACTAGCAGTTGTCAAGTATACTAAACATATGTTTTTAATTAATTAATCATCATATTTATGATGAATTCAATTAAATGAATATATTAGAGATAATTGTCAAGTTTGTAGCTGAAAATATTGCTTGATAAGACAAGATCAACCTGTTTAAACATGTTTCATCAAGAATGCTCCAGATTATGTTGCAATTGTTTATTTGTCATCATTCAGTGTTCTGCTGTCATAAGTAAAAGGTGTGTAACTGTGTATCACTATACTTCTTTTTTGCTATTATCAGATAATAAACTATGTTATTTATATTTTTCACAATTATTTATACTGATTTTGTTATTAGTGTTTGAAAAAATTTAATGAATTTAATGAAAAAATTAGAATTTATGCTCTTATACACATATTATGAAGTTTTAAACAATGTTGCTATTTGTCACAAAGAATTTAATTTAGTTCAATGGAAATTTTACCTGACATGTGTTTCATGATCTGTGTTTCTATCAGTGGCGTCACTAGAGGGGTGCGGGGGGTTTTTGTGCAGTGTTTGAGCAGAAATTTATTATTTTTTATAAAAATATCCCTGTAGTTAGGAGGAGCCCAAAGGAGCTTGTGCTTTACCAAAATCTAGGAAAAAACGAGGCATGAAAAACATCATGACTATTCAGATGTCTGCTGCCCTGGATCGTACACAAATTTCCTCTAGAAAGGCAACATTTATCCTCGCAGAGGCAGCTAAAAGCTTTGGTTTGGACGCTTCAGATTACAACATAAACCAACATTCTATCCATCGCCTTCGAAATAAGAACCGAGCTCGTCATGCTAAAGAACTTAAGGAGCATTTCCATGGAGAATGTTCTATGACAGTCCACTGGGATGGCAAGATGATGGAGGACCTCACCTCGCACAAGCACATTGATCGTCTCCCAGTACTTGTGTCAGGACCTGGTGTTGAACAGCTGCTTGGTGTCCCCAAAATCCCAAACTCAACTGGAGAAGCACAAGCTGAAGCCGTCTTTAACTGCCTGAATGAATGGGGAATTACAGAGAGAGTAAAAGCAATTTGTTTCGATGCAACAGCTTAAAACACGGGTCAATATAGTGGAGCCTGTGCTCTCATCGAAGCAAAATTGGGACATGATGTTTTGTACTTGCCTTGTAGACACCATGTTTTAGATTTATTGTTGGGAGCTGCATTTGAAGCAACATTGGGATCTACATCAACTGGTCCAGAGATATTGATCTTTAAGCGTTTTCGTGACAATTGGACTTCTGTTGATCAAAGTCAGTTCCAAACAGGTGAGACAGACACGATTACTAAAGAAGCAATTATCCAGTCTAAAACTGAACTAATTCAGTTTGCTAGATCCCAGGCACCTATGCTACGGGATGACTATCAAGAACTTTTGGATCTGTCCATCATATTTCTTGGAGGTGTCCCCAATAAAGGCATCAAGTTTCGTGCACCAGGTGCCATGCATCGAGCTCGCTGGATGTCCAAAGCGCTCTATTCTATCAAGATGTGGCTTTTTCGAAACCAGTTCAAGATGACTAAGACTGAAGAACGAGGAATTCGAGATCTTTCCCTTTTTTCTGTTCTCATCTATATGAAGGCTTGGACAACATCCTCACTCCCTATTGAAACCCCATTTAATGACTGGCTCCTTAGGTCATTGATTAATTATCCTAACAAAAAGATTTCTGATGCAACTAAAAAAAGCTCTCTAACCACTTATGGTACCTGTCTGAAGAAGCAGTTGGTCTTGCTTTCTTTGATGAGCGAATTACTACAGATGTAAAGAAACGCATGGTAAAGGCATTAGAAGATGAGTCCACTGATAGACCACCCAAGCGTCCTCGGATTCCTGAATCGACCTTCTGCTCTGGTGAAGGACTACACCAACTTGTTACAAGAAATACTAGAGAATTCTTTACTAAGGTGAATTTGCCAGAAGGATTTCTGAACAAGGCACCCAGCACTTGGACATCCAACTGTGAATATTTAAGGGCCAGAGCTATTGTTGCAGCTCTGTCTGTTGTAAATGACCGGGCAGAACGTGCAGTAGCTTTAGTTCAAGAGCTGAATAAGAAATTGACAGTGGGGGAAGAGCAGCTCCAGTTCCTGCTCCAAATTGTTGCAAAACACCGCCAGAGTCACCCAGTTCCATCAAAAACTGTTCTTCTCAAAAATAACCATCAATGAGGTCGCACCTTAAAATACACCATATTGTATAATCATTGTATATTAAATAAATGTTGTATAAGGAAATAATACTAATTAAAGTAATTAAAGTATGTAAATAGCACTGGCATTTTGAATTTATCTTTATATAATAAACTAATGGTTTTTTTTTGTAGCAATGCTTCATTGCTGATTGTATATAAAGAAAGAGCCAGGAAGGATTTTGGATAGGAGAAAAAGGATTGGGATAAAGAAGGATTGAGGACCAAAGGATGGATTATAACAACATCAAGGATAGGTTAGAAAAGGATCAATGATAAATAAGAAGGCCTATACTTACAAAAACGAATCAAACTAAAAAAAGAAGGAAGAAATTATGTGTATAATGAGCATAATCATATGACGCGTTCGGTGGAGAAGGGCGAACGCAACATTTTCGAATTATGCCACAAAATGCAGTTAAAGTTTGTAAACTTTAAACCTTTGTATTTTTCCGGTTTATTGAAATGTTGTATGAATTTGAACACATATTTGAGTAAAATATTGTTGTGTAATATGTCGATATAATAAAACGCCAAGAAATTTTACAATATTATTTATTGATAGCTTCTGATGTTAACTGGTGTAATCCATTATTTGGTCCTCTTCGTCGAATGTTGTATTACCTGCTTCAACTGTTTCGGTTTCTTCCAGTTCCTTTAACAATCTTGTATAATAGTTCACTGCAGTTGCAGGCATTAGGTCTGATAATTCTTTGAGATCTTTTATTTTTTCCTTAGTTATTGGCAGCAATTGGGAATACTTTGGTTGCAGTGTCTGCTGGGCTAGATTGAATAAACTGACACTGTAGGATTTTTTCCCTTTCTGCAGTCTGACGGGATGGCTATTATCTGGGGTTGTGCGGTATGCAGTAGATATTACGTAGCCTTCTTTGTGTTGAAAGTCAAATATTAACTTTCTTGCATCTGTAAATTTAGTAGTTGTTGATTTCCTAATGACAATGCACGTTTTTAGGACGTCAAAATCGAGAAAATCAGCCTGTTTCATTTCTACAACTAGGAAGCGCTGCGAAACGGCTGTAGTTATGGCCGTAACATAATCTTTTTTGGTGTAAATAATATTGCTGTAATTATTTTTCATATTTTGTTCAATTTGGCCAAATTGAGCATCACAGGGCATTGTCGAGTGACCAGAAAGTAGATAGATGTGTTCAATGTGAAGCAATGATGCGGAGTGAATTTCTCTGAGATACATTAAAACCTAAATTTTACCGTGAAAGAGTGCAGACTAACATCTAATTTTTTGCATAGGTAAAGCAAAGGTTTTAAAGGATAATTATACGACAAAAAACTCATTTTCGAATTTTGTGGCGTTCGCCCCTTCTCCACCGAACGCGTCATATGTCAGGAGCTATTATGCCATGGTCACCATTTTTATTAGCCGGGGGCGACCCCTAAATATGAGCCAATTTGTGTCAAACTTTCTACTTTTAGTTTTTATGCTAAATGGAACTATTTTAGGGGGCGCAGATAAAATAATTCAACATTTCAATTTTTGACTACCCAATAAGAGACACCCTAATATATATAATAATATATATATATATATATATATATAATATATATATATAATATATATAATATATATATATATATTCATTATTTTAGTTTAGCATTTATTGAAAAGTATGGCGTACATTTTTTTATACAGGAAGGAAGGCCCAAGGGCAAATGCCAACAACAACGATCCCAATAAAAGAAGAAGAGAGCCAAAGTCAATATCTAAGGTTTTGCAGATGCCTGGATGCTCTGTGTTTAAATGATTTGCGCTCATGTACAGGGGGAACGATGCATTGAGGAAGATTGTTCCAGATTTGATCGGTTCAAATGATGAAAGATTGAGAATACCGATTAAACCAAATGAAGCACACCGAATTTTATAATGTTGACGTTTGACCTTATTTAAGTCGGTTTTATTAAAGACCGAACTTAACTGTAAATAATGTTTAGGACATTATTCGACACTGACGTGATCTCACATTCTCTAAAATTATAGAACATTATTCGCATATACAAACTGAGAAACATTTACTTAAAACCATTAAAAATGAATTAATTCCACTGAACTCACCATTTTCGTTCGAAGCTTTATTTGAACCACTTCTGCTCTTCACAAAAGAAGAAATTTGATTGCTGGAAAGGGCTTCCATGCTCGCATTTTAATAAATTTTTTGAGGAAAAAGTTCTTCATTATTCAAATTTTTCCACGTCACTCATTTATATTTTTCTCAAAATTTTCCCGTTCTTCTTCATCATCTAAAATTCAGTGTTTCCCAACCGGGGGCCATATGGCTCCCTGGGGGCCATGGCACATTTGAAGGGGGCCACAGGAAAATGTTATTTTGTAAAATAGAGTTAAATCTGCATATTACCTACTGAAAATAATGCTTATGGGGGCCACAGGAAAAAATAAGGTTCCTAAGGGGGGCCATAAGCCAAAACCGGTTGGGAACCACTGATCTAAATAATAATAATAATAATGATAATAATAATAATAATAATCATAATAATAATGATTTTTTTATTATTATTATTATTATTATTATTATCATTATTGTGGAAATAAATGATACCCATAAATATCAGAGAGGAAACCTCAATAATTTCATTTCGCAAATCACAGAAGGAATGCTCTTAAATCCTTCTGATGTTCATTTAAGTGTGAAACGAACGGAAAATTAAAATGGAAAAATAATTTTCCGAAAATTGTCGTCATATAAAAAGCAGTATTTTTTCCTTCACACTTATATGTAAACTATATATTAATTTTATATAATTTTATGTACATTATTAAGCATTAATGTGTTGCTTAAATACTAGTTTCACTCACAATTTTCTTTCCTGAGTCTTTCTGATTTGGTTTGCCTTATATGTATTCTTAAAATGACTTATACATCCGAGTTAATTAACTATAACATATCAGTTATGAATTAATGCATTTTGTATAAATTTATGGCATAAGACGTCAAGAAGTAAATTGTTTTCTCTCTTATTGTCATACCTTGAATACTAACTAAACCCTTATTCTGACATTCTTTTCAATGTATAGTAATTTGTTTCGTATAACGATATAGAATTTATATATACTGTAAATTATTATTTACCTGTATATGGTGTGTCCTGTCTAATGTTTATGCAATAAAAATGTTGTGTGCCATATTCCTTCATTCAGGATATTGAAGTTGTAATCTAGTTCTCCAAGGATGTCAGTGAAGTGGGAGGAAAGCCAAAGGCTGTGGTAAATATTTAAATCTCATTAAATGGAGTTTTCAGCAAATATACCTTTGAAATTAGATTGTGTATATATATATATACATATATGTGTGTGTGTGTGTAAAATTACGTCCCATACAGAGAAGGAAGAGGAAAAGGCGGTAGGCGTAATAAAGGAAAATCCAAAATACTTCTATAGCTATGCGAAAAGGAAAACAAAAACGCGTGCCACTATCGGGCCCTTATGGAAAGGAAATAATGGACTAACGGACGATCAAAAGTAAATATGTGAAACATTTAGAGCTCAGTATGAATCAGTCTTCAGTACCCCAAGAAATAAAAAAGCGATACCTGACATAGATGCATTCTTTGAAGAGAAATTGCAAGAAGAGTGTATAACAGACTTTGACTTTACCCTAGAAGATGTAGCAAGAGCTATAGGACAAATGAAACCACGTTTAGCTGCAGGTCCGGACAACTAGAACGCATTATTGGTTAAAACTGTAAAAATGAAATAGTTGCACCCTTATACTGGCTTTGGAGAAGATCCCTAGACACTGGAGAAATACCGAGCATCTTGAAAAGAGCAAACATTGTCCCTCTATATAAAGGAGGGGGTAAATCTCAAGCAAAGAACTATAGACCAGTGTCATTGACGTCCCACCTCACCAAAGTATTTGAAAGAATAGTTAGAGAGGAAATCTACGATTTCTTGGAGACACTGGAAAGATTCAACAAAAATCAGCACGGATTCCGAACAGGAAGATCATGCCTCTCACAAATTATAGAGCACTATAACAATATCCTAGATGCACTGGAGGACAATGACAACTACGGTGTCATATACACGGATTTTGCTAAAGCTTTCCATAAATGTGACCATGGTAGAATAGCACATAAAATGAAATATATGGGAATAACAGGGAAAGTGGGAAAATGGATCTACAACTTCATCACACAACGTCTATAGGTCGTCAAAATTCAAGGTATATCACCATCAGAATCAGAAGTATGCAGCTCTGTACCACAAGGTACAGTACTGGCCCTTCTCCTGTTCATTATCCTTCTAACAGAAATAGACAGTGGAGTAAATTGCAACAGTACAGTAACACCCTTTGCAGACGATAGAAAGATCGGCAGAAAAATCAGCGATGCAAATGAAGTGGCGGCCTTGCAGAGGAACACGAACAAAATATACAAACGATTAGAAGTGAACAACATGACAGTTAACACCGATAAATTCCAGGAAGCACGGAAGCGATCGATCTTGGGGTAATAATGACCGATGATGTAAAATTCGAAACACAAAATTAGATAGCGATAAACAAAGCAAAAAGAGTCGCGGGACAGGTACTAAGAACTTTCAAAAGAAGGGACAGGACAGTAATGATTACGCTGCTAAAGCACTGATCATACCAAAACTTGAATACTGCTGTCTTGACGTCCCGATATTAAAAGGAAGAAACTAATAAACTAGAAGAAACTGAGACATATTTCACAGCTAAGATTGATGGCTGCAAAGAACTCAACTACTGGGAAAGACTACGTAAACTAAATCTGTACTCCCTGGAAAAAAGAAGAGAGAGGTATACTATAATCTACATATGGAAAATTATCGAAAAACTGGTACCAAACCTCAAACTAAACGTAATTACCACCCAAACAACGCTGGAAAATAGGAAAGGCAGAATGTGTAGTGTTCCCAAATTAAAGGCACGACAAAGGACCTCTTCAACACTGAAAGAAAATAGCTTGGTTGTCAGGGTGCCAAGACTTTTTAATCAGTTTCCAAAGGACCTCAGAAACGTTACAGGGGTCAAAGTTGAAGTCTTGAAAAGAAGACTAGATAGATGACTGGCTCAGTACGGTACCAGATAAGTCAGATGTACCTGGATATGTGCGGCGAAGAGCTCAAGAAAGCAACTCGCTCGCTCCTCCACCAAGCCAGGTCTAGAGGCGGGACCACCAGCTTCACCTTAGTGTAAAGAGAAACCAACACACGAAACATCAACGACTGATATTCGAATGATATTCGACGAATTAGTGGTGAAAGAAATACTTTCCAACAAGATGGAGCCCCTGCTCACAGAGCACGTCAAACTGTCACATTCTTAAGAACGAAACACCGGATTTTATCGAACCCACTATGTGGCTGGCTAGTAGCCTCGATCATTCACCACTAGATTATGGTGTTTGAGAAGCCCTGAAGTCCGAAGTTTACATCCCTGGTACCAATATATATATATATATGTTAAACACAGACCGTGCATGGAACAAGGAACTCTTCTGGGAAAATTAAATCCACTATAGTCCGAATAAGTAATGGTAAATGACAAATACCATAGTTTTTCTTTTTCATGATGCTAGCCCGACGTGGGCAACGGGTCTCTCGCAAAGAGATCCCATAAATATAGCTTCCCTCACCAGCTATCTGCAAAGCAGACAGGATCCAGCTTCAGGGCTTCTCAAACACCATAATCTAGTGGTGAATGATCGAGGCTACTAGCCAGCCACATAGTGGGTTCGATAAAATCCGGTGTTTCGTTCTTAAGAATGTGACAGTTTGACGTGCTCTGTGAGCAGGGGCTCCATCTTGTTGGAAAGTATTTCTTTCACCACTAATTCGTCGAATATCATTCGAATATCAGTCGTTGATGTTTCGTGTGTTGGTTTCTCTTTACACTAAGGTGAAGCTGGTGGTCCCGCCTCTAGACCTGGCTTGGTGGAGGAGCGAGCGAGTTGCTTTCTTGAGCTCTTCGCCGCACATATCCAGGTACATCTGACTTATCTGGTACCGTACTGAGCCAGTCATCTATCTAGTCTTCTTTTCAAGACTTCAACTTTGACCCCTGTAACGTTTCTGAGGTCCTTTGGAAACTGATTAAAAAGTCTTGGCACCCTGACAACCAAACTATTTTCTTTCAGTGTTGAAGAGGTCCTTTGTCGTGCCTTTAATTTGGGAACACTACACATTCTGCCTTTCCTATTTTCCAGCGTTGTTTGGGTGGTAATTACGTTTAGTTTGAGGTTTGGTACCAGTTTTTCGATAATTTTCCATATGTAGATTATAGTATACCTCTCTCTTCTTTTTTCCAGGGAGTACAGATTTAGTTTACGTAGTCTTTCCCAGTAGTTGAGTTCTTTGCAGCCATCAATCTTAGCTGTGAAATATGTCTCAGTTTCTTCTAGTTTATTAGTTTCTTCCTTTTAATATCGGGACGTCAAGACAGCAGTATTCAAGTTTTGGTATGATCAGTGTTTTAGCAGCGTAATCATTACTGTCCTGTCCCTTCTTTTGAAAGTTCTTAGTACCTGTCCCGCGACTCTTTTTGCCTTGTTTATCGCTATCTAATTTTGTGTTTCGAATTTTACATCATCGGTCATTATTACCCCAAGATCGATCGCTTCCGTGCTTCCGTGAATTTCCTGTCTATCGAGAGCATAATATGCAGTCTGTTTAAGTTCTTCATTTCTACCATATCTCAAGAGCTGGAATTTATCGGTGTTAACTGTCATGTTGTTCACTTCTAATCGTTTGTATATTTTGTTCGTGTTCCTCTGCAAGGCCGCCACTTCATTTGCATCGCTGATTTTTCTGCCGATCTTTCTATCGTCTGCAAAGGGTGTTACTGTACTGTTGCAATTTACTCCACTGTCTATTTCTGTTAGAAGGATAATGAACAGGAGAAGGGCCAGTACTGTACCTTGTGGTACAGAGCTGCATACTTCTGATTCTGATGGTGATATACCTTGAATTTTGACGACCTATAGACGTTGTGTGATGAAGTTGTAGATCCATTTTCCCACTTTCCCTGTTATTCCCATATATTTCATTTTATGTGCTATTCTACCATGGTCACATTTATGGAAAGCTTTAGCAAAATCCGTGTATATGACACCGTAGTTGTCATTGTCCTCCAGTGCATCTAGGATATTGTTATAGTGCTCTATAATTTGTGAGAGGCATGATCTTCCTGTTCGGAATCCGTGCTGATTTTTGTTGAATCTTTCCAGTGTCTCCAAGAAATCGTAGATTTCCTCTCTAACTATTCTTTCAAATACTTTGGTGAGGTGGGACGTCAATGACACTGGTCTATAGTTCTTTGCTTGAGATTTACCCCCTCCTTTATATAGAGGGACAATGTTTGCTCTTTTCAAGATGCTCGGTATTTCTCCAGTGTCTAGGGATCTTCTCCATAGCCAGTATAAGGGTGCAACTATTTCATTTTTACAGTTTTAATCAATAATGCGTTCTAGTTGTCCGGACCTGTAGCTAAACGTGGTTTCATTTGTCCTATAGCTCTTGCTACATCTTCTAGGGTAAAGTCAAAGTCTGTTATACACTCTTCTTGCAATTTCTCTTCAAAGAATGCATCTATGTCAGGTATCGCTTTTTTATTTCTTGGGGTACTGAAGACTGATTCATACTGAGCTCTAAATGTTTCACATATTTACTTTTGATCGTCCGTTAGTCCATTATTTCCTTTCCATAAGGGCCCGATAGTGGCACGCGTTTTTGTTTTCCTTTTCGCATAGCTATAGAAGTATTTTGGATTTTCCTTTATTACGCCTACCGCCTTTTCCTCTTCCTTCTCTGTATGGGACGTAATTTTACACACACACACACACATATATGTATATATATATACACAATCTAATTTCAAAGGTATATTTGCTGAAAACTCCATTTAATGAGATTTAAATATTTACCACATCCTTTGGCTTTCCTCCCACTTCACTGACATCCTTGGAGAACTAGATTACAACTTCAATATCCTGAATGAAGGAATATGGCACACAACATTTTTATTGCATAAACATTAGACAGGACACACCATATACAGGTAAATAATAATTTACAGTATATAGTATAAATTCTATATCGTTATACGAAACAAATTACTATACATTGAAAAGAATGTCAGAATAAGGGTTTAGTTAGTATTCAAGGTATGACAATAAGAGAGAAAACAATTTACTTCTTGACGTCTTATGCCATAAATTTATACAAAATGCATTAATTCATAACTGATATGTTATAGTTAATTAACTCGGATGTATAAGTCATTTTAAGAATACATATAAGGCAAACCAAATCAGAAAGACTCAGGAAAGAAAATTGTGAGTGAAACTAGTATTTAAGCAACACATTAATGCTTAATAATGTACATAAAATTATATAAAATTAATATATAGTTTACATATAAGTGTGAAGGAAAAAATACTGCTTTTTATATGACGACAATTTTCGGAAAATTATTTTTCCATTTTAATTTTCCGTTCGTTTCACACTTAAATGAACATCAGAAGGATTTAAGAGCATTCCTTCTGTGATTTGCGAAATGAAATTATTGAGGTTTCCTCTCTGATATTTATGGGTATCATTTATTTCCACAATAATGATAATAATAATAATAATAATAATAATAAAAAAATCATTATTATTATGATTATTATTATTATTATTATCATTATTATTATTATTATTATTATTATTTAGATGATGAAGAAGAACGGGAAATTTTTGAGAAAAATATAAATGAGTGACGTGGAAAAATTTGAATAATGAAGAACTTTTTCCTCAAAAAATTTATTAAAATGCGAGCATGGAAGCCCTTTCCAGCAATCAAATTTCTTCTTTTGTGAAGAGCAGAAGTGGTTCAAATAAAGCTTCGAACGAAAATGGTGAGTTCAGTGGAATTAATTCATTTTTAATGGTTTTAAGTAAATGTTTCTCAGTTTGTATATGCGAATAATGTTCTATAATTTTAGAGAATGTGAGATCACGTCAGTGTCGAATAATGTCCTAAACATTATTTACAGTTAAGTTCGGTCTTTAATAAAACCGACTTAAATAAGGTCAAACGTCAACATTATAAAATTCGGTGTGCTTCATTTGGTTTAATCGGTATTCTCAATCTTTCATCATTTGAACCGATCAAATCTGGAACAATCTTCCTCAATGCATCGTTCCCCCTGTACATGAGCGCAAATCATTTAAACACAGAGCATCCAGGCATCTGCGAAACCTTAGATATTGACTTTGGCTCTCTTCTTCTTTTATTGGGATCGTTGTTGTTGGCATTTGCCCTTGGGCCTTCCTTCCTGTATAAAAAAATGTACGCCATACTTTTCAATAAATGCTAAACTAAAATAATGAATATATATATATATATATATATATATATATATATATATATATATGATGAATAAAAACCACGAAGGAAAAAGAAACACAAAGGGGTGCTCAAGCGCTTTGTGTTTCTTTTTCCTTCGTGGTTTTATTCATCATAAATACTTTTCACGTGTCACTTTCGTGAAATAATTTTTCATATATATACGTATATATATATTAGGGTGTCTCTTATTGGGTAGTCAAAAATTGAAATGTTGAATTATTTTATCTGCGCCCCCTAAAATAGTTCCATTTAGCATAAAAACTAAAACTTGAAAGTTTGACACAAATTGGCTCATATTTAGGGGTCGCCCCCGGCTAATAAAAATGGTGACCATGGCATAATAGCTCCTGACATATGATTATGCTCATTATACACATAATTTCTTCCTTCTTTTTTTAGTTTGATTCGTTTTTGTAAGTATAGGCCTTCTTATTTATCATTGATCCTTTTCTAACCTATCCTTGATGTTGTTATAATCCATCCTTTGGTCCTCAATCCTTCTTTATCCCAATCCTTTTTCTCCTATCCAAAATCCTTCCTGGCTCTTTCTTTATATACAATCAGCAATGAAGCATTGCTACAAAAAAAAACCATTAGTTTATTATATAAAGATAAATTCAAAATGCCAGTGCTATTTACATACTTTAATTACTTTAATTAGCATTATTTCCTTATACAACATTTATTTAATATACAATGATTATACAATATGGTGTATTTTAAGGTGCGACCTCATTGATGGTTATTTTTTGAGAAGAACAGTTTTTGATGGAACTGGGTGACTCTGGCGGTGTTTTGCAACAATTTGGAGCAGGAACTGGAGCTGCTCTTCCCCCACTGTCAATTTCTTATTCAGCTCTTGAACTAAAGCTACTGCACGTTCTGCCCGGTCATTTACAACAGACAGAGCTGCAACAATAGCTCTGGCCCTTAAATATTCACAGTTGGATGTCCAAGTGCTGGGTGCCTTGTTCAGAAATCCTTCTGGCAAATTCACCTTAGTAAAGAATTCTCTAGTATTTCTTGTAACAAGTTGGTGTAGTCCTTCACCAGAGCAGAAGGTCGATTCAGGAATCCGAGGACGCTTGGGTGGTCTATCAGTGGACTCATCTTCTAATGCCTTTACCATGCGTTTCTTTACATCTGTAGTAATTCGCTCATCAAAGAAAGCAAGACCAACTGCTTCTTCAGACAGGTACCATAAGTGGTTAGAGAGCTTTTTTTTAGTTGCATCAGAAATCTTTTTGTTAGGATAATTAATCAATGACCTAAGGAGCCAGTCATTAAATGGGGTTTCAATAGGGAGTGAGGATGTTGTCCAAGCCTTCATATAGATGAGAACAGAAAAAAGGAAAATCTCGAATTCCTCGTTCTTCAGTCTTAGTCATCTTGAACTGGTTTCGAAAAAGCCACATCTTGATAGAATAGAGCGCTTTGGACATCCAGCGAGCTCGATGCATGGCACCTGGTGCACGAAACTTGATGCCTTTATTGGGGACACCTCCAAGAAATATGATGGACAGATCCAAAAGTTCTTGATAGTCATCCCGTAGCATAGGTGCCTGGGATCTAGCAAACTGAATTAGTTCAGTTTTAGACTGGATAATTGCTTCTTTAGTAATCGTGTCTGTCTCACCTGTTTGGAACTGACTTTGATCAACAGAAGTCCAATTGTCACGAAAACGCTTAAAGATCAATATCTCTGGACCAGTTGATGTAGATCCCAATGTTGCTTCAAATGCAGCTCCCAACAATAAATCTAAAACATGGTGTCTACAAGGCAAGTACAAAACATCATGTCCCAATTTTGCTTCGATGAGAGCACAGGCTCCACTATATTGACCCGTGTTTTAAGCTGTTGCATCGAAACAAATTGCTTTTACTCTCTCTGTAATTCCCCATTCATTCAGGCAGTTAAAGACGGCTTCAGCTTGTGCTTCTCCAGTTGAGTTTGGGATTTTGGGGACACCAAGCAGCTGTTCAACACCAGGTCCTGACACAAGTACTGGGAGACGATCAATGTGCTTGTGCGAGGTGAGGTCCTCCATCATCTTGCCATCCCAGTGGACTGTCATAGAACATTCTCCATGGAAATGCTCCTTAAGTTCTTTAGCATGACGAGCTCGGTTCTTATTTCGAAGGCGATGGATAGAATGTTGGTTTATGTTGTAATCTGAAGCGTCCAAACCAAAGCTTTTAGCTGCCTCTGCGAGGATAAATGTTGCCTTTCTAGAGGAAATTTGTGTACGATCCAGGGCAGCAGACATCTGAATAGTCATGATGTTTTTCATGCCTCGTTTTTTCCTAGATTTTGGTAAAGCACAAGCTCCTTTGGGCTCCTCCTAACTACAGGGATATTTTTATAAAAAATAATAAATTTCTGCTCAAACACTGCACAAAAAACCCCCGCACCCCTCTAGTGACGCCACTGATAGAAATACAGATCATGAATCACATGTCAGGTAAAATTTCCATTGAACTAAATTAAATTCTTTGTGACAAATAGCAACATTGTTTAAAACTTCATAATATGTGTATAAGAGCATAAATTCTAATTTTTTCATTAAATTCATTAAATTTTTTTCAAACACTAATAACAAAATCAGTATAAATAATTGTGAAAAATATAAATAACATAGTTTATTATCTGATAATAGCAAAAAAGAAGTGTAGTGATACACAGTTACACACCTTTTACTTATGACAGCAGAACACTGAATGATGACAAATAAACAATTGCAACATAATCTGGAGCATTCTTGATGAAACATGTTTAAACAGGTTGATCTTGTCTTATCAAGCAATATTTTCAGCTACAAACTTGACAATTATCTCTAATATATTCATTTAATTGAATTCATCATAAATATGATGATTAATTAATTAAAAACATATGTTTAGTATACTTGACAACTGCTAGTAACTTCAAATATTAATTGCATAAATAATAGCTATATTTTATGAACTTTAATAAGCGGGGGCGACCTCTAAATTTGTTCAATCCAAAAACAATTTTATATGTGATGTTTTGTCAACCAATGGAACTGGTTGAGGGGGCGCAACCTAAAAAAATCAACACTTCGAAAATAAGAGACACCCTAATATATATATATATATATATATATATATATATATATATATATATATATATATATATACACATATATATATGTATGTATGTAGAGAGAGAGAGAGAGAGAGAGAGAAGAGAGAGAGAGAGAGAGAGAGTGTTTCTCTTCCAAAATGAATATACGAAAAAGAAATAGTTTTACAGTATAAAAAATATTTTGAAAAACAAATGATTAAAAAGGTTTTGAATTTTGTTAATAGTTTTTTATATTTAATTTATTGCATTTAATATCTATATAGTATTAATTAAATTATGTTACGGAAGATTACCCTAATTTGATCTATAATTAAGGTTGGTTTTCAATTAAGTTGAATTTAAGTTAAATTTTGTTCATTTCTGAAAATTGCCAAGATTTCGAAATGTGAACCTCCAACATTTATGAATTTTTTCCAATTCCTCCGATTCATTTAATTAAGTTGAATTATTGCAAACACTTAAAAATATTCATATTATTTCCATTGTCATATTGAATATACTCATTTCTATTGTGTGTTTGATGAGCATTTATATATTTGTTTCTAAACACGTAAACATTAAAAATAAAAATGAGAGCTCTATTGAAATGCGAAAGCTTATTATATTAACATAATTTATGATAGAGTTAATGTGATGATTTTCACACGTACAAATAGAAGAGTCTGTTCTCGTATAAATTTTGGCTTCTCATCCAGTTTCTTCGGCAATTTTATGCATGAAAGTTTCGAATGATACGTTTGTCGACCAAATTGAGTGATCAAAAACGTAATCTTTGCTTTTTTATCCGTTTATGAATTGAAAGAAATTCAGAAATAATGCGAAGAAGTTTGAATAAATTTATTACAGTGCAGCAAATCTAAAATAAAAAATCTTTATTCCCATATTCATGAAGTAGCGTCATCTAGTGTCTGGATTTGTCACATCCTTTGAATTTTTTGGCAAAAAGTGGAGCTGTCTTTTTTGGGTCTAAAATTTCATTATCAGAAAAGAAAATATGTAAAGATGAATTTAAGTGAGACATTTTTATGAAACAATTTTTCTCTTTCTTTTCCATATGTAAAATGTTTTTATCAGGAGGGCAGAAAACATTTGGTTTCATGGATGGTGTTGCTGTTGTTTGTTGGTGGAGAGCATTTATCGTCCGCGAAAGGATCGCAGATTGAGACAAAAACGGAACCTGAAGAAGGAACGAAAACGGAACAGAAACTTCAATCAAAAGAGACATCCATTCCAATTAAAAGTATGATATGAGATTATGTAAAGGAGGAATTCTTAACTCATTATGGGCCAAAACTATATTTTTTAATCTTGATATTTCTTGATATATTCAGCTTCGGAGACTTTAAAATAAACATGAAATGGGTTAATGGGTTAATTAATATAGATATTTTTGGGCGTCGCCTTTTCTTATACTTTTCTTCATCTGTTTCAGAAGAGCGAATATTTTTCTTTGTCAAAACCGAAATTCACACAAAGACCAAAATTGTGTTCCAAACTTCTACAGTCCCATTTTTGTGCCTGACCATGGAAGACAGGCACCCTCGTGGTAAGTGAATAAAACAACTTCTTAGATTTAAATATTTTCCCATTTGATTATTACCTCAAAAACATATGAATCGGTGCCTGACAAAGTTGACATGCGGAGGGTAAATTAATGAAATAACCTTCTTATATTTAAAATTTTACTTTATTTTTTGTTAATAAAAATATTTTATTAATAATCTCCGTAACCATTTTCTTCTATATTTCCGTGGAAGGTGGTGGTTCAAAGGTAATGGGTACTTGCTCACTTAAAGGTACGAAACGGTCCTTACCCTTACCGCATGATGAAACTTTCGATTATCAACTTGATTCAAGTCTCACCGAATTCGAAAAGAGAGAAGTAGATCTTAGTTTCCCAGAGAGGCAGCAAAGGAAGCTGTTCACACTGTGGCAAACGGTTCAAACCACTCTCACATTGACCACCTTGAGTACCGACATGGGGGTCACCATTGGTATTAGCATTATATGCAGGGACGAGAACCTTATCCTCCAAGATTGTAAAAAGTGAAATTTTCAGACAAAATTCTATAATTTTCAGTTCATTCTTACACTATTTAACATATGGATAACAATTTGAGCTTCATTTCAAGTCAAATTCTCTCATTAATTAAATGTTTCATTAGCAAACTTCACTGTATAATCTAAAATGTTAAAAGAACTAAATGGCGATTTAGAGGACGCCCTTTTAACATTTCTCTTTCGCTAAATTAAAACTTAAAGGGTTAAACAAGATTATTGGAATACAACAATGAATGATTAGGAAGAAATATCGGCTCACTTAATTTGGTCACTGAAACGTTAATAGCAAATATTGTCCGCAATTTAAGAGAATAGGATTTTGGTACTTTCCTTTCATGCTTTTTTTTATTCATGTGCTTTTTAACATAATAAATTTTACATACTTTTCTTCTAATTATTAAAAAGGGCAATTAATTGTTTTGAACTTAGAATGTTGCAATACTTTGTTGTTTAGAATTTAAAATTTAGGGAAAGGAAATGTAGTTAGAAATATTTTAACTGAGGTAGTGTTAATTTTAGTTAACATTCATGGTTGTTAAATGAAACGTCAGAAGTGATACGTTTTCATATATTTACTGTAATATTGTTCTGGTGTTAAATGCTTCAATTAAAATATTTGCCTCCTTTTTTGCGTTTTATGTCCAATTATTGTCCATGTTTCATCAATTTCAAAATTTTAATATCAGATATTACCTGGAGAGAGTTTCTCATCGAAACGGTTTTAGATGCGACGTTTACCCGCATCCTATACTCTAAAGGGGAGGTCATAGCCACCGACAACAACATTCCAACCTGGATTGAGCCAATATTTATTGGAAGAACGTCCTTCACACCAGTTTCATTCATTGACAGAATCAAAAACGTGTCCAGCAGTTAAATAAACCCCAAGAAATTAGTAGAATTTTTTTAAATCTTTAAAAATAATAAAAGAGAGAAAGAGGAAGAACGAGAAAGGAGGGACGTGATGAATAAGAAAAGATTAAACTTTTCTCAAATCACCAAATATATCAAAATAATCGCATCATCAAATAAGGTTAAATGTAAATTAAGCAAAAAGATTACTTACATTTCGTATATGAAGACCAAATTGTATCTCACATCCACTGATGTGAGGTACATAGTGAATAAAGAGAAAAAATGAATCACTTTATTTAAATGAACGTTATGATTTATGAGTATAAAATTAATTCAAACATGACAAAATTTAAAAAAAAAAGTCGGAGAAAATATTCTGAGAAGAGACGTTAAATACATAAAACCCTGTTTATCTTGGCTTTCTTTCCGCACGAATTATTCATTGTGACGAAAGCCAGAAATGTTGTCCCACCTTGGCCTACAGGTTAACACGGAATCCAATCCATGACCCACCAAAGAATCTGAAATCACGTAGTCGTATCACACATTTTGTACTCTACTTTTAGTTCACAATCCAACATCTACGACTGTATGTACATCACTGTATATGTTTTTTTAATATATATAAAACGTCACACAAAGACCATTTTCAGCACCGATATGGGTGTCACCGTGGGTGTTACCATTATCTACAGTGACGTCGACCTTAACCTCCAAAATTGTAAAAAGTGAATATTCACACAAATTTCTATAATCTTCAGGTCAATTTCGTCATGTTAACGTTTACCTTTGTTAAATTAATAATTTAAACATATGTTTTCTTCTTCACCAAATCTCTTCTTTCATGTTAACAATCAGTACAGATTTTGTCTACATTTTCCGATTATTTTGCCATTAATGATATTAATTTCTCAAATTTGTATTTATTAATTTAGTGATGTTATTATTTTATATACATAAAATAACTTTATGTATTATTCACTTCTCTTTTATATATTATATATATATATATATATATATATATATATATATATATATATATATATCTATATATATATATATATATGCGTATGGAAACGACTTAAGTATAGAGGAGTTTCTGCACACGAGGAACACTCCTCTATACTTACGTCGTTTCTATACGTTAATATACTGCGCGGTCATTGCAGTTAAATGTGTATATTATATATATATATATATATATATATATATTATATATATATATACATACAACACCTTGTATGTATATTATGTATATACACACCTTACCTTCCAACCTTACACAGATCCCGCGCGATGATTCCTCAATTCGCGAAGGTCAAGCTTGTCGCCCCTCCTCTCGAGTTGGCCTGGTGAAGTAGTGAGTTGGTTTATTGTGCTCTCCAGCTCACATAAGCAGGTACGCCCGGCTCATCGGAGATTGTTCTGAGCCAGGCGTCTAATCTTTTGAAGATGTCCACTGCAACTCCTTCGTGTTTCTTAGGTCTTTGGGCAGCTGATTAAGGGTTTGTTCCTCTCTCCACAAAACTATTTTCTTTCAGGGTTAAGGATGTTACCTGTCTCGCCTTTAATTTGGGAATACGACACAGTCTACCATTTCTACTTTCCACCGTTGTTTGAGGAGTTATAGGGTTCAAAGTAAGATTAGGGACTAGTTTCTCCATTATTTTCAAATTGTAAATAATGGTGTATCTCTCTCTTCTCCTTTCCAGTGAATATAGGTCTAGTTCGCGTAACCTTTCCCAGTAATTTACTTTGCACCTCTTGGCTGTGAAGCTTCTCTAGATCCCTTCCAGCTGTCTAATGTCTTCTTTTTTATATGGGGACGTTAGGACCGAGCAGTATTCCAATTTGGGTATGATCAGGGTCTTCAGTAGAGGAATCATTACATTCCTATCCCTTCGTTTAAAGGTTCTCAATATCTGCCCTGTTATTCTCTTTGCTCTGTTTACTGCTATCTTATTTTGTGCTTCAAATTTCGCATCATCTCTCTTTAGAACCCCTAAATCTTTTGCACTAGAATTTCTCTGAATTTCCTGTCCATTTGGGGTATAATATTCCATGGATTTTAGGTCTTCTCTTTTTCCGTACCGGAACACCTGAAATTTCTCGGTGTTAAACTTCATATTGTTGTCTTCCGTCCACTTGTAAATTCTGTTTATGTCGGTTTGTGGAGATCCTATATCTTCTGAGTTTCTTATTTTTCTACTGATCTTTGTGTCATCTGCAAAGGATGTTACTGTGCTGTCTATGGTAACGTCCTCATCTATGTTAGCATGATTATGAAGAGGAGTGGAGCTAATACTGTTCCTTGTGGTGCTGAGCTGACGATCTCTGATTCTGATGAAGATACTCCTTGTACTGTAACGACTTGCTGCCTCTCACTAAGGAAGTTATATATCCATTTCCCTACTTTTCCTGTTATTCCCATATATATTTCAGTTCATGAATTATGATTCCATGGTCACACTTGTGAAACGCTTTGGCAAAGTCTGTGTATAGTACATCATAGTTTTCATTACTTTCAAGTGCATCAACAAATGTTGTTGTAGTGTTCCATTAGTTGTGATAGGCATGATCTGCCTGACCGAAACCCACGTTGGTTATTATTGAATTTTTTCTGAGTTTCCAAAAAGTCAGATTTTCTGTCTAACTATTCTTTCAAATATTTTAGTGAAATGAGATGTAAGCGACACTGGTCTTTAGTTTTTGGCCACGGATCGATCTCCTCCTTTATATATTGGGACTATATTCGCGCTCTTCAGGATATCTACAGGTCTACAGAAGCTAAGGCTAACAAAGACCCTAAGATCCACTCTAAGGTCAGCCCGAGAGTAAGGAAAGAGTAGGGGGTTAAGAGAAGAGAATAAGGGGTTAAGTAAGTAGCAACACCTATCACTCGTGGGTTAACATTCATTCAGAAAAAGAGAAAAAAGACTCACCATCATCATCCGCCGGCCACTGCCGACAAGTCAGAAAAATAGTCGGAGAGAATAGGAAAGGGGTGAAAGATGAAAAGAAATAAAATAAGAACGCTTACAAACCATGCAAACACAGTCTTAACTCACATTCATACCATGCAAACTACAGACATGCAAGTAAAGAGAATTACAGACATGCAAGTAAGGTGAGGATAAGAAAAAAAGTAGGTAAAGTTAAACAAAAAGTGGATTAGTTTACGCTACAAACTACATCTACGTTCGTGTTAGTCTAATTTTTTTTTAAATGTTATTGCTGGCATCACACGCTGGCATGTCACAAGCTGACATTAATCGTCAACAGACTCATCCTCGACCACCATCCCGAGAGCTCCTGTTACTAATTTTTTTTTATTTTAAACAACGTTAATATTTTTAAAATGCCTATCTAAACGATTCTTAAACATATTAACGCAGGTAGAATGAACGACTGACGCTGGAAGATTATTCCATTTATCAATTACTTTAAACGTAAAGAAGTTTTTAGCGATATTAGTAATGAAACGTCTGCCACGCAACTTAAATCCGTTATTGCAAGTATTACTATTATCGAAAGTGAACAATTTGTCAAAATTTACTTTATCGATGTTATTAACGATTTTGAAAACTTCAATAAGCTCCCCCCTTAATCTTCTAGTTTCGAGTGAATACAGGTCTAACTCTTTAATCCTATCTTCATAAGGCTTATTGCGCAAAGACGGAATAAGTTTCGTGGCACGACGCTGAACCCTTTCTAACCTATCAATATCCTCACGCAAGTACGGGCACCAAAACTGAACGGCATATTCTAAATGAGGCCTGACTAGTGACTTGTAAAGGGGCAGTATAATATCCTTCGATTTAAATTCGAAATTACGCGCTATGAAGCCTAACATCCTATTAGCTTTTGCGCAAGACTCAAGGCACTGGTTCCTAACCTTTAAAGCCTTAGATACGCGTACGCCTAAATCTACTTCCTTGTCAACGTTCGCTAACTTTCTACCATCCATCGTGTACGTGTAATTATTGTTACGAGAACCTATCTGCAAAACTTTACATTTGTCTACGTTAAATTGCATCTGCCACTTATCCATCCACTCCATAATCCTATTTACATCGTCTTGGAGCCTATTTCTATCGTCCTCGTTAACAACCTTACCGCCTATTTTAGTATCGTCCGCGAATTTTGACACATTACTAGTCAATCCTACATCTATATGTCGTTAATGTAAATTACGAATAGCAATGGGCCTAACACTGAACCCTGTGGGACACCGCTATCTACATCCACCACCCCAATTCATTACCATTAACAACGACCCTCTGTCTCCCTAGCACGAAGCCATTCCTCTAACGGTTAGAGTCTAACCAGTTAGCTACCTGACCGCGTATGCCCGTGCGCTTTAACCTTCGCAATTAATCTTCTATAACGGAACTGAATCGAACGCTTTTTCAAATCTAAATAAAACGTCAGCCGCTCTATGCCTATCGTATTCGCGCACTATTTCGTTATAAAATTCTAATAAATCAGTTAACAAGATCAATGGCGTCGGAACCCATGCTGACTACTATTAATCAAATCTCAACTTTCTAAGTGATCGATGATACGATCCCTAACTACGGATTCCAAAAGTTTACCGACAAATGACGTTAAGCTAAGGGACATATAATTGCTAGCTACTGTGCGGTCGTCTTCTTTAAAAATAGGCGTAACGTTAGCTAATTTGAAGTCTTCAGGAATAATCCCCGTTTCGAGTGTGACTGATTAAAAATCTTCGTTAAGGGGTCTACGATAACGTCTTTCAAATCTTTCAAATGTCTGGGATAAAAAGCGTCAGAGCCTGGAGCCTTGCTAACTTTTAGCCTATCGATATAATGCGCAATCTCACCCTCGTAAACAGTTATTTCATCCAAATTAGTCTCGCTACTAAATGGAACGATGTCGTCCACGTCGGGGACATTATTTACGTCTTCTACGGTAAAAACTGTCGCAAAAAAGTTATTGAAAATACCCGCCATCGCCTGAGCGTCAGAAGCCAAAGCGCCGTTAACATCCACTAGAGGGCCTATGTTATCTGTTATCGGCTTACGATTAGTGACGTATTCAAAAAACTTTTTTGGATTATGTTTACTAGCCGCAGCTATAAGTATCTCTAAATTACGCTTAGCAGTTCTAACTGATCTTTTAACCTGACGTGTAAGCTCGATATATCTATTAAAGTTAGCTACCGTGCCATTACGCTTATTAAGTCTATACGCTCTGTTGCGCTTGTTTATGAACTCGCACTATTTCCCTAGTCGGTAAATCTCTAGGAGCGCTCCATTTTTCAATATTAAACATACACTCAAAAAACATATACCATTTGAAAGCTCAC
This sequence comes from Bathynomus jamesi, assembly GCA_023014485.1. NCBI lineage: Eukaryota > Metazoa > Arthropoda > Malacostraca > Isopoda > Cirolanidae > Bathynomus > Bathynomus jamesi. The sequence continues at coordinate 921,136 of JAJOZX010000569.1, read as the reverse complement.
AAGCTCACAAATACTCACATTTTAAAAGAAAGTATCAATAGCAAATAAGAAAACCTAGCCAACCAAACCTAACCTAACCTAACCTAACCCACACATATATATCCCCCGAATCAGTATTTGCGACTTGGTACATGTATATATTAACACTTACCAAATAACCTGGATTATAGAGTCGTGCACCGGAAAGCTTTTTTACTGTAGTCTATATGCATTTACGAATATTCCCTTTTGTCTTACACTTGGGCATTCCAAAATGCCGAGCACAAGTTTATTTTGTACTAAAAATTTAACTAAATTCTCAAAATTGTCATGAAAATCACAGTGAATTTTCACTACACTGATATCACATCCATCCATTCCATCTTACAACACAGATTGAAGATTTAACTTAGCCAACCTTTATAATGTAGTTAATGACGTCACGCGTCAAACAATTAAACCTAGTTACTTTTTATTTTCTATTGATACTTTGGATTACTACATTTTTAGACTCAGAAAATGTGAGCTTTCAAATAGTACATGTTTTATGAGTGTATGTTTAGTATTGAAAAATGGAGCGCTCCTAGAGATTATCCCCTAGTCCACCACTTGGGCCTACCATGATTTCTAGCGCGCTTGGGACTACGAGGAATAAACTCCCTTTCAATATTCATAAAACTTTCTTTATACGCCTCTCAATGCAAATTTTTGTCATTACACATAAATAAGTTATCCCAGTCCACTACTCTCATCCTATCCGCAAAACTATCAAAATTAGCCCTACGAAAATCAGGGACTTCTATTACGTTGCTATCCTTAGTGTTTTCTATCAATAACAAACCTAAGAATTTGATGATCACTACATCCTAAACTCTCGCCTACTTCTAAACTATCGACTATATTTTCGCCGTTCTTCATCACCACGTCTAAAATATTGTCACCGCGCGTTGGTTCGGCAACCATCTGTCGTAAAAAATTATCTTCCATGAACTCAATCAATCTCAAACCCTCCTCATTACCAGTAAAAGTCTCGTAATTAACATTAGGGCAGTTAAAGTCTCCGACAATTATACTATTCCGATTGTCAATAAAGTTACCAAGAAGTGAGTAAAATCTAGTATCGGTATCGAGGGGTTGAATGGGAGGTCTATAAACAACAACAAAATTAAAACAAATACTACGCGTCCTAACTTTAACGCATATCGCATTAATGGCTGCCGGAAAATCTATCTTAACCCTTTAAGCCCTGAACTTTTTGTAGGATTAAGTTATGAATATGCGTGGATTTGAAACGTTAGCAATTTGTACCATTCGTCCTTAAAGGGTTAACCTCGATAGCCCTAAGGGAATTACGAATGTACAGCAAAACGTCGCCACCAATCCTATGTAACCTAACATTAGTAAAGTTTAAATCCCGGTATATCAAGTTCCCCCAACAAGTCCCGAGTCACAGTATTTAACCACGTTTCAGTGATAGCAACTATATCGTAGTTGCCGGAATAAATTATTGCCTTAAATTCATTTAATTTATTTCTAATACTACGCGCGTTACAATAAAAGATTTAAGTTATTTTTTATCACGGGCCGGCTTTTAAACTATTTTTCACGACAGGCCCCCGTTCCCCGACCCACAACGTTTAAAGAAGGCTTCGACCTATACAGCTTTCGTACGTTTTCGTCAATTAACCTACCTAGCCTAGCATTACCTATTTCGTTAAAATGCTCCCCTCTTTTATAAAAAGACTAGGATCACTGAATTCGGACCACAGCTTTACGAAGGGCACATTTTTCCTCAGCACAAATCTCTTCTAATTTATTATTAAAAATATGTTTTTGACGTAATCCAAAGACCCAAACCGTGCCGAGGGGTAATACCTAGAACTAAAGACCTATCTGACCTCGCCTTTAGGGACCTAATTAACCCCCTATATCTCTCCAAAAGGTCAGGCACTCTCGTATCGGGCCTATACGAGTCGTTGCCTTCTACCATCGTCACCAACATCTAGTGACGGGAGGCAACGTCAATCCTATTCACTTCGTCTCTAACTCTGTCAACCCTGGCCCCTAGGAGACAAACCCTCCTCCTCTTGGTTGGATGCCGTTCAACAAACTCTTTGTTCATATGGCGCAATAAAGAGTCCCCAATTAAAAGAGTTTCCCCCTCATTCACGTCCCTCTCCAAATGGGCGAAAGGGTTCGAAACCTCGATAGGGGGGTGATTCCTATCACCTAACGTACGCGGCCTAGCTCCACCCTTAACTTCTCTAAATCCCTCCCCATCTACTAATCTCTGACCAACCTTAATCCCTTCCTCAACTCTATTCAACCTTTCCGACAAGTTACCTAAACTAGAAACTAGGCTACGCACCTCACCCTTCAAATTACTAACGTCTTCTACGTTAGTATTGGTTCAGCTTTCGTCAACCGTAGCCCTACCCCTGCCCTCGTCAAGCGTTGCAAGTCTTTCCGTTATCTAACGTACACTGCGTTTTATGTCAACTATTTCCTCCATTAACTCGCAAAAGAAACAAACTGATCTTTCGGTAATCGCCATAGGACCGCCGTTATAATCTTTAAATTCCGAATACCAACAGTTTACCCCACGCCTAACACACGACGCTTTCTGCGACAGTATCGCGCAGTTAAAAATTAGTTTATAACCGTCACAAGTTTAAGTTAAAATAAGCCGGCACGCTATCATTGAATTTTTTCTGAGTTTCCAAAAAGTCATAGATTTTCTGTCTAACTATTCTTTCAAATATAGTTTTTGGCCAGAGATCGATCTCCTCCTTTATATATTGGGACTATATTCGCGCTCTTCAGGATATATATATAAATCTGTAAGGGATATTTCCGACAGGTAGTGCATCTGTTATTTGTAAATGAGAAAATTTTAACCTCAAGCTATTTAGTGTCAACAAACCCTAACATTTACACACACACACACACACACAACACACTCACTCACTCCTCTCTCTCTCTCTCTCTCTCTCTCTCTCTCTCTCTCTCTCTCTCTCTCTCTCTCTCTTGAAGATTTAAAGCAGATTTTATTTTGACGTGGCAATTTATTTTTTTAATCCTCAAAAAATGGGAATAAAATAATTGTGGAAGAAACAAAATGAACTTTTAGACCCATCAAAAATTTCAGGCAATCATTTATTATTATTATTATTATTATTATTATGATTATTATTATTATTATTATTATTATTATTATTATTATTAGGAGTAGTAGTATTCATTTAATTTTAATTTTTCCATATTTTTTATTTTGTATTTTATGTAATTCTACATATAGGCCGGGTCGAAAATTGTAAATTTTTTATATCTTAAAAAGTACACTATGTAAAAAGTTTCATTTTATCATCTTACCAAAATATTAAAATATCAAGCATGTGCTACTCCTGCTACCCCTAGCACATACCCCCCTTTTTTACCATCATATTTCATATATTTAAATGGGAAAAAATGTTATTTCTTTAAAAGTACACTATGTGAGAAGGTTTTTTTTAAAACTTTAACAAAATATTAAAAAAATCAAGCATGTGCTACCCTACTACCCCTATCACATGCCCCTCCTCCCATTTTTACCTTCAGATTTGCATATGTTTAATGTTTTTATATGTTACATGATAAGTTGTTTGTTTAATGCTTGATATTTTTATGTTTCAGATAAATAGAAATAATTTTTCAGGTAAATAGAAATAATTTGCATTTGCTTTAATTATAATTTGAATTATCATAAATTATATACTACATATAATTTGATTTTACTTCTGAATATAAACTATGACTACTAGAAGCAAGTCCTCAAATGCAGCCTTTGGATATCCTAAGGAATTCCGAGCAGCCATGACTCCTTCAAAAGCAGATGTTGTGAGACACTACCTTTTTGTGCGCCGTCGTGAAGAAGCTAAATCAAAAGGATCAGCAACTGCCAATGATTGTTACAGGGTTGTTGTAAAAGATATTGAAGACCGTAGGAAAAGAACATTTCATCCAAAGGTATCGATCTTAAAGTCAGTCGACTAATAGAAGAAGCCTCAAAATTGAAGAAGGTGCCGTTACATCGAAGAAATAAAAGTTTTGCCTTAAAAGTAGCTCAGTATGATGAAATGTTTGATATATCTTCTTGTGAATGCTATGACAAAGGTATTGATAGGAAATCTTGTAGATGTAAGGATAAAATACCAATGGCAGAATGGGAGTCTTTTGTGGGTCAAAAACAAAGAAAAAATCAGTTAGGACCAATTGATCGCATAGCTAGTTCAACAAAGAAGAGATCTTTAGCAAGAGCTCAAGAAGCACAAAACCGTCAACTAAAAGCACAAGAAGAAATAACTGAAGCCACCAATGTTTCACCATCGGAATTTATAGAAAATACCGAAGAAGACATGGATGAAGATTCAGAGAGCCAGGATGTAGATTATGAGGCCGATTTAGAATTGACTGAGAATATTCAGAACAGGCACTCCTATCAAAACCTAACATTAACAGCAGATCGTTATCGTGTAAGTTGTAGAGCTGCAGCTGCAATAGTCAATGCAGCTTTAAAAGATATGGGGATCCTTAACCACACCAACATGCTTGCCAGAAAGAAATTAGAAAGAGAAAGAAATCGCATGGGTGAAACAAATACTTTTAGGTCTAAATCCGAAAATCTGAAGATGGAGTGCCTTGGATTTGATGGATGGAAGGAAAGATAACACATTAACTTAAAGTGGAAAGATAAAAGAAGAACACTATGTTATTGTGAAAGAATCTGGAAGCATCTATGTAGACCATGTCACACCAGATAATGGAACTGCTCACTGCACAGCAGAAGAGTTGATAACTATTATTACAGACTCGAACAGCACAGATACTATCAAAGCTTTACAGTGTGATGGTACTCCTGTAAATACAGGAAATACAGGAAAAATTAGTGGTGGAGCCATAAAATGGTTGAAATTCATCTTGACAGACCAGTGCAGTGGTGGTGTGCCTCTTGCATTTGAATGAGCTGCCTTTTATGCACGTCTACAAAGCCATTGATGGTAAAACACAGGTCCAAATACTTTTGTGGGTTTCAAATGGGAATAAAACTGAAAACAGATTTAACAAAATTTTGAGGTAGTCAAATATTCTCGCGTAAAGGGAAACATTAAAGAAATTCCAGCAAATGTTGTGAAGGAGCTAAGCAGTGATCAAAGATTATCCTGATGATATGTGTCTGGCAGTGCAAACTGGAGACACTTCTCAAGATCTGACCACTCGCGATACCAGGTACCCTTCACCATGCTCGCTAGCTAACTCTAGCCAACAGAGTCCTTCGATTATATACTATCTCAACGCCAAATCCCGATAAAAACCTTCAAGATATAGTCAAGATTATTATGCAGTTCTATGCTCCAGGGTGGTTTTGGATAAAATCTCATCCTAATGCAATGATGGTGCATATAACTTTTGGCATTTACTGTGCTGCTTCGAAATTTAGATGAACAACATAGATCAATCATAGAACCAGTATTAAAGAATAACGCCTGACTTTTCCCACCCAGAAAATATACTCATATCAATGGTAACTGATAATAAGAGATAGAAATTAGGGAAAGCTATTCAGAAAATCATCCTTTCAAGAAAGGATTTTCAGGTACTAGAACTTTGAGTTGCCTCGAACCCTCAATTTCCAATTTACTGACTACGCCGAGATGATCGATGGCAAAAAGAGATAATTACTCTCCACCGCTGTTAAACAATTTTAGCGACGATGAACTACTACAGGCTCGATGTAAACCATTGGAGATAGCTTCTTTTCCATGCCACAGTCAAAGTGTGGAAAGGGCAGTGAACCTAGTAACAGAGGCATGTCAGGAAAGAATAGGATATGACAACCGTCAAGAGTTTATCTTAAACTCATTAGAATCAAGGCGAAAACTGCCCAAGTTTGAATGGAAGGCCCACTGGAATGAGTAAGAAATATATGAAATAAAATTTCCTAATGATATTGAAAATTTCTTCCCTTTTGATGTGATAAGGAACAATGAAAATGTGAATTGAATTTTAGCACATTTATTACGCCTCTAATTTTTTCTTCTGATTATATTGTTGTACTTAATTAATTTTCCTAATACTGTACATTATTAAATAAAATATTTCATATTTTTATGGATATATATGTTAGTACAGTCATTAGAAAAACTTTGAATTAAAGCTATTTTTAAAATGTAGCCATGAAAAGAAAGGTCTTTCACACAATAATTTCAGCTGTTTAGAATAGAATAGAATAACCTTTCAATTTACAATGACATGAATAATTTTGAAGATCGACTATTTATTTTATTTAATTTGACCCTTAAGCTTTAGGCTTTACTGGGATCGTATTAAAAATAAGCAGCTTGTTGTTACTAATTAATAATAATATACAAATAAATAAATAAGTAAATAAGTATTATTAATAGTTAAAACATGTATTACAATATTAAACAATATTAATGGACAATATTAAACAATATTAGTGGACATTAATCCAAGATTTTTGTTAGTATGCCATTATTAATCGGGATTTCAACTTGGTTTTAAACAAATTTACATTCACAATATTTTTTATACCTCGGCTTGCAAGTCATTCCATAGTTTCAATCCAATGAAAATGCGTAGTTTTTGAGATGAAGACAATCTAAATTGAGATATAACAAGCTTTGATCTATTTCTGGTCAGATACGATTGGATTTCTTGATGAGTTACAAAATATCTATTTACCCATTTCAAATTAATGATTTTATTCTTACACTTGTAAATAAAAATAAAATGTGCCTGTTTGGTTATATCGTTGAGCTTTAGTAGGTTTAGCTCTTTAAATAATGCACTAGAGTGATCAACGAAATCGGCATCAGATAATAACCTTATTGCTCGTTTTTGGATGACAAAGATACCATTTAATGCGTTGTTAGCGAAGGTTCCCCAAACATTGGTGCAGTATGTTATATAAGGAAGAACAAGAGTATGATAAAGAGTCAATAAAACTTGTTTAGGGACTACATTTCAAAGTTTAAACATTATAGCAACACTCCTTGAAATCTTTTTCGCGATATAATTTACATGATCACTCCATTGTAAATTCTTATCTAGCATTACACCAAGAAATTTTGTTACAGTACACTCCTTTATGGCGATTTCATTAACATTAAGTTCATCAAGATATACATTTCTTTTATTAGTAAAAATCATGAAATTTGTTTTACTAGTATTTAGGAAGAGTTTATTAGTGGTCAACCATTTCATTACACTGATGAATTCTGAATGAAATATATTCTTAGCTGTATTAACATCCTTGCAAGAAAAAGACAGTTGTATCATCTGCAAACGCACACAAAATTCTTTCATTATAATCTAATTGATATACAAATAAAATCCGATACCACAGAACATAAAATTTGTCATACAGAAACCAAAATTATTTGAAAGATAAAATATGAATTCAATAAACGTAGATTGGTTAAGTATAATTTCAGAATTACTGAGAGTGGAAAGAGAATTGCTACTTCTTGAAGAAAACTGTTCCGAAGAGATATAAAAGCAAACGTAACTAACTCCAGAGTAAAATCGGAACAGTATTTAGACAAGGAAATAAAACAGTAAAATTTATCCATCGATACAAAACTGAAACAAAGAGACTCAAGCTAGAAAAGAAGCTACACGAAATAGAGCTGCACTTAAAACAATTATTGATCACAAGACAAACGAAGAAGAGATCAAGGTAGCAGAAAACTACTACAGCGAGAAAATTCAGCGCCACGGTCAGACACAACAAGTATCATGCTTCTCATGTTTCGCATGTTTCAAAAAAGCGAACATTGCCTTCGTTTTCAAAGGAGGTAACGGAGCAATACCTAAAAGTTTTTAATTAGTATCGATCACCCCCGATCTTATAAAGTGTTTTGAACGTGTAATTCAAGATAAAATTACTTACTGTAAGGATTCTTTAAGTGTAGAATGTGGTTGTGAGTTTTGTTATAACTCCAAAATCTGGCAATACTTTTGGAAAATTGTTTATTCTGAAATGTTCAATGTGCCATTGTTAAAAATTCGGTGAATTTGGAATTTGGTTTCGTTCAGAATTGTCTCGGCTTATTAGTGTCCAATTGATTTAATTTGTTGAATTATATTTATTAAGTATATTCTGTGTACGCGTCATTAGAAATGTTTAACGTACTGGTAGAATTACGTGGTTAGGGACCTTTCTCCATTAACGGACATAACATGAACCAGTTCTTTAAGAAGGACGATAAAGAGGCTCTATTTCGCCAATCCTTCAGGTTGCTTCTGAAGAGGCAACCAGTGTGGGACTAACTCGAGAAATTGGCCGATAATTTCGGCCGATAATTGCTATTAGTCGGCTTAAACTTTAAATTCATTAATTTCCTTATTTTGGACGAATCCACTACAAGAAAAGAATTTATTCACTCCGAACCAACATGGCTTCAGGGATGGTAGATTATGCCCATCACAGTTATTACTGGAAACATTATGTCGAATTCAATATATTGATGTAACATATTCCGATTTCGCTAAACCCTTATATACAATAGATACGATCATGCAATTACATCACACAAACTTAAGAATACAGGAATTGCAGGAAAGTCGGAAATATAGATTTTTAATTTCTGACTCAACAACACGAGTGGAAGTAAATTGAGTTAAATCGAAAGTCTCATACTTAAATCAGATACAGTATTAGGTCCTTATTTCATAATCAGAGGCGGGTTAAGACAACTCGGGGTGTACTCTGTCATATCTAATCAAAGAAGTTTGCGAAATCTCGAATTAAATAATCGAAACTTAGTTGATTAGAGGGCCCCTCAAGCGTGGAAGCCTGAGGCTTCAGCCTCAATAGCTTCAGTGAGAATCCGCCACTAATCATAATAACTTGTCATTCATGTAAATATAAATAACAGTGTCGTATCGAGTTTCGTGGATGGCAAAAATGTGCAACGAATTATGAAGTAGAGGTGAGAGAAAATTAAAAAACGACATTGAAATATTATTCAAATGGTCGGAAGAGAACAATATAAAATTCAACGTAAAAAAAGATCCAGCTCTTAAGATATATTTACAAAAAGGAGCTACTGAATAAAGGATACAAAACACTACAAGGCAAACAGATAACACAAAACACACAACTCAAGGTTCTTAGAGTCATAATATCATCGGATGCAGAATTCAGAGAACACTTCCCCAATCGTTTACAAACGTCTGACGATATAATCCCAACCCCAGATGAGACATAGTGAGAATAAGGTCGTATCCTAGAATTGAACACCGTGACGACAACCTTAACCTCCAAAATTGTTGGAAGTAAAAATTTCAGACAAAATTCTAAAATTTTCAGGACATTCTTACATTGGTTAACATATGGATAACAATTTCAACTTAATTTCAGGTCAAATTCTCTCAACAATAAACTGTTTTATTCGCAAAAATATTTTACAAAGTTACGGTTAAAATATTTCGTTATTCCATTTGACAATCTAAAATTTTAAACGAACTTAAAACTGAATTTCAATTCGTCATGTTAACCATTATCTTTTGTTAAATTAATAATTTAAACATATCTTTTCTTCTTCACCAAATCTCTTCTTTCATGTTAATGGTCAATACAGGATTTTGTCTATATTTTAAGATTATGTTGCCATTAATAATATTCATGTCTCTCTCATTTCTATTTATTAATTTAGTGACATTATCATTTTAATATACATGGAATAACTTTGTATTATTCACCTCTCTTATATATATATATATATATATATATATATATATATATTATATATATATATTTATATATAATATATATATATATATATATATTAGACTGGTCCAACCTATAAGGGTGAATTTTCAAATTTATTATTTTTGATATGGTACGCCTGGATATTGTGAAGAATGGTTAAAGAATTATAAATCCCAATTTTACTGCAAATCGGATAATATTTAGAGGTGCCGCACGGAGGTCAAACATTCCATTTTATTCTCCAATCGGATTATTTATATTAATATTTTTTACCTTGAGGTAGCTGTTATCGGTGCGTTTTTTCTAATGTGGTATCCCCTATAGGCCTAATCCACAGTCATCTAATTTTGTTTCTATTCCATTAATTTCCTTTATCTAAGTCCCACTTTTATTGTAGATTTTTTTACGTTTGGAAAACGCTTACGGTGCTGCTCTACAATTTGTAGAAGATATTGTTGTTCTTCACTTTTCGTAAGATGTCCATTGAAGTTCTTAATTAAAGCAACACCTCTCTCAGCGTTCTCATTTACAACATTCATATGTTTTGCATAATTGCTAGCAGCTTTGTAGTCATCATTAGCGTTCCAATCAGCAGGATCTCTGTCCAAAAAGTCCATTGGCAATGCTAATTTTGTGAAGAAGTTGCGAGTTTTTGAACTGACGAAGCAAGCTAGCTAGTGTTTTGTGTTCTAGGGTAGGATCATTCACATTCAAATTTATCCGTTTAGGAGGATTTTGAGAGCCATTCACATCCAGCGCCTTCACCATTTCTCGCTTGACTTCCAGTGACGTTTCTTCATAAAAAAAAAGAAAGTCCGATGAGCTCTTCATTCAAATACAGAGATGGCGAGAGAGCGCTTTAGATGCAGCCACAGATATTTCTCTATCATCGTAGGATTGAAGTTTCTTGAGAAGAGATAGGTCATTAGCTGGTGCAGAGGAAGCAATGGGTGCTAAAACCATTCATTTACGTAGCATCGAACAGCATATAATGCAAAACGTTGCATCCCTTCTAGTTCACGTCTTGTGACTTCCATTTGTTTGTGGAAAAGACAAATTTTTTTGGCATATATCACTCGCGCCATCCATCGCACACGGTGCAACGCTCCGGGTTGATGGAATTTAATGCCATCAAAAGGAACATCTCCAAGGTACATGATGGTCAAATCTAAGAGTTCTCGGTAATTTGCTCGAGGTTGTAATTTAGTCAAATGTTGCTTGCAATTTTCAATTATACTGGGCTTTTCCGGAACATCGATTTGAACAATTTCAAACTTGTTTGTGTCAAAAGTCTTCCATTTATTTTTAAGACGGTTAAATAACAAGATATCCGGACCACCAGCGGCAGCGCCGTGACATTTGTCAAAGACAGATGCTATTACTATTTCGAGAATGTGATGTCGACAAGCTAGTCCGAGGAGCGGCCGTTCAAGTATGCTTTCAATAAGAGTAAATGCTCCTTTTTTATCGCCAGTGTTGCTTGCAGTTGTGTGAAAGCACATTGCCTGCACACAATCTCGTAGCCCCCAGTCATCCAAAGCTTCGACCACAGCACCTGCAATATTTTCTCCTGTGCCAGATTTTAGTTTAGGTACTGAGAGAAGCTTAGATTTTCCTCCGCCTGATACAATAATTGGAAGTCTAGCCACACTATCATCACCAGTAAGATCTTGGATAAGCTTTCCGTCCCAATGAACTGTTAGAGGAATATCAGTTTCAAATGATTGCTTGATGTCATCCGTAATTTGCTGACGAACTGATATGCGTTTTCTCCGTATTGAACTTCTACTCAGAACAATATCACAACTTCATATCCAAGAGAAGATGCAGTAGCTGCTACTACTGATACTGCTTGGCGATCACTTAATTTGTTTCTGTCCAGTGTCATTGCTAATTCTGTTGATACAACCATTGCTGGTTTATGACTACCAAGTTTCTCCTTCTTTATGGTGACTGGTGTACTTGATGTACTTGGCTCTTCCTCGGAGGAACTACTATTTAACGAAAATTGAGTGACTGTTGTGTTCATTTTCTTTCCCATAGTTTCTTTCTTAACTTGGCGTTGAAATGCTTCATCTCTAGATCTTCTCTTAGATTGTTTGAGAGCACATATTTTGTTCACACTTCCTATGTAGCCTCTCCTCCCCTTCTCTCGTTGAGCTTGTAGAAAAGCTCTGTCTTCTTCTACTGTCATTTTTTGCAGAGCATTGGCATGGGCGATATCGAATAAATCGTCCAAACGTTCTTGAAAAGAAGTTTCTTTATCTATTTGTGTCTGTGAACGTCTAGATTTAGATTTTTGAAGTCCTCTATAATTAAAATACTCATTTTCTATTTTTTTCGTAACATTACGATAGTCAGCAGTTGGTATATTTGCCATCTCCAAAAATTTCAATACTTCAGCACAAACAGCTTTAGATGCATCTTTGAACGTCTTTTTGGCATGTAGATGATGAAAAATAAACCGCAGAACATCACCATAGGATGGTAGCTTTCTTCCACATATTGTCTGAATTGTTTGTCCAATAAGTCACATTTCTGTTGATTTTCTAGTCGCTACTGAACTTGCCATATTTTACATCCTGTTTGTGCATGATGCCATTTGACACTGTCCTACACTGCTATGATGCTATCATCTCAACAACACAAGTAACATACCTACAGAAGATAACTACTCCACAATCCCTATAATATTACTAATTTTTTTATTTCTGATATTTTTGACAGCAGTGAGGCACCCCTAAATATACTTCAAATGAGCTGATATTTTTGTCAGACGTTATTCTTATAAAGGTTCACAATAATTTGAGGTACCATGTTATGATTTCAAAAATTTTGTTTTTTGGACCAGTCTAATATATATATATATATATATATATATATATATATATATATATGTTAACCCCTCCGTCTATGGCCCTGGGGTGGTTCGGAGTCGACGGGGGTTCTGGTTAGGAGGCAGCAACGGATCTGTTACTTGCAGTAGTTTCTTCTATACTACTCTCCGAGTTCTTCTTTAGTGGCTCGGAGGATTCTGAGAGGCTTATTAAATTCTTTGAGGTTTCTCTCCGCTTCTTCTTGTAACTTATCGGGAGATATTAATGACCAAGTTTTCTGAAGAGAGCACGGCTCGAAGGAGAAGATAAAGACTTTTTCTTACTGTGTTTTACTCCTAAACTGTTACAGGTAATGCTCAGCCTCGTAGTTGGAATCAGAATGAACATGGAAGAAATTGGTGGGGTTTATATACCCCGATTCTACTAACATCATCATTATTAAATGTTGAAGAGGCTGCATTATTTTTGCACAATATTTGAAAATAAGTAAATCTTTTAGCTGTGGTAAGGTTTAAACGAGTAAACAAGATATTTGAAGATGAAGCCATATTTTTATCTTAAATTGCTTTTTTTCAGATCTGATGTTATTATGATCTGCCAAGTTAACTAAAAGTGGAAATTGAACTATGCATCTTTACACTAAAATATGCATATGAGTAAAAATTAAAGGTTTAAGATTTACAATTAAATGCTTAGGCAAGACATGACTTCATCTTTTATAACGAAGAAAGAGTGTATACAAAACATGACATGGCAAAAGTTACTCAGGATTCATTATTAAGCTAAATCAAGAAAATGATTATGAGATTTTAAAAAACAACAGGTCATCAATTATTTGGCAAAGTAGAAAGCACATCAAAATTTATTCCAACGGAAAAATAATAATAAAAAAATAACAACAGTATCGCCGATTCTACATTCCTTATGGCGACATAATGTCGGGTCGGACATTGAGTACATTGTAATTTTGGTCTACTGTAACTATGATTATAATTACCAATTCATTTATTATCGTTAACTACAATTTCATTAAAGTACATTGACTACGTCATTTAGCATTCTTTCAGTGTTTTTATATATTTATATATGGTTATAATAAGTTATATGATTATAATATATGGTTATAACATATGGCTATAACATATGGTTATTATATATGGTTATTATATATGGTTATTAGTACAACACAAGTACATGAGACATGACACACATAATATAACATAATGCATGATAATGTTATAAATTCGAATCAGAGCGAAAGGAGATATTTATCTTAGAAGCGTTCGATTTTGCGATAGTTAGCGGAATTTGATCACCTACCTCAGCATTTTCGAGTTCATTGAGAGGTGATATAATTAAAAATAAAAATGAAAAAATAATCCGAGAACGTATTTTTGCGTTTTCGAACGAATGCATGAAGTTTTGCGTTTCATAGATTGACACGAGTAAAAATGAATATTTAATAAAATTTATATAGGATAATGATCAAGATAAGATATGGACGTATGGGGGCGGGGGATATGGCCGAATAATAGTTATATTTATACTACATAACATATAAATAATGACTTCTATAGAGTGTTTAGTTTTTAGTATGATGTTAAAGAATTTTCATACATTGAATACTAGATCTACAGATCTACAGAAGCTAAGGCTAACAAAGACCCTAAGATCCACTCTAAGGCTAGCCCGAGACGTCATAGTTATTGAATTTGTACGTATAGTACAAATCATTATTAGGAAGATTTACAAGAACGAATTAGAGACAAGGAGTGGGTAGTAATGACTAAGAAGTACAACTACTGATTCCAATCCTGTTATATGCAATGTGTATGCATAATCTAGGGACGAGGGTGAGATGCAAGACAATCATAATTAATTATAATAAATTCTATAACAAATGAAAAATGGTAAATGGATACGACTAAACCATAGAAATGGTAGATCGTAGGGTTGTGACACAAACGAAAATAGAAGGCTACAAATAAATTTTTTATCCAAACTCGCGTTAAGCGATTTTGGTTCTTATGTAAAAATGAATATTGATTATTCATTGTTCATTTTTACACACACACATATATATATATATATATATATATATATATATATATATATATATATATATATATATGATGAATAAAACCACGAAGGAAAGGAAACACAAAAAGGTGCTCAAGCGCTTTCGTCTAATGACATCCTCAGGAACACTGAAGTATATAAAAGGTTACGGCCTATATATAGGTTACAGAAAGAGAAAAAAAAATAAATAAATAACATACATACACACAAACATATATATATATATATATATATATATATATATATATATATATATATATATATATAATATATATATATATGTCGAGGGGTACGTCCCTAAAAGGGCCCTCGATTTGTTTTAGACGACTACGGACAATGAATACCAGGGTTGGTCCCCTTGGTTGGAGTCGGAATTATATCCGAAGGATAATAGACACGTCACTCTCGGGTTACCAGTGGATGCACTCGGCGCTCGCGCCTAGTCAACAATGTGTGTGGAAGTCACTGACCCCAATTGGTTGTAAAGTTAGTGCGTAGGAATGGTAACGCGCTTGGACCAACTTTAGGGTCCGTTCAATTCCAGGATGCCCAGCACAAACGCTGTCGTGGCAAAGTTTGATTGCCACGTCTTGAAGACTCTCGGGAACTTCTACCACGTATTGCCCAGGAGAAATTTGATAATTCAAAATTTGATCCTGGAAAGCATACAACTGGTGAAGTTCCGAATTTGGTTGGGCTTTTAATTGCTGCACCAAATTAGAAATATACGAGTCCTTGCGTTGTGCCTCGAAGAGCGTGTCTCTATCGAAATTGGGAATAGTCTCAATCCGATGAATTCCACGGACCTCTTCGGGTTTATTTATTCGGGATAAACAATCCGGGAGAACGTTGAGTTTTCCGGGACGGTGAACGTATTCGGGGCTAAAGTCCTGGACGGTAAGAGCCCAGCGACCTAATCGCCCGTCGGGTAGTTTTTTAGAAAATATAGAGGTTAACGGAGCGTGGTCCGTTTTTACTGTTATTTTATACCCGTAGATAATATTCTTGAACTTCTTCAGGGCCCATACGATGGCTAAAGCTTCTCGTTCAGTCCCTGAATAGTTACGTTCGGGTTTGGATAGTAACCGACTCGCATAAGCCACAGGTAGTTCGGTACCTTCTACTTCTTGGAGTAGGACGGCACCTAACCCGTAGTTAGAAGCGTCCGTGGCTACTATAAAAGGTTTACCAAAATCCGGGAACTGCAGTATGGGTTCTTGCAGGAGTTTGTCGCGGAGATCAGTGAAGGCTTCCTGATGCTCAGAATTCCATTCAAAAGTAGCCTTCTTTTTGAACAAATTGGTCAAAGGAGCGGCTATGTCTGAAAACCTAGGAATGAAATTGCGATAGAATCCTACAAACCCGATAAAGGTTCGCACTTCATCAACGTTTCGAGGAACAGGGTAATTTAGGAGAACCTGAAGTTTGGCGGGATCCGGTCGGATTCCGTCAGAGGCAAGAAGAAATCCTAAATACACAAGCGAGGATCGGAAAAATTGGCACTTAGTCAATTTTAGTTTGAGATTCTCGTTCGAAAGACGTTGGAAGACTTTGGCAAGACGTACGAAATGTTCTTCGACTGTATCGCTATAGATCACTATGTCATCTAGATAGACTAAGGCATGAGACCTAATAATCCGGACAACACAATGTTCATGTCGAGAGAAATTCGCAGGACCGTTTCGGCACCCGAATGGCAAAACATTCCACTCGTAATGGCCCTGGTTGGTAGTGAACGCAGTACATGGCCGTGACTCTGGAGACAGAGACATCTGCCAGTACCCTGAAGCTAAATCCAGCGAGGTAAAATATTTAGCTTTACCAACATATTGAATGACCTCCTGCATGTTGGGAAGCGGAAATCGGTCTGGAACGGTCACTTTATTCAGGCGTCGGTAGTCGATGCACGGTCTTAACGTTCCGTCCTTCTTCTTGACCAGGATCAACGGAGAAGACCAAGGACTAACCGACGGTCGGATAACATCCAAATCTAACATCTCCTTCACGTGTTCCTCAACAACCAACTGCTGGGAGTGCGGAACGCGATATGGCGGAATGTAGATGGGCTTTGTGTTATCCGCTAGATTAATATGAAAGGGGACGAGGTTTGAACGTCCCAAAGCATCACCCTTGAGTGCGATGATGCTTTCGTGTTCGACCAAGAAGTCCAATAATTGGTCAAACAAGTCCGGGTCGCTGCAAAGGAAAGAATTTGCGGGATCGGACTCTAGACATGCTTTGTAATTAGCACGTAATGTTTGCTGAGGTACGCCTCCAGGAGTACACCTGCGTACGTCGTGAGAAATACGAATAGGCTCAGCTTGGGCCAAATAGGCCTTGCCTATTACCGTATTAGGTTGTAACGTAATGGATTCGGAACCAACATTAGCGCACAATAGAGGGATAGTTGCCTCTTCGCTAGTGCACAGACTGCGTGCAATTACTAAGCCTGAATGTTGAACTTGGTTTTCAAGAACATTCTCCACGACTACTGAAGTCGCAGGATCCACGTAAGTACCATCGTTAAAGGTAACAATTACGCGGAAGCAGACCTGTTGGTTGGGCTCAAGAACGAATTCTTCCTTAACTCTCAACTGAAACTCATCGGTTGGAACAGACTCTGAACTAACTTTCAAGGAACGCCGGACTTGGCGTGCAACGGGATTTTCACCCGACTCTAAACCATCACACGGCGACAAAGCCGGAAAAAATGGAATCCCTCCATTACTAGGATTACAACAATCCTGTAGGGTTCCATCAAAATCGGGAACATCTTCCGAAAAAACCTTCAACTCTGCTTCAACAGCAGTTGAAAAACGAACCTCTGGGTTCGACTCCGTATTCACTAACGGAATAAGTTGTCCGTGCACTTGGACAACGTTGGTTTCAAACTTAAGATCCCAACCATTTCCTTTTAGGAAGGGATAACCGAGTAAAATGTCGGTAGGAAAGTGCATAGAGTCTTGTACGATTACGCAATCGGCATCAAAGCCTAACTTGCCGAGTTTCAGTTTAAGTCTAACTTGCCCCATGGAGGGTATGGTTCCTCCATTAACGTTCTTCAAAACAACCTTCGACGGGAAAAGTTCCAATTTGGAAACTCCCGGAATTTTATTCAAACTAGACTGTTTAATCAGGTTAGCGTTGCTACCTGTGTCTAGTAAACCAAACATATCTACACTTCGAACGCGAAGTGGAATAACAGCATCTTCAAACGTATTACTAATTGTGCAAACATATGACGTGGGAACGTCAACAGAGTTTGCCACAATTCTCTGTGAAGCGGGACGAGACTCATAGGTCTCGGGTTCAATGCAGGGATTTCTGAAAAGGGGAACTTAAAGGATTCTACTACAGTGGTATCTGGATTATTCCGTGCAGGGCCCTCGGGGTCCTTAAGTGGAGCAGTAACTCCTGGTTTTTCCCACAACGGAATAGCTACCCCTGGGGAGGGCAACCCGGCTCGTCCTCTTACTGGAATCCTGGAGCCGGCAGGTCCTCTAAAAAATCATCGGGCAGATTGGTCGTCTCCCGACTTTCCAGTTCTAAGGCTGGTGATCTGGTGTATCCCAGCTCGGTCAAACATTCTGTAAAAATATTTCGAACTTCCTGGTTCGATAGATTAGGGTTAGGGTTAGTTATATAAGAGGGGGTTCCCTCAGGGTATCCCTTCTTCTTTGGCCTCCTGGGAGGTCGAGATCCTTTGGACCACTCATCCCGTCGCTGGGGCGGTGCACCCTTCTCCCGGCATTTGGGACGATCTCCCCGCCGGTGACCGGATTCCCTGCAGGAATCGCAATAAGCAGCCGCCCTGCATTGTTTTATACCATGTCCTACTTGACAGCAGTTGTAACACCGTAGGGGCGAACTTGGGGGAGTCTGTCGCGATGAGTTTGGTCGAGACTGGTTCGACGGCGCGGGCGTTGCAGAAGCAAACTTTTGCTTCTGGGGCCTTCCTGTTTGTTCGGTAGTATAACGGATGGACTGGGAGGTTTTGGTTCGTTCTTCCCTCGGTTGACGAATATTCAGATCAGTTGAGTTTGGACACGACTCCTTCATTTTGTTCACGACCGTTGCTAACGACGCGGTGAGATCCGCGTGTTTCTGGAATCTAACTTGGTGGTGACTTGGTAGGTTCGCATACATGGCCGAAAAGGACAATATCTTCGCCGTTTGCGAGGACATTTTATAATCAAAAGCTCCGTCAAGGGCTAAGATGACACTATTCATAGTGCCTTGAATGCGATTCCTAAACTCCATAAAATCTTCACCATCCTGCCAACGCAATCGGAACAAATTCGTCATGGCCACAAATGGTTGAGTGTCGCTGACATCTCGGAAATTGTCCAAGAGAATCCGACGATACTGGGTCCATGTAGTGGCCGCTTCTAAGTCGGGGTTAGTGTCAACAAACTTCGATGCTGACCCTTCTTCTAGATCTACAAACCGTTGTGCTTCCAAGATCCTATCCTTGTCCGTGATCACCTTCTCATTCTCGAAATATACTTCCAGTTTGTGGAGCCAGTGGTGAACAAGTGGCTCGGTGGTCTTTCCCGCGACGGTTCCCTTAAATCTTGGAACGGACGCCGGTAAGTTGAGTAACCTGGAATACGTAATATTCGTGGCAGGCGCGGTCGCGGCAGCAGCAGTGGAAGCAGTGTTAGTGTCAGCCATGTTGATGTTGGGAATGCGGCGACGTTTAGGGAAGGACGGGCGTGGAGGTGTAAGTGGTAATAAAAATTCCCGGTCTGAATCGGAATCGGAATGTGGCATACACGTCACGCGCGAAAACAAACAATTGAAGTGTGTTTTGGCTGTGTGGTCCTAGTATATATAGTATCAGCGTGTTTGCGTTGTTTTGTTTTGTTTTTTTTTGGGGGGGGGGATGGTCCAAATTAAGTAAACTACTAATTATTTAATTAAAAAAAATTAGAAGTTTAAAAATTCGGTTAACTTAATCAAACGCAAAACAATCGAGGAAACCTCAACAACTGCAGTAACACACTAAAATATCGTATATCAGAACGACGTGATAGCTAAAAAAAAACAAGTTATGCCAGTTTTGTTCTATCACTCTCCTTAAATAGGTGTTATCATAGTAATAAAAAAAACGAAATAAGAAAAAAATAAAGGTTGGGATAGCAAAAGGTTACTTGTAATCCGATTGTCGAATCGTTGGTCTCCAATGAATGAAGAGTCCCACACAAAGTCCCTTTCCGTATCCTCGATCCTAACGATGGCAACGTGAGTTCCAGCGGTGGTGGATCCTACCCTCTGCCTGAGTTCGCAAGGAAGTACCCTAGTCGTGCCCCAATCGTAATCACGGATGTGGCCTGCAATTAGGTCACAAGCGTAATTTCCGTAGCACCAAGTAAAACAATTAAAATGAAAAGAATAACCTAACCCTACCTAACCTATTCAATTACAGAAATAAAAAGTAAAATATTACACTCGGTAATTCAATAATGAAAACGAATTTAAAATAATTCACTTATTAAAATCGTTAAAGAAAAATAATAATATGACTACTTAGTCACAATATAGCGTATTTCACTATTACGTAATTAATTAAAATTACACGTTAATTTACACTAAGTTTGATAATTAAGAAAAATTATTAAGTGGTAAAATCACTTCACGGATCCCACTTACTCAAAGTGAAAAAACTAAACAAAAAGAAAATTAAAATTTTCTTAACGTTTGTTTGTAGTTAGTATTACTAGTCACCATTCACCGTGAATTATTACGATGGCAAAAGTAATGTTAATGATTAGTGTATAATCTGTGTACACAATTTAAAGATTATAATTGGGTTAAAGGTAATCAGTGATACTTAATAGTTACGTTCAATTATCACTCAAACGTAAAACGTTCGCGTGAAGTGACCGAGAGAGGAAACTGAGGCGACTTCGTGACGTGGCATCAGCTGGCGTCTCTCTCGATTTGAAGGTCACTCGCTGATGAGACAAGGGCTAGCGGTGACGTCATGTACAGCCTTGGCGCCTTCCGAGAGGAGTGAGGGAGAACCCGGGGCGAGATGGGCAAGACTTCGTTCACCCAAATTCCGGGTCCTGGGGGTTCCTGGGTCCTCTGCGTCTCGGTGGGACCTCCAGTGTCGAGGGGTACGTCCCTAAAAGGGCCCTCGATTTGTTTTAGACGACTACGGACAATGAATACCAGGGTTGGTCCCCTTGGTTGGAGTCGGAATTATATCCGAAGGATAATAGACACGTCACTCTCGGGTTACCAGTGGATGCACTCGGCGCTCGCGCCTAGTCAACAATGTGTGTGGAAGTCACTGACCCCAATTGGTTGTAAAGTTGGTGCGGTGAATGGAAACGACTAACTCAATTTAACAGTCTTTTTAATAATTCACTTTGAATACAGAATTCTTTTTATATCAAAAATAATATTTAATTAATTAAATGAAATTAAATTAATTAAATTAAATTACTTAGTAAAATTAACTTTGAACAGGTTGACTAAAGCTCAATATACAATTTTTATATATATCTGAGTTAAGTTCCATTACAAATGGAAGCTAAGTTGACCGGGAGGGGTAGTGCCACTGCAGGAATATTTACAGACTTAGGTCACAGAGTTTACGTATTATGAAGATTGTCAGAAAGCAAAGAACCTCGTTTCCGACGCTCTCGGGGTTTTTATAACCTCGGGGTAGGCGGAGACGAGGTAAACTAAGGGTCACCCTCTTACGGGCGGAGCCTAACAGCAAGCGCCTATAATAGTTTTCCATATTCGAATTTAAGCGGAGGCGACGTTAATTTACTGCCTCGATTGGGAGATGGAACTTCGGGAGAGTTCCGGGGGCGAACCAATCATGATCGAAATAGGTTTCGCGGAATTTACATTTTTCTTTTGATAGTAAAGCATAATTGTAGGATCGAGAGGCGCCAGGGGGGCGGCTGGAAGGAGGGTCGAACCTATACAAAAGGGAACTGATTTGGAAGGAATTTACAGGGCGCAAATGAATTTCATAATCGAGAGAATCACTTTTGCGTGATTCTTTGGAAAAGAGAAATAGGGGTTAGGAAGAGCTGAAATTTGGTATGCGAGTAGGTCGAGCTAGGGGAAATCTGGTGGGCTATAGGTTGACACAATTATGCTTTATCTATGGGAATAGATCAGGTTTTTTAGGAAAATTTAATAATAAAAAATATAAAAACTGAGATGTTTATAGACGCTTGCCTTGCATCACGTGATGCTGACAATAATAGAGACGCGGAGGGATCGAAGAATTCATGCGATGTGCATATTTTCATATGCACCTCGCATCTAACAATTTAGATTTGGATTACTGGGATTTATACGGATTTATACGGATTAATGGGATTTATGTGGATTTATACGGATTAATGGGATTTATGTGGATTTATACGGATTACATTGGATTTCTCCGCGCATGAAAGAATGCACACTCTGTGATATCAGAACAAAGGAATTTTGGGTTCAAGGTTTAGAATACAATTCGTCGGAGACGAACTCTTTTGTACCGTAAGGATTTACACTACGGGACATATATATGCAATAAACGGAGAAGTAAAAATAAAAATTAAAAATTAAAAATTAGAGGATTAACAAAGAGGCAAACAGACTTGTAAGGAAAAATATCGATTTTTAGCACAAGATCAAGTGAATTATAAAAATACAAATTTATACTGGAAATCTGCCCGGGTTTTAACACTTTGCCTTTTAGAGTCAAGTTTCGATATATATAAAAATAAAATGAAGATTAAAAGTTAATAAAGTAGCGTACAAGTTTACCAAAGATTTAGCGTCCTACCCTTTTTATCTAAATTTGTTTTGAAGGAATTCAAAACAACAGGATCGAGTTGAAAAAGACCTTTGCTTATGTTGAAGTTATTTGAAAGTTGGATAATGGCAGACTCAAGAATATTTCTATTGACAATGTTGCTAGAATGAAATAAAACTGAAGCATTATTCCAATCAATACAGTGGGATAACTCTGACAATGGACAAAAAGAGCACTGGACAACTGTCCTGTTCTAACGGAATATTGATGCTGTTTTATACGTGTGTGCAAATCCTTTCCCGTCTGACCTATGTAAAAGGAATCACATTGTTTACACCCAATTTTATAGATAATGCCTGAATTATTGGTAGGGCTATTTTTTACTCTGATATTTTTCACAATATTGTTATATGAAAATACTACATTAATATCCAAAAGTTTAAGTACATTAGCAATGCCTAAAAAGCCCGGGAAAAATGGAAGTACTAAAATATTTTTTGACAAAGTACGAGTGTTATTATTGACACGATAGAAAGTTCGTTTTGCCTTGTTGAGACAAGATTCCATAAACGCAGATGGGTAACACAGCTCACTTCCAATACCGTTGATTTTTTCCAATTCGGCATCGATGTATTCCGGACTGGCGATCCTAAGGGCGCGGAGAAACATTGATGAAAAAATGGCCTTCTTAGTGGGGGTGTCATGTCCCGAGTAAAAGTGTACGTAGGAGAAATTGTTTGTTGTTTTCCGATAGATACTAAACTTAAAACCTGGGCTTTCCCTATGTACCCGCACATCCAAAATGGGATTGAATTGTCTTGTTCCACTTCTAAAGTAAACTTAATGGAGGGGACTTGATCATTTAACTGAAGGAGGAAGTTATCCAGGTCACGATTCATGGGCCAGATACACAAAATATCGTCGACGTACCGCAACCAAGGGATGCCAACCCCCAGGATTCTCGGAATGTAAGTAATTTCGAAAAACTCCATACAAATATTGGAGAGGAGGGGCGATAAGGGGATGCCCATGGCCATCCCAAACACTTGTTGATAATACTCGTTATTGAAAGTGAATTTACAGTCTTTGATGCAAAGCTTAATAAGTTCCAAAACAATGTGTGAAGGTAGTGGTAGGTCATACTTATGTAATTCTTGGGAGAGAAAGTCAAGCATATCATCAATCGGCACTTTTG
>JAJOZX010000569.1:640000-892500 GCA_023014485.1 Bathynomus jamesi | reverse complement strand
TTATTTTCAAATATTGTGCAAAAATAATGCAGCCTCTTCAACATTTAATAATGATGATGTTAGTAGAATCGGGGTATATAAACCCCACCAATTTCTTCCATGTTCATTCTGATTCCAACTACGAGGCTGAGCATTACCTGTAACAGTTTAGGAGTAAAACACAGTAAGAAAAAGTCTTTATCTTCTCCTTCGAGCCGTGCTCTCTTCAGAAAACTTGGTCATTAATATCTCCCGATAAGTTACAAGAAGAAGCGGAGAGAAACCTCAAAGAATTTAATAAGCCTCTCAGAATCCTCCGAGCCACTAAAGAAGAACTCGGAGAGTAGTATAGAAGAAACTACTGCAAGTAACAGATCCGTTGCTGCCTCCTAACCAGAACCCCCGTCGACTCCGAACCACCCCAGGGCCATAGACGGAGGGGTTAACATATATATATATATATATATATATATATATATATATAAGACTGGTCCAAAAAACAAAATTTTTGAAATCATAACATGGTACTCAAATTATTGTGAACCTTTATAAGAATAACGTCTGACAAAAATATCAGCTCATTTGAAGTATATTTAGGGGTGCCTCACTGCTGTCAAAATATCAGAAATAAAAAAATTAGTATATATTATAGGGATTGTGGAGTAGTTATCTTCTGTAGGTATGTTACTTGTGTTGTTGAGATGATAGCATCATAGCAGTGTAGGACAGTGTCAAATGGCATCATGCACAAACAGGATGTAAAATATGGCAAGTTCAGTAGCGACTAGAAAATCAACAGAAATGTGACTTATTGGACAAACAATTCAGACAATATGTGGAAGAAAGCTACCATCCTATGGTGATGTTCTGCGGTTTATTTTTCATCATCTACATGCCAAAAAGACGTTCAAAGATGCATCTAAAGCTGTTTGTGCTGAAGTATTGAAATTTTTGGAGATGGCAAATATACCAACTGCTGACTATCGTAATGTTACGAAAAAAATAGAAAATAGTATTTTAATTATAGAGGACTTCAAAAATCTAAATCTAGACGTTCACAGACACAAATAGATAAAGAAACTTCTTTTCAAGAACGTTTGGACGATTTATTCGATATCGCCCATGCCAATGCTCTGCAAAAAATGACAGTAGAAGAAGACAGAGCTTTTCTACAAGCTCAACGAGAGAAGGGGAGGAGAGGCTACATAGGAAGTGTGAACAAAATATGTGCTCTCAAACAATCTAAGAGAAGATCTAGAGATGAAGCATTTCAACGCCAAGTTAAGAAAGAAACTATGGGAAAGAAAATGAACACAACAGTCACTCAATTTTCGTTAAATAGTAGTTCCTCCGAGGAAGAGCCAAGTACATCAAGTACACCAGTCACCATAAAGAAGGAGAAACTTGGTAGTCATAAACCAGCAATGGTTGTATCAACAGAATTAGCAATGACACTGGACAGAAACAAATTAAGTGATCGCCAAGCAGTATCAGTAGTAGCAGCTACTGCATCTTCTCTTGGATATGAAGTTGTTGATATTGTTCTGAGTAGAAGTTCAATACGGAGAAAACGCATATCAGTTCGTCAGCAAATTACGGATGACATCAAGCAATCATTTGAAACTGATATTCCTCTAACAGTTCATTGGGACGGAAAGCTTATCCAAGATCTTACTGGTGATGATAGTGTGGCTAGACTTCCAATTATTGTATCAGGCGGAGGAAAATCTAAGCTTCTCTCAGTACCTAAACTAAAATCTGGCACAGGAGAAAATATTGCAGGTGCTGTGGTCGAAGCTTTGGATGACTGGGGGCTACGAGATTGTGTGCAGGCAATGTGCTTTCACACAACTGCAAGCAACACTGGCGATAAAAAAGGAGCATTTACTCTTATTGAAAGCATACTTGAACGGCCGCTCCTCGGACTAGCTTGTCGACATCACATTCTCGAAATAGTAATAGCATCTGTCTTTGACAAATGTCACGGCGCTGCCGCTGGTGGTCCGGATATCTTGTTATTTAACCGTCTTAAAAATAAATGGAAGACTTTTGACACAAACAAGTTTGAAATTGTTCAAATCGATGTACCGGAAAAGCCCAGTATAATTGAAAATTGCAAGCAACATTTGACTAAATTACAACCTCGAGCAAATTACCGAGAACTCTTAGATTTGACCATCATGTACCTTGGAGATGTTCCTTTTGATGGCATTAAATTCCATCAACCCGGAGCGTTGCACCGTGTGCGATGGATGGCGCGAGTGATATATGCAAAAAAAATTTGTCTTTTCCACAAACAAATGGAAGTCACAAGACGTGAACTAGAAGGGATGCAACGTTTTGCATTATATGCTGTTCGATGCTACGTAAATGAATGGTTTTAGCACCCATTGCTTCCTCTGCACCAGCTAATGACCTATCTCTTCTCAAGAAACTTCAATCCTACGATGATAGAGAAATATCTGTGGCTGCATCTAAAGCGCTATCTCGCCATCTCTGTATTTGAATGAAGAGCTCATCGGACTTTCTTTTTTTTTTATGAAGAAACGTCACTGGAAGTCAAGCGAGAAATGGTGAAGGCGCTGGATGTGAATGGCTCTCAAAATCCTCCTAAACGGATAAATTTGAATGTGAATGATCCTACCCTAGAACACAAAACACTAGCTAGCTTGCTTCGTCAGTTCAAAAACTCGCAACTTCTTCACAAAATTAGCATTGCCAATGGACATTTTGGACAGAGATCCTGCTGATTGGAACGCTAATGATGACTACAAAGCTGCTAGCAATTATGCAAAACATGTGAATGTTGTAAATGAGAACGCTGAGAGAGGTGTTGCTTTAATTAAGAACTTCAATGGACATCTTACGAAAAGTGAAGAACAACAATATCTTCTACAAATTGTAGAACAGCACCGTAAGCGTTTTCCAAACGTAAAAAAATCTACAATAAAAGAGGGACTTAGATAAAGGAAATTAATGGAATAGAAACAAAATTAGAGGACTGTGGATTAGGCCTATAGGGGATACCACATTAGAAAAAACGCACCGATAACAGCTACCTCAAGGGTAAAAAATATTAATATAAATAATCCGATTGGAGAATAAAATGGAATGTTTGACCTCCGTGCGGCACCTCTAAATATTATCCGATTTGCAATAAAATTGGGATTTATAATTCTTTAACCATTCTTCACAATATCCAGGCGTACCATATCAAAAATAATAAATTTGAAAATTCACCCTTATAGGTTGGACCAGTCTAATATATATATAATATATATATATATATATATATATATATATATATATATATATATATATATATATATATATATATATAAGAGAGGTGAATAATACAAAGTTATTCCATGTATATTAAAATGATAATGTCACTAAATTAATAAATAGAAATGAGAGAGACATGAATATTATTAATGGCAACATAATCTTAAAATATAGACAAAATCCTGTATTGACCTATTAACATGAAAGAAGAGATTTGGTGAAGAAGAAAAGATATGTTTAAATTATTAATTTAACAAAAGATAATGGTTAACATGACGAATTGAAATTCAGTTTTAAGTTCGTTTAAAATTTTAGATTGTCAAATGGAATAACGAAATATTTTAACCGTAACTTTGTAAAATATTTTTGCGAATAAAACAGTTTATTGTTGAGAGAATTTGACCTGAAATGAAGTTGAAATTGTTATCCATATGTTAACCAATGTAAGAATGTCCTGAAAATTTTAGAATTTTGTCTGAAATTTTTACTTCCAACAATTTTGGAGGTTAAGGTTGTCGTCACGGTGTTCAATTCTAGGATACGACCTTATTCTCACTATGTCTCATCTGGGGTTGGGGTTATATCGTCAGACGTTTGTAAACTATTGGGGAAGTGTTCTCTGAATTCTGCATCCGATGATATTATGACTCTAAGAACCTTGAGTTGTGTGTTTTGTGTTATCTGTTTGCCTTGTAGTGTTTTGTATCCTTTATTCAGTCGCTCCTTTTTGTAAATATATCTTAAGAGCTGTTTTTTTTTTTACGTTGAATTTTATATTGTTCTCTTCCGACCATTTGAATAATATTTCAATGTCGTTTTTTAATTTTCTCTCACCTCTACTTCATAATTCGTTGCACATTTTTGCCATCCACGAAACTCGATACGACACTGTTATTTATATTTACATGAATGACAAGTTATTATGATTAGTGGCGGATTCTCACTGAAGCTATTGAGGCTGAAGCCTCAGGCTTCCACGCTTGAGGGGCCCTCTAATCAACTAAGTTTCGATTATTTAATTCGAGATTTCGCAAACTTCTTTGATTAGATATGACAGAGTACACCCCGAGTTGTCTTAACCCGCCTCTGATTATGATAAATAAGGACCTAATACTGTATCTGATTTAAGTATGAGACTTTCGATTTAACTCAATTTACTTCCACTCGTGTTGTTTGAGTCAGAAAATTAAAAATCTATATTTCCGACTTTCCTGCAATTCCTCTATTCTTAAGTTTGTGTGATGTAATTGCATGATCGTATCTATTGTATATAAGGGTTTAGCGAAATCGGAATATGTTACATCAATATATTGAATTCGACATAATGTTTCCAGTAATAACTGTGATGGGCATAATCTACCATCCCTGAAGCCATGTTGGTTCGGAGTGAATAAATTCTTTTCTTGTAGTGGATTCGTCCAAAATAAGGAAATTAATGAATTTAAAGTTTAAGCCGACTAATAGCAATTATCGGCCGAAATTATCGCCAATTTCTCGAGTTAGTCCCACACTGGTTGCCCCTTCAGAAGCAACCTGAAGGATTGGCGAAATAGAGCCTCTTTATCGTCCTTCTTAAAGAACTGGTTCATGTTATGTCTGTTAATGGAGAAAGGTCCCTAACCACGTAATTCAACCAGTACGTTAAACATTTCTAATGACGCGTACACAGAATATACTTAATAAATATAATTCAACAAATTAAATCAATTGGACACTAATAAGCCGAGACAATTCTGAACGAAACCAAATTCCAAATTCACCGAATTTTTAACAATGGCACATTGAACATTTCAGAATAAACAATTTTCCAAAAGTATTGCCAGATTTTGGAGTTATAACAAAACTCACAACCACATTCTACACTTAAAGAATCCTTACAGTAAGTAATTTTATCTTGAATTACACGTTCAAAACACTTTATAAGATCGGGGGTGATCGATACTAATTAAAAACTTTTAGGTATTGCTCCGTTACCTCCTTTGAAAACGAAGGCAATGTTCGCTTTTTTGAAACATGCGAAACATGAGAAGCATGATACTTGTTGTGTCTGACCGTGGCGCTGAATTTTCTCGCTTTTGTGAGAGAGCTTTAGTTATGTTAACTTCAAAGAATTCAAAATCTATTAACACAGTATATTCCTGTTTGTATTTTCTCTTGACTGATTTGCGTTTGTGTCAAAGAATTCATCCGGATTTTGATTTTATTTTTCCATCTCGAGCTTACTGGAGCTGAACACCGACTTGAATTGTTCCTTAATCAACTCGCTGATATTTTGTGGGCCATTGTGTATTCATTTACTCTCTCCTTCAAAGGACCAAGGCCCTCTTTACATTTCATTTTTCTTTTCGTAGAGACATTACAAAATTTTTGGTTATTTTTTGTTTTCTGCTACCTTGATCTCTTCTTCGTTTGTCTTGTGATCAATAATTGTTTTAAGTGCAGCTCTATTTTGTGTAGCTTCTTTTCTAGCTTGAGTCTCTTTGTTTCAGTTTTGTATCGATGGATAAATTTTACTGTTTTATTTCCTTGTCTAAATACTGTTCCGATTTTACTCTGGAGTTAGTTACGTTTGCTTTTATATCTCTTCGGAACAGTTTTCTTCAAGAAGTAGCAATTCTCTTTCCACTCTCAGTAATTCTGAAATTATACTTAACCAATCTACGTTTATTGAATTCATATTTTATCTTTCAAATAATTTTGGTTTCTGTATGACAAATTTTATGTTCTGTGGTATCGGATTTTATTTGTATATCAATTAGATTATAATGAAAGAATTTTGTGTGCGTTTGCAGATGATACAACTGTCTCTTTTTCTTGCAAGGATGTTAATACAGCTAAGAATATATTTCATTCAGAATTCATCAGTGTAATGAAATGGTTGACCACTAATAAACTCTTCCTAAATACTAGTAAAACAAATTTCATGATTTTTACTAATAAAAGAAATGTATATCTTGATGAACTTAATGTTAATGAAATCGCCATAAAGGAGTGTACTGTAACAAATTTCTTGGTGTAATGCTAGATAAGAATTTACAATGGAGTGATCATGTAAATTATATCGCGAAAAAGATTTCAAGGAGTGTTGCTATAATGTTTAAACTTAGAAATGTAGTCCCTAAACAAGTTTTATTGACTCTTTATCATACTCTTGTTCTTCCTTATATAACATACTGCACCCTTGTTTGGAGAACCTCCCAAACAACGCATTAAATGGTATCTTTGTCATCCAAAAACGATCAATAAGGTTATTATCTGATGCCGATTTCGTTGATCACTCCAGTGCATTATTTAAAGAGCTAAACCTACTAAAGCTCAACGATATAACCAAACTGGCACATTTTATTTTTATTTACAAGTGCAAGAATAAAATCATTAATTTGAAATGGGTAAATAGATATTTTGTAACTCATCAAGAAATCCAATCGTATCTGACCAGAAATAGATCAAAGCTTGTTATATCTCAATTTAGATTGTCTTCATCTCAAAAACTACGCATTTTCATTGGATTGAAACTATGGAATGACTTGCAAGCCGAGGTATAAAAAATATTGTGAATGTAAATTTGTTTAAAACCAAGTTGAAATCCCGATTAATAATGGCATACTAACAAAAATCTTGGATTAATGTCAACTAATATTGTTTAATATTGTCCATTAATATTGTTTAATATTGTAATACATGTTTTAACTATTAGTAATACTTATTTACTTATTTATTTATTTGTATATTATTATTAATTAGTAACAACAAGCTGCTTATTTTTAATACGATCCCAGTAAAGCCTAAAGCTTAAGGGTCAAATTAAATAAAATAAATAGTCGATCTTCAAAATTATTCATGTCATTGTAAATTGAAAGGTTATTCTATTCTATTTTAAACAGCTGAAATTATTGTGTGAAAGACCTTTCTTTTCATGGCTACATTTAAAAATAGCTTTAATTCAAAGTTTTTCTAATGACTGTACTAACATATATATCCATAAAAATATGAAATATTTTATTTAATAATGTACAGTATTAGGAAAATTAATTAAGTACAACAATATAATCAGAAGAAAAAATTAGAGGCGTAATAAATGTGCTAAAATTCAATTCACATTTTCATTGTTCCTTATCACATCAAAAGGGAAGAAATTTTCAATATCATTAGGAAATTTTATTTCATATATTTCTTACTCATTCCAGTGGGCCTTCCATTCAAACTTGGGCAGTTTTCGCCTTGATTCTAATGAGTTTAAGATAAACTCTTGACGGTTGTCCTATCCTATTCTTTCCTGACATGCCTTTGTTACTAGGTTCACTGCCCTTTCCACACTTTGACTGTGGCATGGAAAAGAAGCTATCTCCAATGGTTTACATCGAGCCTGTAGTAGTTCATCGTCGCTAAAATTGTTTAACAGCGGTGGAGGAGTAATGATCTCTTTTTGCCAATCGATCATCTCGGCGTAGTCAGTAAATTGGAAATTGAGGGTTCGAGGCAAATCAAAGTTTCTAGTACCTGAAAATCCTGTTCTTGAAAGGATGATTTTCTGAATAGCTTTCCCTAATTTCTAGTCTCTTATCAGTTACCATTGATATGAGTATATTTTCTGGGTGGGAAAAGTAAGCGTTATTCTTTAATACTGGTTCTATGATTGATCTATGTTGTTCATCTAAATTTCGAAGCAAGCACAGTAAATGCCAAAAGTTATATGCACCATCAGTTGCATTAGGATGAGATTTTATCCAAACCACCCTGGAGCATAGAACTGCATAATAATCTTAACTATATCTTGAAGATTTTTATCGGGATTTGGCGTTGAGATAGTATATAATCGAAGGACTCTGTTGGCTAGAGTTAGCTAGCGAGCATGGTGAAGGGTACCTGGGTATCGAGTGGTCAGATCTTGAGAAGTGTCTCCAGTTTGCACTGCCAGACACATATCATAGAGATATCTTTGATCACTGCTTAGCTCCTTCACAACATCTGCTGGAATTTCTTTAATGTTTCCCTTTACGCGAGAATATTTGACTACCTCAAATTTTGTTAAATCTGTTTTCAGTTTATTCCCATTTGAACCCACAAAAGTATTTGGACCTGTTGTTTTATCATCAATGGCTTTGTAGACGTGCATAAAAGGCAGCTCATTCAAATGCAAGAGGCACACCAACCACTGCACTGGTCTGTCAAGATGAATTTCAACCAATTTTATGGCTCCACTAATTTTTCCTGTATTTCCTGTATTTACAGGAGTACCATCACACAGTAAAGCTTTGATAGTATCTGTGCTGTTCGAGTCTGTAATAATAGTTATCAACTCTTCTGATGTGCAGTGAGCAGTTCCATTATCTGTTGTGACTTGGTCTATATAGATGCTTCCAGATTCTTTCACAATAACATAGTGTTCTTCTTTTATCTTTCCACTTTTAGTTAATGTGTTATCTTTC
The DNA here is from genome assembly GCA_023014485.1 of Bathynomus jamesi. NCBI lineage: Eukaryota > Metazoa > Arthropoda > Malacostraca > Isopoda > Cirolanidae > Bathynomus > Bathynomus jamesi. The sequence goes on along the minus strand of JAJOZX010000569.1, from coordinate 883,807 downwards.
CTTCCATCCATCAAATCCAAGGCACTCCATCTTCAGATTTTCGGATTTAGACCTAAAAGTATTTGTTTCACCCATGCGATTTCTTTCTCTTTCTAATTTCTTTCTGGCATGCATGTTGGTGTGGTTAAGGATCCCCACATCTTTTAAAGCTGCATTGACTATTGCAGCTGCAACTCTACAACTTACACGATAACGATCTGCTGTTAATGTTAGGTTTTTATAGGAGTGCCTGTTCTGAATATTCTCAGTCAATTCTAAATCGACCTCATAATCTACATCCTGGCTCTCTGAATCTACATCCATGTCTTCTTCGGTATTTTCTATAAATTCCAATGGTGAAACATTGGTGGCTTCAGTTATTTCTTCTTGTGCTTTTAGTTGACGGTTTTGTGCTTCTTGAGCTCTTGCTAAAGATCTCTTCTTTGTTGAACTAGCTATGCGATCAATTGGTCCTAACTGATTTTTTCTTTGTTTTTGACCCACAAAAGACTCCCATTCTGCCATTGGTATTTTATCCTTACATCTACAAGATTTCCTATCAATACCTTTGTCATAGCATTCACAAGAAAATATATCAATCATTTCATCATACTGAGCTACTTTTAAGGCAAAACTTTTATTTCTTCGATGTAACGGCACCTTCTTCAATTTTGAGGCTTCTTCTATTAGTCGACTGACTTTAAGATCGATACCTTTGGATGAAATGTTCTTTTCCTACGATCAACACCAAGGTCTTCAATATCTTTTACAACAACCCTGTAACAATCATTGGCAGTTGCTGATCCTTTTGATTTAGCTTCTTCACGACGGCGCACAAAAAGGTAGTGTCTCACAACATCTGCTTTTGAAGGAGTCATGGCTGCTGGGAATTCCTTAGGATATCCAAAGGCTGCATTTGAGGACTTGCTTCTAGTAGTCATAGTTTATATTCAGAAGTAAAATCAAATTATATGTAGTATATAATTTATGATAATTCAAATTATAATTAAAGCAAATGCAAATTATTTCTATTTACCTGAAAAATTATTTCTATTTATCTGAAACATAAAAATATCAAGCATTAAACAAACAACTTATCATGTAACATATAAAAACATTAAACATATGCAAATCTGAAGGTAAAAAAGGGAGGAGGGGCATGTGATAGGGGTAGTAGGGTAGCACATGCTTGATTTTTTTAATATTTTGTTAGTGTTAAAAAAAACCTTCTCACATAGTGTACTTTTAAAGAAATAACATTTTTTCCATTTAAATATATGCAAATATGAGGGTAAAATAGGGGGGTATGTGCTAGGGGTAGCAGGGGTAGCACATGCTTGATATTTTAATATTTTGGTAAGATGATAAAATGAAACTTTTTACATAGTGTACTCTTTAAGAAATAAAAAATTTACAATTTTCGACCCGGCCTATATGTAGAATTACATAAAATACAAAATAAAAAATATGTAAAAATTAAAATTAAATGAATACTACTACTCCTAATAATAATAATAATAATAATAATAATAATAATAAATGATTGCCAGAAATTTTTGATGGGTCTAAAAGTTCATTTTGTTTCTTCCACAATTATTTTATTCCCATTTTTTGAGGATTAAAAAAATAAATTGCCACGTCAAAATAAAATCTGGTTTAAATCTTCAAGAGAGAGAGAGAGAGAGAGAGAGTGTGTGTGTGTGTGTGTGTGTTTGTGTGTGTAAATGTTAGGGTTTGTTGACACTAAATAGCTTGAGGTTAAAATTTTCTCATTTACAAATAACAGATGCACTACCTGTCGGAAATATCCCTTACAGATTTATATATATATCCTGAAGAGCGCGAATATAGTCCCAATATATAAAGGAGGAGATCGATCTCTGGCCAAAAACTATATTTGAAAGAATAGTTAGACAGAAAATCTATGACTTTTTGGAAACTCAGAAAAAATTCAATGATAGCGTGCCGGCTTAATTTAACTTAAACTTGTGACGGTTATATACCAATTTTTAACTGCGCGATACCGTCGCAGAAAGCGTCGTGTGTTAGGCGTGGGGTAAACTGTTGGTATTCGGAATTTAAAGATTATAACGGCGGTCCTATGGCGATTACCGAAAGATCAGTTTGTTTCTTTTGCGAGTTAATGGAGGAAATAGTTGACATAAAACGCAGTGTACGTTAGATAACGGAAAGACTTGCAACGCTTGACGAGGGCAGGGGTAGGGCTACGGTTGACGAAAGCTGAACCAATACTAACGTAGAAGACGTTAGTAATTTGAAGGGTGAGGTGCGTAGCCTAGTTTCTAGTTTAGGTAACTTGTCGGAAAGGTTGAATAGAGTTGAGGAAGGGATTAAGGTTGGTCAGAGATTAGTAGATGGGGAGGGATTTAGAGAAGTTAAGGGTGGAGCTAGGCCGCGTACGTTAGGTGATAGGAATCACCCCCCTATCGAGGTTTCGAACCCTTTTTAACGAAATAAGTAATGCTAGGCTAGGTAGGTTAATTGACGAAAACGTACGAAAGCTGTATAGGTCGAAGCCTTCTTTAAACGTTGTGGGTCCGGGGAACGCGGGCCTGTCGTGAAAAATAGTTTAAAACGCCGGCCCGTGATAAAAAAATAACTTAAACGTCTTTTATTGTAACGCGCGTAGTATTAGAAATAAATTAAATGAATTTAAGGCAATAATTTATTCCGGCAACTACGATATAGTTGCTATCACTGAAACGTGGTTAAATACTGTGACTCGGGACTTGTTGGGGGAACTTGATATACCGGGTTTTAAACTCTTTACTAATGTTAGGTTACATAGGATTGGTGGCGACGTTTTGCTGTACATTCGTAATTCCCTTAGGGCTATCGAGGTTAACCCTTTAAGGACGAATGGTACAAATTGCTAACGTTTCAAATCCACGCATTCATAACTTAATCCTACAAAAAGTTCAGGGCTTAAAGGGTTAAGATAGATTTTCCGGCAGCCATTAATGCGATATGAAGTTAGGGCACGTAGTATTTGTTTTAATTTTGTTGTTGTTTTGTAGACCTCCCATTCAACCCCTCGATACCGATACTAGATTTTACTCACTTCTTGGTAACTTTATTGACAATTGGAATAGTATAATTGTCGGAGACTTTAACTGCCCTAATGTTAATTACGAGACTTTTACTGGTAATGAGGAGGGTTTGAGATTGATTGAGTTCATGGAAGATAATTTTTTACGACAGATGGTTGCCGAACCAACGCGCGGTGACAATATTTTAGACGTGGTGATGAAGAACTGCGAAAATATAGTCGATAGTTTAGAAGTAGGCGAGAGTTTAGGATGTAGTGATCATCAAATTCTTAGGTTTGTTATTGATAGAAAACACTAAGGATAGCAACGTAATAGAAGTCCCTGATTTTCGTAGGGCTAATTTTGATAGTTTTGCGGATAGGATGAGAGTAGTGGACTGGGATAACTTATTTATGTGTAATGACAAAAATTTGCATTGAGAGGCGTATAAAGAAAGTTTATGAATATTGAAAGGGAGTTTATTCCTCGTAGTCCCAAGCGCGCTAGAAATCATAGTAGGCCCAAGTGGTGGACTAGGGGATAATCTCTAGGAGCGCTCCATTTTTCAATATTAAACATACACTCATAAAACATGTACCATTTGAAAGCTCACATTTTTCTGAGTCTAAAAATGTAGTAATCCAAAAGTATCAATAGAAAATAAAAAGTAACTAGGTTTAATTGTTTGACGCGTGACGTCATTAACTACATTATAAAGGTTGGCTAAGTTATAAATCTTCACTCTGTGTTGTAAGATGGAATGTGATGGATGTGATATCAGTGTAGTGAAAATTCACTGTGATTTTCATGACAATTTTGAGAATTTAGTTAAATTTTTAGTACAACATAAACTTGTGCTCGGCATTTTGGAATGCCCCAAGTGTAAGACAAAAGGGAATATTCGTAAATGCATTATAGACTACAGTAAAAAAGCTTTCCGGTGCACGACTCTATAATCCAGGTTATTTGGTAAGTGTTAATATATACATGTACCAAGTCGCAAATACTGATTCGGGGGATATATATGTGTGGGTTAGGTTAGGTTAGGTTGTTAGGTTAGGTTAGGTTAGGTTAGGTTTGGTTGGCTAGGTTTTCTTATTTGCTATTGATACTTTTAAAATGTGAGTATTTGTGAGTTTGTGAGCTTTCAAATGGTATATGTTTTATGAGTGTATGTTTAATATTGAAAAATGGAGCGCTCCTAGAGATTTACCGACTAGGGAAATAGGCGAGTTCATAAACAAGCGCAACAGAGCGTATAGACTTAATAAGCGTAATGGCACGGTAGCTAACTTTAATAGATATATCGAGCTTACACGTCAGGTTAAAAGATCAGTTAGAACTGCTAAGCGTAATTTAGAGATACTTATAGCTGCGGCTAGTAAACATAATCCAAAAAAGTTTTTTGAATGCGTCACTAATCGTAAGCCGATAAAAGATAACATAGGCCCTCTAGTGGATGTTAATGGCGGCGCTTTGGCTTCTGACGCTCAGGCGATGGCGGGTATTTTCAATAACTTTTTTGCGACAGTTTTTACCGTATAAGACGTAAATAATGTCCCCGACGTGGACGACATCGTTCCATTTAGTAGCGAGACTAATTTGGATGAAATAACTGTTTACGAGGGTGAGATTGCGCATTATATCGATAGGCTAAAAGTTAGCAAGGCTCCAGGCCCTGACGCTTTTTATCCCAGACATTTGAAAGATTTGAAAGACGTTATCGTAGGCCCCTTAACGAAGATTTTTAATCAGTCACACTCGAAACGGGGATTATTCCTGAAGACGTCAAATTAGCTAACGTAACGCCTATTTTTAAAGAAGGCGACCGCACAGTAGCTAGCAATTATATGTCCCTTAGCTTAACGTCATTTGTCGGTAAACTTTTGGAATCCGTAGTTAGGGATCGTATCATCGATCACTTAGAAAGTTGAGATTTGATTAATAGTAGTCAGCATGGGTTTCGACGCCATTGATCTTGTTTAACTGATTTATTAGAATTTTATAACGAAATAGTGAGCGAATACGATAGGCATAGAGCGGCTGACGTTATTTATTTAGATTTTGAAAAAGCGTTCGATTCAGTTCCGTATAGAAGATTAATTGCGAAGGTTAAAGCGCACGGCATACGCGGTCAGGTAGCTAACTGGTTAGACTCTAACCGTTAGAGGAATGGCTTCGTGCTAGGAGACAGAGGGTCGTTGTTAATGGTAATGAATTGGGGTGGTTGGATGTAGATAGCGGTGTCCCACAGGGTTCAGTGTTAGGCCCATTGCTATTCGTAATTTACATTAACGACATAGATGTAGGATTGACTAGTAATGTGTCAAAATTCGCGGACGATACTAAAATAGGCGGTAAGGTTGTTAACGAGGACGATAGAAATAGGCTCCAAGACGATGTAAATAGGATTATGGAGTGGATGGATAAGTGGCAGATGCAATTTAACGTAGACAAATGTAAAGTTTTGCAGATAGGTTCTCGTAACAATAATTACACGTACACGATGGATGGTAGAAAGTTAGCGAGCGTTGACAAGGAAGTAGATTTAGGCGTACGCGTATCTAAGGCTTTAAAGGTTAGGAACCAGTGCCTGGAGTCTTGCGCAAAAGTTAATAGGATGTTAGGCTTCATAGCGCGTAATTTTGAATTTAAATCGAAGGATATTATATTGCCCCTTTACAAGTCACTAATCAGGCCTCATTTAGAATATGCTGTTGAGTTTTGGTGCCCGTATTTGCGCGAGGATATTGATAGGTTAGAAAGGGTTCAGCGTCGTGCCACGAAACTAATTCCATTATTGCGCAACAAACCTTATGAAGATAGGATTAAAGTGTTAGACTTGCATTCACTCGAAACTAGGAGATTAAGGGGGGAGCTTATTGAAGTTTTCAAAATCGTTAATAACATTGATAACGTAAATTTTGACAAACTGTTCACTTTCGATAATAGCAATACTCATAATAACGGATTTAAGTTGCGTGGCAGACGTTTCATTACTAATATTGCTAAAAACTTCTTTATGTTTAAAGTAATTGATAAATGGAATAATCTTCCAGCGTCAGTCGTTCACTCTACCAGCGTTAATATGTTTAAGAATCGTTTAGATAGGCATTTTAAAAATATTAACGTTGTTTAAAATAAAAAAAAATTAGTAACAGGAGCTCTCGGGATGGTGGTCGAGGATGAGTCTGTTGACGATTAATGTCAGCTTGTGACATGCCAGCGTGTGATGCCAGCAATAAATTTAAAAAAAAATTAGACTAACACGAACGTAGATGTAGTTTGTAGCGTAAACTAACCCACTTTTTGTTTAACTTTACCTACTTTTTTTCTTATCCTCACCTTACTTGCATGTCTGTAATTCTCTTTACTTGCATGTCTGTAGTTTGCATGGTATAAATATGAGTTAAGACTGTGTTTGCATGGTTTGTAAGCGTTCTTATTTTATTTCTTTTCATCTTTCACCCCTTTCCTATTCTCTCCGACTATTTTTCTGACTTGTCGGCAGTGGCCGGCGGATGATGATGGTGAGTCTTTTTTCTCTTTTTCTGAATGAATGTTAACCCACGAGTGATAGGTGTTTCTACTTACTTAACCCCTTATTCTCTTCTCTTAACCCCCTACTCTTTCCTTACTCTCGGGCTGACCTTAGAGTGGATCTTAGGGTCTTTGTTAGCCTTAGCTTCTGTAGATCTGTAGATATCCTGAAGAGCGCGAATATAGTCCCAATATATAAAGGAGGAGATCGATCCGTGGCCAAAAACTAAAGACCAGTGTCGCTTACATCTCATTTCACTAAAATATTTGAAAGAATAGTTAGACAGAAAATCTGACTTTTTGGAAACTCAGAAAAAATTCAATAATAACCAACGTGGGTTTCGGTCAGGCAGATCATGCCTATCACAACTAATGGAACACTACAACAACATTTGTTGATGCACTTGAAAGTAATGAAAACTATGATGTACTATACACAGACTTTGCCAAAGCGCTTGACAAGTGTGACCATGGAATCATAATTCATAAACTGAAATATATATGGGAATAACAGGAAAAGTAGGAAAATGGATATATAACTTCCTTAGTGAGAGGCAGCAAGTCGTTACAGTACAAGGAGTATCTTCATCAGAATCAGAGGTCCTCAGCTCAGTACCACAAGGAACAGTATTAGCTCCACTCCTCTTCATAATCATGCTAACATAGATGAGGACGTTACCATAGACAGCACAGTAACATCCTTTGCAGATGACACAAAGATCAGTAGAAAAATAAGAAACTCAGAAGATATAGGATCTCCACAAACCGACATAAACAGAATTTACAAGTGGACGGAAGACAACAATATGAAGTTTAACACCGAGAAATTTCAGGTGTTCCGGTACGGAAAAAGAGAAGACCTAAAATCCATGGAATATTATACCCCAAATGTACAGGAAATTCAGAGAAATTCTAGAGCAAAAGATTTAGGGGTTCTAAAGAGAGATGATGCGAAATTTGAAACACAAAATAAGATAGCAGTAAACAGAGCAAAGAGAATAACAGGGCAGATATTGAGAACCTTTAAACGAAGGGATAGGAATGTAATGATTCCTCTATTGAAGACCCTGATCATACCCAAATTGGAATACTGCTCGGTCCTAACGTCCCCATATAAAAAAGAAGACATTAGACAGCTGGAAGGGATCTAGAGAAGCTTCACAGCCAAGAGGTGCAAAGTAAATTACTGGGAAAGGTTACGCGAACTAGACCTATATTCACTGGAAAGGAGAAGAGAGAGATACACCATTATTTACACTGAAAATAATGGAGAAACTAGTCCCTAATCTTACTTTGAACCCTATAACTCCTCAAACAACGGTGGAAAGTAGAAATGGTAGACTGTGTCGTAGTCCCAAATTAAAGGCGAGACAGGTACATCCTTAACCCTGAAAGAAAATAGTTTTGTGGAGAGAGGAACAAAACCTTAATCAGCTGCCCAAAGACCTAAGAAACACGAAGGGAGTTGCAGTGGACATCTTCAAAAGAAGATTAGACGCCTGGCTCAGAACAATCTCCGATGAGCCGGGCGTACCTGCTTATGTGAGCTGGAGAGCACAATAAACCAACTCACTACTTCACCAGGCCAACTCGAGAGGAGGGGCGACAAGCTTGATCTTCGCGAATTGAGGAATCATCGCGCGGGATCTGTGTAAGGTTGGAAGGTAAGGTGTGTGTATAATACATATATACATACAAGGTGTGTATGTATATATATAATATATATATATATATATATATATATATATATATATATATATATATATATAAAAGAGAAGTGAATAATACATAAAGTTATTTTATGTATATTAAAATAATAACATCACTAAATTAATAAATACAAATTTGAGAAATTAATATCATTAATGGCAAAATAATCGGAAAATATAGACAAAATTCTGTACTGATTGTTAACATGAAAGAAGAGATTTGGTGAAGAAGAAAACATATGTTTAAATTATTAATTTAACAAAAGGTAAACGTTAACATGACGAAATTGACCTGAAGATTATAGAATTTTGTGTGAAATATTCACTTTTTACAATTTTGGAGGTTAAGGTCGACGTCACTGTAGATAATGCTAACACCCACGGTGACACCCATATCGGTGCTGAAAATGGTCTTTGTGTGACGTTTTATATATATTAAAAACATAATACAGTGATGTACATACAGTCGTAGATGTTGGATTGTTGAACTAAAAGTAGAGGTACAAAATGTGTGATACGACTACGTGATTTCAGACTTCTTTGGTGGGTCATGGATTGGATTCCGTGTTAACCTGTAGGTCCAAGGTGGGACAACATTTCTGGCTTTCGTCACAATGAATAATTCGTGCGGAAAAGAAAGCCAAGATAAACAGGGTTTTATGTATTTAACGTCTCTTCTCAGAATATTTTCTCCGACTTTTTTATTTTTAAATTTTGTTCATGTTTGAATTAATTTTTATACTCATAAATCATAACGTTCATTTAAATAAAGTGATTCATTTTTTCTCTTTATTCACTATGTACCTCACATCAGTGGATGTGAGATACAATTTGGTCTTCATATACGAAATGTAAGTAATCTTTTTGCTTAATTTACATTTAACCTTATTTGATGATGCGATTATTTTGATATATTTGGTGATTTGAGAAAAGTTTAATCTTTTCTTATTCATCACGTCCCTCCTTTCTCGTTCTTCCTCTTTCTCTCTTTTATTATTTTTAAAGATTTAAAAAAATTCTACTAATTTCTTGGGGTTTATTTAACTGCTGGACACGTTTTTGATTCTGTCAATGAATGAAACTGGTGTGAAGGACGTTCTTCCGAATAAATATTGGCTCAATCCAGGTTGGAATGTTGTTGTCGGTGGCTATGACCTCCCCTTTAGAGTATAGGATGCGGGTAAACGTCGCATCTAAAACCGTTTCGATGAGAAACTCTCTCCAGGTAATATCTGATATTAAAATTTTGAAATTGATGAAACATGGACAATAATTGGACATAAAACGCAAAAAAGGAGGCAAATATTTTAATTGAAGCATTTAACACCAGAACAATATTACAGTAAATATATGAAAACGTATCACTTCTGACGTTTCATTTAACAACCATGAATGTTAACTAAAATTAACACTACCTCAGTTAAAATATTTCTAACTACATTTCCTTTCCCTAAATTTTAAATTCTAAACAACAAAGTATTGCAACATTCTAAGTTCAAAACAATTAATTGCCCTTTTTAATAATTAGAAGAAAAGTATGTAAAATTTATTATGTTAAAAAGCACATGAATAAAAAAAAGCATGAAAGGAAAGTACCAAAATCCTATTCTCTTAAATTGCGGACAATATTTGCTATTAACGTTTCAGTGACCAAATTAAGTGAGCCGTTATTTCTTCCTAATCATTCATTGTTGTATTCCAATAATCTTGTTTAACCCTTTAAGTTTTAATTTAGCGAAAGAGAAATGTTAAAAGGGCGTCCTCTAAATCGCCATTTAGTTCTTTTAACATTTTAGATTATACAGTGAAGTTTGCTAATGAAACATTTAATTAATGAGAGAATTTGACTTGAAATGAAGCTCAAATTGTTATCCATATGTTAAATAGTGTGAGAATGAACTGAAAATTATAGAATTTTGTCAGAAAATTTCACTTTTTACAAAATTGGAGGATAAGATTCTCGTCCCTGCATATAATGCTAATACCAATGGTGACCCCCATGTCGGTACTCAAGGTGGTCAATGTGAGAGTGGTTTGAACCGTTTGCCACCGTGTGAACAGCTTCCTTTGCTGCCTCTCTGGGAAACTAAGATCTGCTTCTCTCTTTTCGAATTCGGTGAGACTTGAATCAAGTTGATAATCGAAAGTTTCATCATGCGGTAAGGGTAAGGACCGTTTCGTACCTTTAAGTGAGCAAGTACCTTCTCTCTTCGGACCACCTTTCACGAAAATATAAAAGAAAATGGTTACGGAGATTATTAATAAAATATTTTTATTAACAAAAAATAAAGTAAAATTTTAAATATAAAAAGGTTATTTCATTAATTTACCCTTCGCATGTCAACTTTGTCGGGCACCCGATTCATATGTTTTTGAGGTAATAATCAAAAGGGAAAATATTTAAATCTAAGAAGTTGTTTTATTCACTTACCACGAGCGCGCCTGACAAAGCCTTCCTGCTGACCCGTGGTCAGGCACAAAAATGGGACTGTAGAAGTTTGGAACACAATTTTGGTCTTTGTGTGAATTTCGGTTTTGACAAAGAAAAATTTTCGCTCTTCTGAAACAGATGAAGAAAAGTATAAGAAAAGGCGACGCCCAAAAATATCTATATTAATTAACCCATTAACCCATTTCATGTTTATTTTAAAGTCTCCGAAGCTGAATATATCAAGAAATATCAAGATTAAAAAATATAGTTTTGGCCCATAATGAGTTAAGAATTCCTCCTTTACATAATCTCATATCATACTTTTAATTGGAATGGATGTCTCTTTTGATTGAAGTTTCTGTTCCGTTTTCGTTCCTTCTTCAGGTTCCGTTTTTGCCTCAATCTGCGATCCTTTCGCGGACGATAAATGCTCTCCAGCAACAAACAACAGCAACACCATCCATGAAACCAAATGTTTTCTGCCCTCCTGATAAAAACATTTTACATATGGAAAAGAAAGAGAAAAATTGTTTCATAAAAATGTCTCACTTAAATTCATCTTTACATATTTTCTTTTCTGATAATGAAATTTTAGACCCAAAAAAGACAGCTCCACTTTTTGCCAAAAAATTCAAAGGATGTGACAAATCCAGACACTAGATGACGCTACTTCATGAATATGGGAATAAAGATTTTTTATTTTAGATTTGCTGCACTGTAATAAATTTATTCAAACTTCTTCGCATTATTTCTGAATTTCTTTCAATTCATAAACGGATAAAAAAGCAAAGATTACGTTTTTGATCACTCAATTTGGTCGACGAAACGTATCATTCGAAACTTTCATGTATAAAATTGCCGAAGAAACTGGATGAGAAGCCAAAATCTATACGAGAACAGACGCTTCTATTTGTACGTGTGAAAATCATCGCATTAACTCTATCACAAATTATGTTAATATAATAAGCTTTCACATTTCAATAGAGCTCTCATTTTTATTTTTAATGTTTACATGTTTAGAAACAAACAAATATGTAAATGCTCATCAAACACACAATAGAAATGAGCATATTCAATATGACACTGGAAATATGAATATGTTTAAGTTTTGCAATAATTCAACTTAAATGAATCGGAGGAATTGGAAAAAATTCATGAATGTTGGAGGTTCACATTTCGAAATCTTGGCAATTTTCAGAAATGGACAAAATTTAACTTAATTCAACTTAATTGAAAATCAACCTTAATTATAGATCAAATTAGGGTAATCAAAGTCTCTTCCGTAACATAATTTAATTAATATATAGATATTAAATGCAATAAATTAAATATAAAAACTATTAACAAAATTCAAAACCTTTTTAATCATTTGGTTTTCAAAATATTTTTTATACTGTAAAAATAATATTTGTTTTTCGTATATTCATTTTGGAAGAGACTCTCTCTCTCTCTCTCTCTCTCTCTCTCTCTCTCTCTCTCTCTCTCTATATAATATATATATATATATATATATATATATATATATATATTCATTATTTTAGTTTAGAATTTATTGAAAAGTATGGCGTACATTTTTTCATACAGGAAGGAAGGGCCAAGGGCAAATGCCAACAACAACAATCCCAATAAAAGAAGAAGAGAACCAAAGTCAATATCTAAGGTTTTGCAGATGCCTGGATGCTCTGTATTTAAATGATTTGAGCTCATTTACAGGGGGAACGATGGATTGAGGAAGATTGTTCCAGATTTGATCGGTTCAAATGATGAAAGATTGAGAATACCGATTAACCCAAATGAAGCACACCGAATTTTATAATGTTGACGTTTGACCTTATTTAAGTCGATTTTATTAAAGACCGAACTTAACTGTACATAATGTTAAGGACATTATTCGACACTGACGTGATCTCACATTCTCTAAAATTATAGAACATTATTCGCATATACACACTGAGAAACATTTACTTAAAACCATTAAAAATGAGTTAAATCCACTGAACTCACCATGTTCGTTTGAAGCTTTATTTAAACCACTTCTGCTCTTCGCAAAAAAAGAAATGTGTGCGCTCGAAATAGCTTTCATACTCGCATTTTAATAAATTTCTTGAGGAAAAAGTTCTTCGTTATTCAAAATTTTCCACGTCATTCATTTATATTTTTCTCAAAATTTTCCCGTTCTTCTTCGTCATCTAAATAATAATAATAATAATAATAACAATAATAATTTTATTATTACTATTATTATTGTAGAAATAAATGATACCCATAAATATCAGAGAGGAAACCTCAATAATTTCATTTCGCAAATCACAGAAGCAATGCTCTTAAATCCTTCTGATGTTCATTTAAGTGTGAAGCGAATAGAAAATTAAAATGGAAAAATAATTTTCCGAAAATTGTTTTCATATAAAAAGCAGTATTTTTTCCTTCACACTTATATGTAAACTACATATTAATTTTATATAATTGTATGTACATTATTAAGCATTAATGTGTTGCTTAAATACTAGTTTCACTCAATTTTCTTTCCTGTGTCTTTCTGATTTGTTTTGCCTTATATATTCTTAAAATGACTTATACATCCGAGTTAATTAACTATAACATATCAATTATGAATTAATGCATTTTGTATAAATTTATGGCATAAGACGTCAAGAAGTAAATTGTTTTCTCTTATTGTCATACCTTGAATACTAACTAAACCCTTATTCTGACATTCTTTTCAATGTATAGTAATTTGTTTGGTATTATGATATAGAATTTATACTATATACTGTAAATTATTATTTACCTGTATATAATGTATCCTGTCTAATATTTATGCAAATAAAAATGTTGTGTGCCATATTCCTTCATTCAGGATAGTGAAGTTGTAATCTAGTTCTCCAGGGATGTCAGTGAAGTGGGAGAAAAGCCAAAGGCTGTGGTAAATTTTCAAATCTCATTAAATGGAGTTTTCAGCAAATATACCTTTGGAATTAGATGGTATATATATATATATATATATATATATATATATATATATATATATATACCTGTAAAATTACGTGCTATACAGAGAGGGAAGAAGAAAAGGCGGTAGGCGTAATAAAGGAAGATCCAAAATACTTCTATAGCTATGCGAAAAGGAAAACAAAAACGCGCGCCACTATCGGGCCCTTATGGAAAGGAAATAATGAACTAACGGACGATCAAAAATAAATATGTGAAACACTGAGAGCTCAGGATGAATCAGTCTTCAGTACCCCAAAAAATGAAAAAGCGATACCTGACATAGATGCATTCTTTGAAGAGAAATTGCAAGAAGAGTGTATAACAGACTTTGATTTTACCCTAGAAGATGTAGCAAGAGCTATAGGACAATGAAACCACGTTCAGCGGCAGGTCCTGGCAACTGGAACGCATTATTGATTAAAAATTGTAAAAATGAAATAGTTGCATCCTTATACTGGCTATGGAGAAGATCCCTAGACACTGGAGAAATACCGAGCATCTTGAAAACAGCAAACATTGTCTCTCTATATAAAGGAGAGGGTAAATCTCAAGCAAAGAACTATAGACCAGTGTCATTGACGTCCCACCTCACCAAAGTTTTTGAAAGAATAGTTAAAGAGAAAATCTACGATTTCTTGGAGACACTGGAAAGATTCAACAAAAATCAGCACGGATTCCGAACAGGAAGATCATGCCTCTCACAAATTATAGAGCACTATAACAATATCCTAGATGCATTGGAGGACAATTACAACTACGGTGTCATATACACGGATTTTGCTAAAGCTTTCGACAAATGTGACCATGGTAGAATAGCACATAAAATAAAATATATGGGAATAACAGGCAAAGTGGGAAAATGGATCTACAACTTCCTCACAGAACGTCTATAGGTCGTCAAAATTCAAGGTATATCACCATCAGAATCAGAAGTATGCAGCTCAGTACAACAAGGTACAGTACTGGCCCTTCTCCTGTTCATTATCCTTCTTACAGATATAGACAGTGGGTAAATTGCAATAGTACAGTAACACCCTTTGCAGACGATAGAAAGATTGGCAGAAAAATCAGCGATGCAAATGAAGTGGCGGCCTTGCAGAGGAACACGAACAAAATATACAAACGGTTAGAAGTCAACAACATGACATTTAACACCGATAAATTCCAGCTCTTGAGATATGGTAGAAATGAAGAACTTCAACAGACTGCATATTATGCTCTCGATAGACAGGAAATTCAGGGAAGCACGGAAGCGATCGATCTTGGGGTAATAATGACCGATGATGGAAAATTTGAAACACAAAATTAGATAGGGATAAACAAAGCAAAAAGAGTCGCGGGACAGGTACTAAGAACGTTCAAAAGAAGGGACAGGACAGTAATGATTACGTTGCTAAAACAATGATCATACCAAAACTTGAATACTGCTCAGTCTTGACGTCCCCATATTAAAAGGAAGAAACTAATAAACTAGAAGAAACTGAGACACATTTCACAGCTAAGATTGATGGCTGCAAAGAACTCAACTATTGGGAAAGACTACGTAAACTAAATCTGTACTCCCTGGAAAAAAGAAGAGAGAGGTATACCACAATCTACCTATGGAAAATTATCGAAAAACTGGTACCAAACCTCAAACTAAACGTAATTACCATCCACACAACGCTGGAAAATAGGAAAGGCAGAATGTGTAGTGTTCCCAAATTAAAGGCACGACAAAGGACCTCTTCAACACTGAAGGAAAATAGCTTGGTTGTCAGGGAGCCAAGACTTTTTAATCAGTTTCCAAAGGACCTCAGAAGTCTTGAAAAAAAGACTAGATGCCTAGCTCATGACGGTACCAGATGAGCCAGATGTACCTGGCTATGTGCGGCGAAGAAAGCAACTCGCTCCTCCACCAAGCCAGGTCTAGAGGCGGGACCACCAGCTTGACCTTAGTGTAAAGAGAAACCAACACACGAAATATCAACGACTGATATTCGAATGATATTCGACGAATTAGTGGTGAAAGAAATACTTTCCAACAAGATGGAGCCCCTGCTCACAGAGCACGTCAAACTGTCACATTTTTGAGAACGAAACACCGGATTTTATCGAACCCACTATGTGGCTGGCTAGTAGCCTCGATCTTTCACCACTAGATTATGGGGTTTGAGAAGACCTGAAGTCCGAAGTTTACATCCCTGGTACCAATATAAAAGATATGGATGAACTACGCGAAAGAATTCTTTTAATT
Organism: Bathynomus jamesi; assembly: GCA_023014485.1. NCBI lineage: Eukaryota > Metazoa > Arthropoda > Malacostraca > Isopoda > Cirolanidae > Bathynomus > Bathynomus jamesi. Next base: position 867,868 of record JAJOZX010000569.1, on the reverse strand, counting down.
GATGAGAATCTGTATAACTCCATTTTTGTGATTAATCTTTACATTATTTGTATGCAATATTTTTAATTAAAACGATTAATTACCTTTTTAATAATTAGCAAAAGAGAATGTGAACTTAATGAACCGAAGAAGCACATGAATGGAAAACACTATAAAACCAAAGTACCAAAACCAGATTCAGTTATTATTTATTCCAATCTCTTCCTATTTATTAACTCTTACATTCTTATAACCTTGTTTGGTTAATCCGTTGTTCATGTATATGTAACGAACTAAACAATGTAAGTTATTAAACAATGATAAATTTTTAATAAGACGAGTAAAATTAAATCATAAGAAAAGAGAAGAACGAATCAATTAAACAAATTTATCGGAATGTAAGAATCAATAAATACGAACAAATAATCCCTCACAATATACTGTGTGTGTATATATATATATATATATGTATATATATTATATTATATATATATATATATATATATATATATATATATATATATATAATATTGTGTATATATATATATGTTACAGCAAATCTGTATAAATAGGGACTTCATGAAATCACTAAAATGTTCAGGGATTTCATGTAAACTTAAGTCGTTATATTTTCGTTAAATCTACGGGAAAATTATCGACCGGTGAGGTTAATTGAATGCGCTGTTAGGTCAACTGTCGGCCCTCGACAATTGGTTTGATTAAGGCATGATATTTTCGTTAAAACTAACGAAACTATCACGACTTAAACTTACATGAAAGCCCAGTTACACAGATTTCTTGTAACATGTATATATACATGATACATATATATATATATATATATATATATATATATATATATATTAGACTGGTCCAACCTATAAGGGTGAATTTTCAAAGTTATTATTTTTGATATGGGACCACTTGATATTGTGAAGAATGGTTAAAGAATTATAAATACCAATTTTTATGCAAATCAGATAATATTTAGATGTGCCGCACGGGGGTCAAACATTTCATTTTATTCTCCAATCGGATTATTTATATTAATATTTTTTATATCAATTATATCATTCATTTCAGCGTTTCCACACCACCCCTGAGGTTGCAAAACTAGAAGACAGGAAGGTTCCCGTGTACATATTAAATTTATTGAAATTTTGGTATTCCCACCAATCTTTCACTGTTAGGTGGGGCAATGTACTATCCGAGTGTTTTGGTTCCTCTTGCCGGGTGAAACAAGGCTCCTTGCTCTCCCCTATGCTGTTTAATGTGTATATCGACGGATTAATTGCTTCACTTAATGAGGCAACAGTAGGATGTTGTATAGATAACACAAGGAAAAATAACTTAGTTTATGGCGATGATATGGTGTTAATAAGTCCTTCTGTTAAAGGTCTGGATCGGCTATTAAACGTCTGCGAAGTGTATTCGCAGAAACATGATATTCTTTTTAATGTTACAAAAACTAAGGTTATGCATTTCCATCCTAAAAGCTGTAATCAGCCAGCGGATATAAGGTTTAAAATGAATGGTGAAGTAATTGAGGAAGTACAAGAGTTTAAGTATTTGGGTCAAACTATTACCAGCTCCTTGAGTGATGACTCGGATATAAGAAAACAATCTCGAAGCCTGTGTGCTAAAGCGAATATGACCATAAGGAACTTTCGTTTCTGTACAAGTGAAGCTAAAGACACACTCTTTCGTACTTTCTGCAATAATATATACGGTCAGCAACTCTGGGTGAATTATAAAAAGGTTCTGGCAGAACCCTAAATTTGCTGTACAACAGGTCTTTTAGACTCTTACATAAATTACCCCAGAGATGCTCAGCTTCGCAAATGTTTGCTACCCGCAATGTTCCGAGCTTCCGGAGGTAACAAGACGTGCTCAACACAGTCTAATGCAAAGAATTAAAAATCAACCAACCCGATCATCCAAGCTATCCATGAGTCCTGCATTTAGCCTCTAAGCTATGGACTTCTTGGTACGAAAACGTCTGTCTGTAGCTCCACTTAACTTCGACAGTGCAGTATTATTTCTAATCATTGTATATTTCTATCCTTAGTATATGAACTGTCATTGTATTAATAATATTTGTCATATGGACTATAGTCTGCCAATAAACCTTTTCATTTCACTTATTTCCTTTATCTAAGTCCATCTTTTATTGTAGATTTTTTACGTTTGTAAAACGCTTACGGTGCTGCTCTACAATTTGTAGAAGATATTGGAGTTCTTCACTTTTCGTAAGATGGCCACTGAAGTTCTTAATTAAAGCAACACCTCTCTCAGCGTTGTCATTTACAACATTTATATTTTTTACATAATTGCTAGCAGCTTTGTAGTCATCATTAGCGTTCCAATCAGCAGGATCTCTGTCCAAAAAGTCCATTGGCAATGCTAATTTTGTGAAGAAGTTGCGAGTTGTTGAACTGACGAAGCTAGTTAGTGTTTTGTCTTGTAGGTTAGGATCATTCACATTCAAATTTATCCGTTTAGGAGGATTTTGAGAGCCATTTACATCCAGCGCCTTCACCACTTCTCGCTTGACTTCCAGTGACGTTTCTTCATCAAAAGAAAAGAAAGTCCGATGAGCTCTTCATTCAAATACCAGAGATGGCGAGAGAGCGTTTTAAATGCAGTCACAGATATTTCTTTATCATCGTAGGATTGAAGTTTCTTGAGAAGAGATAGGTCATTAGCTGGTGCAGAGGAAGCAATGGGTGCTAAAAACCATTCATTTACGTAGCATCGAACAGCATATAATGCAAAACGTTGCATCCCTTCTAGTTCACGTCTAGTGACTTCCATTTGTTTGTGGAAAAGACAAATTTTTATTGCATATATCACTCGCGCCATCAATCGCGCACGGTGCAACGCTCCGGGTTGATGGAATTTAATGCCATCAAGAGGAACATCTGCAAAGTATGATTGTCAAATCTAAGAGTTCTCGGTAATCTGCTCGAGGTTGTAATTTAGTCAAATGTTGCTTGCAATTTTCAATTATACTGGCCTTTTCCGGTACATCGATTTGAACAATTTCAAACTTGTTTGTGTCAAAAGTCTTCCATTTATTTTTAAGACGCTTAAATAACGATATCCGGACCACCAGTGGCAGCCCCGTGACATTTGTCAAAGACAGATGCTATTACTATTTCGAGAATGTAATGTCGAGAAGCTAGTCCGAGGAGCGGCCGTTCAAGTATGCTTTCAATAAGAGTACATGCACCTTTTTTATCGCCAGTGTTGCTTGCAGTTGTGTCAAAGCACATTGCCTGCACACAATCTCGTAGCCCCCAGTCATCCAAAGCTTCGACCACAGCACCTGCAATATTTTCTCCTGTGCCAGATTTAAGTTTAGGTACTGAGAGAAGCTTAGCTTTTCTTCCGCCTGATAAAATAATTGGAAGTCTATCCACACTATCATCACCAGTAAGATCTTCGATAAGCTTTCCGTCCCAATGAACTGTTAGAGGAATATCAGTTTCAAATGATTGCTTGATGTCATCTGCAATTTGCTGGCGAACTGATATTCGTTTTCTCCGTATTGAACTTCTACTCAGAACAATATCATCAACTTCATATCCAAGAGAAGATGCAGTAGCTGCTACTACTGATACTGCTTGGCGATCACTTAATTTGTTTCTGTCCAGTGTCATTGCTAATTCTGTTGATACAACCTTTGCTGGTTTATGACTGCCAAGTTTCTCCTTCTTTATGGTGACTGGTGTGCTTGATGTACTTGGCTCTTCCTCGGAGGAACTACTATTTGACGAAAATTGAGTAACTGTTGTGTTCATTTTCCTTCTCATAGTTTCTTTCTTAACTTGGCGTTGAAATGCTTCATCTCTAGATCTTCTATTAGAATGTTTGAGAGCATATATTTTGTCCACACTTCCTATGTAGCCTCTCCTCCCCTTCTCTCGTTGAGCTTGTAGAAAAGCTCTGTCTTCTTCTACTGACATTTTTTGCAGAGCATTGGCATGGGCAATATCGAATAAATCGTCCAAACGTTCTTGAAAAGAAGTTTCTTTATCTATTTGCGTCTGTGAACGTCTACATTTAGATTTTTGAAGTCCTCTATAATTAAAATACTCATTTTCTATTTTTTTCGTAACATCGCGATAGTCAGCAGTTGGTATATTTGCCATCTCCCAAAATTTCAATACTTCAGCGCAAACAGCTTTAGATGAATCTTTCAACGTCTTTTTGGCATGTAGATGATGAAAAATAAGCCGCAGAACGTCACCATAGGATGGTAGCTTTCTTCCACATATTGTCTCAATTGTTTGTCCAATAAGCCTCATTTCTGTTGATTTTCTAGTCGCTACTGAACTTGCCATATTTAATTAATGAAAATGTCACTGTAAAGTGAAAAACTGTTTAAAAACGCCACTGGTATAGTTCAAATTACCTTGGTACGATGAACCAAAAGTAGGTGGACAGTAGGTTGAATACGGTTTGTGTTATATTATATTATAACTATGGTGTTCATTATAACTATGGTGTTTTGTTATATTATATTAAATATTATACTAAATTTATTTAAATTTTATTTTGTATTATAGTATACAAAAAAATTAAATATGTATTCTCAAAATAAACGTTATCATTTACTGTCCACCTACATTTGGTTCACCATATATATATATATATATAATATTTAGGAGAAATCCAATGACAAGGAGAATGTAAATGCCATGAAAAGTCTTCTTTAATGCGCAACGTTTCGAGCAAATACGCTCATCTCAGGCTGTATGATAACAATGTGAAATTAAAATCAATAATTGAATGAAAAACCAGACAAAGAGAATTTCTATAACCTATTCATAAAGGCAAACTTTAAAAGACTGAAAAAGAGGTTAAATTCTAAGTTATACAGATTTACATTTAAAATTAAGAAGCTATTTTTAAATACATATAGTAAATGTGAAATTAATACACTGGAAAAATTAACAATAGTACACTGGAATAATGAAACTAACTAACCTTTCACTGCAATTTCCGAGGCTAGACTGATTAAGCACAAAACGGGAAAACATAAGATAAGATAAGATAAGATAAGATAAGATAAGATGGTGAGGGCGATTGGGGAAGGGGGGATTATAAGGAATTGGGGAAGGAGGAGGGATTATAAAAAGTTTAAAGGGACGGCTGATGAGTCAACATTTAACGTCGGGGTCAAAGTTTTAATATAAAGCGATTCCAGAATTCTAAGTGAGTTGGGACAAGTATTACAACCAAGAATTTTAAAATTTTCTAAAGTGACATCAGTTTTACATTTGATACTGTGTTCTCGAATGCTAGAAACTTCTTTAGTTTTTAAAATTTTACCTGTTCGGCCACTTATTCCCATATGCGAATAAAATCTAGCCCTGAGAGAGCGAACAGTGCTGCCAATGTAATTCCCAAGGAGACACCTAGGGCAGGTAAATAAATATACAACACCGCTACGCAACGAGTCAGGGGTTCGATCCTTCGCTGAGAAAAAGCTACCTAAAGACGTTTTATTAATAAATATGATGCGGAAATCAGTATGATAAAAAAATTGTTAAGGAAATTTTTTTATCATACTGATTTCCGCATCATATTTATTAATAAAACGTCTTTAGGTAGCTTTTTCTCAGCGAAGGATCGAACCCCTGACTCGTTGCGTAGCGGTGTTGTATATTTATTTACCTGCCCTAGGTGTCTCCTTGGGAATTACATTGGCAGCACTGTTCGCTCTCTCAGAGCTAGATTTTATTCGCATATGGGAATAAGTGGCCGAACAGGTAAAATTTTAAAAACTAAAGAAGTTTCTAGCATTCGAGAACACAGTATCAAATGTAAACTGATGTCACTTTAGAAAATTTTAAAATTCTTGGTTGTAATACTTGTCCCAACTCACTTAGAATTCTGGAATCGCTTTATATTAAAACTTTGACCCCGACGTTAAATGTTGACTCATCAACCGTCCCTTTAAACTTTTTATAATCCCTCCTCCTTCCCAATTCCTTATAATCCCCCCTTCCCCAATCGCCCTCACCATCTTATCTTATCTTATCTTATCTTATCTTATCTTATGTTTTCCCGTTTTGTGCTTAAATCAGTCTAGCCTCGGAAATTGCAGTGAAAGGTTAGTTAGTTTCATTATTCCAGTGTACTATTGTTAATTTTTCCAGTGTATTAATTTCACATTTACTATATGTATTTAAAAATAGCTTCTTAATTTTAAATGTAAATCTGTATAACTTAGAATTTAACCCTCTTTTTTCAGTCTTTTAAAGTTTGCCTTTATGAATAGGTTATAGAAATTCTCTTTGTCTGGTTTTTCATTCAATTATTGATTTTAATTTCACATTGTTATCATACAGCCTGAAGATGAGCGTATTTGCTCGAAACGTTGCGCATTAAAGAAGACTTTTCATGGCATTTACATTTCTCCTTGTCATTGGATTTCTCCAAAATATTAAATTGAAGCTCTGTAGAAGCAACCCGCATGATTATATATATATATATATATATTATATATATATATATATATATATATATATATATATATATATATATATATATATAGTGGAGCTGGTTTTAGCCGTTTAAGGTGATAATGATTTAATTGTATGCAACGATTGATTAAGGCAATGACTGACTGATTTATAATGATAGGCTGGGTTAATAATTTATATTGTTATACAGTATCACCGATTGGAATGAATGGTTATTTGATTAGATCCACCATACTATTGGAAGTGACCGAAATGGCAGCGAGGGTCACCAGCTTGATTTACGCTCAAGCAAATTAATGTTAAGGTTATAAAAGACACCTTACTTTTGTAGTTTATTATGAAGATAAATCCGTTATTTTATTCACTGTGATATAACAAAGAATTGACAGTAATTAATTGGTAGTTTTACGTTATGCTTATGGCATAGGCTTAGCTAATAAGATGAACTGTTAATAGCTTAATTGACACGTAATAAATAATGTAATACTCATCGATGGTATGTAAATGGCATGCGACATGTAACATTGAATAGGCCTAGTTAATGATATAAAGAATGCACGTGCGTTTGGTACATTGAATGGAAAAACATGACACTGATTAAGTAGGCTAAATGATTGCATGGATGCACATAGAATAATTGATGTGGCCTAATAATAATGGATTGAAATGCTTGCACAGTATCATTTATATATAAGAACATCATGTGATGTTAAATGATTACGTCAAGAGAATATTTAACACACAATTATGACTTGAACATAATGACGGACGATACGCGGAAACAACGGTATTGAAATGACACTTGAATTGGATGATAGGCCTACTGCGTTATTAACGGGAGTCAATGGACGCGTGATTACACACTTTGGGAGTATAGCCTACCGTTCGGCGGTAGGCTAAGGTAGGCTTCACAAGAGTACTTAGGATAGGGGGTACTTATCTTATGGTGACGTAAACTTTGTTGAAGACAGGTTGAAGACAAACCTATTACGCAGATTCTAGTTGTCGTTGTTCGTTAAGCCTCTTGAGATGATGGATGTAGGCTTCGTGGAGGCCTGAGGTGATGTTACTTCTCGAGGTGCAGGCTGGCCTTGTGAGGTGCAGGCGTAGGCCTGGGAATGCTGAATATATCTCGAGGAACGTGGAGAAACTTGAAGGCCGACCCGGCAAACCGCAGACCCGAAGTGATTCCGGTTGGGCCTCGTTGGATTGCTTCTGCAGGTGGTCTTTAGATCTTACGTGAAGACAAATTGTAGGTCCTGAAGAAAGTAGCGGCCGTGGCCCCTCGGCCAGGGGGCCGGAAAGCGGTTGGTGGACGTTCGATGGTGAGCGTACGGGTGAGTGAGAGTGAGTATAAAGTGGAAGCTCCTTTTATACCGTAGGCCTGTGACGTAGACTTCATGCCAATTATTTAAGACGCCTTGTGAAGGAACAGACTTTCCATTGTTTTTAGCCCACGTATGTTCCAAACTGCTCTATGGTAGCGTGGAAAGAAAGTGTCTGTCGATTTGTTGGTCTATTGCTTGTCGATCCGCTACATATATATATATATATATATATATATATATATATATTTATATATGATGAATAAAACCACGAAGGGAAAAGAAACACTAAGTGGTTCCCTTCGTGGTTTTATTCATCATAAATATTTTTCACGTGTCACTTTCGTGAAATAATTTTTCATATATATATATATATATATATATATATTACGGTCAAAATGTGTAACTAACCATTTCGTGTAATGGCTGAAACTTTTAGTCATTTCGCGAAATGGGTGTTTCATTTGGTCATTTCGCGAAATTACTAAAATCTTCAGCCATTAAGTGAAATGGCTGAAATTCCACCTTAGTCATTTCGTGAAATGGCTAAAATGACTTTTGTCATGAATTCATAAAAATAACAAACATCACAATAAAATTGGAATACTTTATTTAACTAACTAAATCTGCTAAAACATATATACATCCACAGGTCCGTTCAAATAAGTGAGAAACACTCTTCAAATACACATTTGAGCACATTTGAACATTTCAACACATTTGAATTTGAATTTTCAATATACAGGTTTTCAAATACTAACCGGGCCTTCAATGTTATTCCGATGTCCGCCATTGAAGTCCCGGTTAGGTCAACTGTATGCCCTTCACATTTTGTTAGGTTAAGCCGTGTTATTTTCGTTAAAACTAACGAAAATAACACAACTTACAAGGTCATTTGCCTGGTTAGGTCAACTGTATGCCTGGTTAAGTCAACTGTCTGCCCGGTTAAGTCAACTGTCTGCCCGGTTAAGTCAACTGTATGCCGGTTAAGTCAATTGTATGCGCTTGAAAATTGGTTTGGTTAAGTCGTGTTATTTTCGTTAAAACTAACGAAAATAACACAACTTAAGCTAACCAATTGTCAAGGGCATACAGTTGACCTAACCGGGCATACAGATGACCTAACCGGGAAAATGATCTTGTACAAAATGACCAAGTAGAATTTCAGCCATTTCGTGTAATGGCTGAAGATTTTAGTCATTTCGCGAAACGACTAAAAGTTTCAGCCATTACGCGAAATGGCTGGTTACACACTTACTGTAACATACTGTGTGTATATATGTAGTCGTTGGTATCTTTGAAGATACAAACTTGTGCGCCATTCACGCCAAAAGAGTTACCATCATGCCAAAAGACATTCAGTTGGCAAGAAGAATTCGAGGAGAAAGAGCTTAATTAATAAGTTTATCAGTTATCCAAAGCTCTTTCCTTGTACTCGAAAAAATTTACTTAATCGCTAATCTATATATATATATATATATATATATATATATATTATATATATAATATATATATATATATATATATATATAATATATATATATATATACCTTACCTTATGAACCTTATGTTGTTTCGTGCGTTGGTCTCTCTTCACACGGAGGTCAAGCTGGTGATATATATAATATATATATATATATATATATATAATATATATATATATAGAGAGAGAGAGAGAGAGAGAGAGAGAGAGAGAGAGAGAGAGAGAGACAGAGAGACTGGGTAAAAAAAGTGAACCTTTAGAGGTAAACTGTATTTTTTTTTTAAAGTAAGGGAACTAGAGCTCCCAAACTTCATAGATGCTTACCTTTGTATGTTGTTCGTCTTAATTGAGAAATTGCTCGGTGTGTCGCCCTTCTTGCCCAACGCAGGCCTCCAATCGTGGACGCCACTGATCAATACACCTGTTTACATATCGTTGAGACACCTTCTCCCAGCCGAGCAGAATTCTTTCGCGTAGCTCATCTATGTCTTTTATATTGGTACTAAGGATGTAAACTTTGGACTTCAGGGCTTCTCAAACAACATAATCTAGTGATGAAAGAGTGGGGATATTAGCCGGCGACATATTGGGTTCGATAAAATCCGGTGTTTCGTTCTCAAGGAATGAGACAGTTTGGCGCTCTGTGAGCAGGCGCTCCATCTTGTTGGAAAATATATCTTTCACTCCATCTAACTGATATTCAATATTCCCAGAAATCCATGCACTACAAGCCGAAATGCTTGACATGCATTCTTTTCGACAGCAGTCATCTTTTCTTCTAACTCTCTGCTTGCCACCATCTACCTTACTTGTGGTCGAACAAATATCTCTCCGTTGACTTTGGCTTCATACAGTTTTGCGAACATTGATCGTATATATTGGAAGGTATCACCATGAGTATCGAAGACTTTGACAAACTGTTTCACAAGCTCTAGTAATGGTGGCAGCAAGACCTTGTCTGTTTGATGAAGAGCACTGTTTATGATATTGTGAGTACCAGGGTTTAAATGTTCTCTGACAGGCCATTCTCTTCTCACATTGTGCTAGCCTGTTGTTCTGCTGTCACATAAACAAAAGAAGCATGAAAACTTTGCACTTGCACCTTGCAATCAAAGTGCGAAACCCAGACTTTTAAAGTCTCAACAGACATCCCATTTGTTTCTTTCATAGTTGATCTTCCCCAGTAAATGCTTTGCTTTGCATTTTTTGTTTGTTTGAAATCTATTACCGTTTTTGAGGTTTAAAAAATAAAGTGCCACGTCAAATAAGCGTCCAGTTTAAAAATTATATATATATATATATATATATATATATATATATATATATATATATATATATATATATATCTCAAGGGTATAGCGAGAAAGAGAGAGAGAGAGAGAGGAAAAACCAAAGTTTATTGACACTGAATATTTTGAAAGTTAAATAATATACCTCACAAAGGCATATGTGTATATATACAGGGCGTCCCAAACAAATGTATACACACTTTAACAGCTGATAGCTCAATTGTTGTTTCTTTCTTTCTAAGTTAAACCCATTAGAATTAATAATGGCAGTCAGACTAAGCTTTGAACAAAGGAAATTTATTCTAAAATGCTACTGGAAGTGTGAAAACGCAGTTGAAGTGCAAAGACAGTTTAGGAGGGAGTTTCAAACAGATCCACCAACGCGACTTACCATCACTCGAATTAGAGATAAGTTTGAAGCCGATGGAACTGTTCAGAATGTCCACAAGAAGCGTTCCGGAAGACCACGGACATCGACAAGCCCCACGAAGCAAGAAAGAGTACTGGAAACGTATCACCAAAGTCCAAGAAAATCTGTGCGGCAAGCGAGTCGTGAGGTAGGAATTTCAGAATCGTCTGTCCAACGCATTTTGAAGCGCTGTCAATGGAAAAGTTACATTCCAAGATTAGTCCATGCTATTAATGAAGATGATGATCCGGACCGAAGAGTGGAGTATTGCGAGTGGTACTTGGCACGATGTGGATGTGGATTGGACGAGGGGGTTTCGTAGAATACCCTCCGCGTTCACCAGACCTCACACCACTAGACTTTTTTATGGGGATTCTTAAAAGACAAAGTCTCCGCTATAAAACCTGCAACAGTCGCTGAATTGAGAGCAGCCATTGAACGAGAATGCACACAAATACCAAACGAAATGTTTCGTGATGTTTGCGATTCCATTGCTTCGCGTTATCAGCAGTGCCTGGACCAGAACGGACGTCAGTTTGAAAACAGGCGTTGACAAAACAATTAAATAATGTCTGTAGATTCTATTACATTTTGAAAATGAAATGTATTTTAATAAACACTGCCTTTATAAGTATTTAAAGTGTGTATACATTTTTTTGGGACGCCCTGTATATGGCGGGAGATGAATATATACAAATATGCATAGCTACAGTCATTTAGACGTTTGTGAAAAGGTGTACCCTCTTCAACACATAAAAGTAGAAAAATTCTAGATAATGAAAATAAAATTTTAAATCTATAATTAAAATGGAACTAAATTTTCGATTGAGTTAAATCACAGAAAATATCACAAAATATTTAATCCAAAATTGAAGCTTATCTTTCATCTATGAAACAAAGAGAGAGATCCTTTCATGGACGTTAAAATTAAAATTATAATATGGAGAGAGGAGAGATTAAATTGGTTGGTAAATTATTTTTTTTCTTTAGGGAGGAAGGGTCCCGTAAAAATGACCCCCCCCCCCATCCTATACTGTATAAGAGAGAGAGAAATGAAATCACTCTTTCTAATGCTCATGATGCCATTGATTTACATTCATTGTTTACTTTAGTGTGAAAAATGTGTGTATGTGTACTGAAGAACAGCGGGAGAAGTGTATTGTGGACTGCTCACAGGGTAGATGAGACACGTAAAAAGATCAGCTAAAAAGGACAGTGACAAGAGAAATGGGAGTTCCAGCACTCCCTCTCCCCGGCATAACATCCCCCACCCCCACGGAGTACTTCCCTGGTCGATTGGTGTCCGCAATTTCGGCCTATAAAGAGAATCCTCTTCTTAGTGTAAGTTGTTAAACTGATGCCGTTTAACCGATGATGTAAGTTCATTAAGTGTTGTTTATATACAAGAGAATTTGGTGTCAAATGAAGCTGAAATTGGTTTCCATTTTTAACTACTGCTATAATATCAAGTATCTCACCCAATATTCTTTGAAATGTTCACATCTTACATTGGTTTAGGTTAAGGTCGTCGTTGCAGACAATGCTAACACCAATGGTGACACCGTTGTTGCTGCTGACGGTGGTCACTGTGAGAGTGATGTGTTTCGTTCGCCACAAAGTTAACGTCTTCCTTTGTTGATTCTCTTGGAAACGAAGAGCTAATTTATCCTTTCTGGATTCGAGGATACTTGAATCAATTTTGAAATCGGAAGTTTTAGAGATTTTCGAAATGAAATTAATGACCATCACTTTCATGAGTATGAATTATTTCTCCAATAATGATAAAAATAATAATAATGATAATAATAATAATAATTATTATTATTATTAAGTATTTCGTCATTTTAATTTTATAATATTTAAATATATGATGTATTTTCTTCTTATATTTATATTTAATTATATTAATAATTAATATTGACAATAATAATATCGACATTAATAATATTAATGAAAATTAATTATATTTAATTATATTTGAGCGTCTAATATCCAAATAAATAAGAAGCTATATTCTTAGTTAAATACCTACTATAAGTAATTTGATGTAGTTTTATGAATGTGTAATTCTTACCAAATATCTTAACTATGTATATCTAAAAATGTTTGAAGCTTACAACAGATATTCTCTATGTATTTCTCTCTCTTTGCCTCAATATCTTTCGAGCTGCTCTGCATTATCTGTCAACATTAACCAAACAACTCTATCCTGTCAATAAAGCTTAAAATTTGCTTGCTAATAGCAGTTATTTGCTATTTAAATCTAAGAAGGCTTTACGATATTATTTCTCAGAATGTATAATGAGCAAGTGAGTGCTTCTATACGTAAGAATATGTGCACATGTATGGGCATATATATTTATGGATGTCTGTGTGTGTGTGTGTGTGTGTGTGTGTGTGTGTGTGTGCATGTATATATTTATGGATGTCTGTGTGTGTGTGTTGTGTGTTGTGTGTGTGTGTGCATGTGTGAGCATGTATATATTTATGGATGTCTGTGTTGTGTGTGTGTGGTGTGTGTGTGTGTGTGTGCATATATATATTTATGGATGTCTGTGTGTGTGTGTGTGTGTGTGTGTGCATGTGTGTGTGCCATATATATTTATGGATGTCTGTGTGTATGTGTGTGTGTGTGTGTGTGTGTGTGCATATATATATATATATTTATGGGTCTGTGTGTGGTGTGTGTGTGTGTGTGCATGTGTGTGCAATATATATTTATGGATGTGTGTGTGTGTGTGTGTGTACACACATATATATATATATATACACACACACACACATACTCTATATATTTATGTATGTATGTATGTATGCTTCTTGTAGCAACCAATGTCCTCATGAACTCATGAGACAGTAATAAATTGAAGTATTGATATTATATTGTTTTGTCGCTGTATATATTGTTTGTTTGTGTTGTATTATATTGCATATACTATCTACGGAAATATATATATATATATATATATATATTATATATATATTTATATATATTTATATATAATATATATATATATATATATATATAATATATATATATATATATATATATATATATATAATGTGTGTTATTTATATGTCACTCTTTGTACACCTTTTGAATGCCTTATAAATGTAGCAGAGATCAATAAAATTATTATTATTATTATCATTATTATTATTATTATTTTGAAGAACGAAAAGAGGAGGAGGAAAATGGCACCAAAAATAAAATTAAGTGACGTGGATATTTTATTAATTTCTGAGAAGTTTCCTCCGAAAATCTGAGTTTATGAAAGCGGTTTTCCTCAATCGAATTCCTTCTTTGGTAAAGATCGCAAAATGGTGAAGTAAACTTTAAGAAGACGTGATCAATAATCTAAATCATTTTAATTCGTTTTTAATGATTTTAATTAAATGTTTTTCAATTTGTGGATATGAGTAATGTTACCTCATTTTACAGAATGTGAGATCATGCATGCGTCGAATGAGGTCCTCAACATTATGTTCAGTGAGTGTGATATACTTTCTAAATATTTGGTTAGAAATTGAGAGGTCGTGGAACAATGTCGATCTTCACAATGACGACATGCATGCTGTCAATTTTAAAATTTCTAAATTTGTATTGTGTCGAAAACCTCTACATTAAGCATGTAAGTTAAATTCATATTAAGTTAATTTAAATTAGGTCAGGTTAGGTTCGGTTTACTTAGGTTACTTAACATCGTGCCTCCTTATGTAACGCTAGGTTAAATTAGGTACTGGTTCGGTTGTGACTGGTTAAATACGATCAGTTATTTCATTGAGTATCTGAAATTTACAATATGTATATATATTAATATAAGAAATAAATTATAATAAATAATAATTATATAATAATTATAAATAAATTTTAAAAATAATAAACAAGTTTATAATTTTCGTTTGAAATACATTCACTTGACCAAGGTCAACAAGGTCAATTTTGACTTTGATCATGTATCGCAAATAAAGAATCTTAATGTTTCCCTCATTATTAAGTAACTTTGAATAATTTTAGTTTACTATATTTGCCCAGGGTTTCGAGAGGAACGAGGTAGCCTCTGTGCTCAGTGGATAAGGAACGACGATCTTACCATCACTTCATGCAAAAATTTCCAATTTTCAATCGTATTCAAGTATCCACGAAAATGCAAAGGCAGATCTTCAATTTGTGGCCAACGGAACACATCACTCTCACAGTGACCACCGTCAGTACCGGCATGGGTGTCACTGTTTGTCATCAATGCCTTAAACTCCAAGAATGTAAGAAGAGAACATTTCTTTGAAAATTCTGTAAGTTTTTATTCATTATCGTTGAAATATAGAAACCAGTTTCAGCTTCATTTAAGACCAAATTTTCTCATCAATTAAATGCTTCAAAATAGTAAAGAGTTTAACAAAAGTTACGTGCCAACACATTTCTTAAATTCATTTTACAATAAAAATGCTAAACGAACTGCACACCGATTTAAAGGACACCATTTTAACATTTCGCTTTTGTTAAGTTATACTTTAAACAAATTTTTCGTGTTTCTTTCACTCAACTCTTCTTTCATGTCAACGATAAGTTCAACACTTTCATATTATACGAGTATTGGCGTTAATATTACTCATTTGTATCTGAATATTTTTTGTTAAATCATTTCCATTATTATTAATTTCATATACATGCAGTAGATGTTTCTTATGCAGAAAAAAAGGGACTAGGGGAAATGCCTGCAAAAATACCCCCCACAAAGATGAAGAAAAGGGCAAAAATCAAGATTCAGGGCTTTCGAGATGGCTGGACACTGCTTTAGAGAGATTAGGAGTCATAGACAGGGGAAAAGGTGGATTGAGTAAGGTTGTTGTAGAATTGACCGGTTGAGTTTTTAAGTAGATTTGAAGTCTCAGTGAAGGGTTTAGTTTTATGAACTTGCTTGTACTTTTTAACTTTTCTATATCCTTCCTAAGGGATGGACACCAAAACTGCATAAAATATTCGAGTTCAATTTTAACGAGGGAATTATAAAGAGACATTACAATCTCTTTGTCTCCTAATAGGAACTGTCTTTTAATATAAACTATTATTTTTAATGCCCTCTTTTCGACTTCTCTACAGTTAAAGAGTTCAGAAGAGCAGCATGCGTCCGTTACAACAGCGATAGTAAAGAGAGTGAGTGAAAATAGCGGCGAAGAGAGGGGGTTCGAAGAGAGTCGGTATAAGACAGGGAATTAATGAAACGAAAATTCTTGAATACACTCGGTCATCGGCATAGGAGTTGATAAGAGAGGAATTGCGACTTAATAGATCTTTGATGAATAAAAGTAAGAGTGGGTGAACAGGACAGAACCCTGAGGAACACCACTTCCTCAGGTTTTTGTACTGTAACTCACTCTTATCTGTGTATGTAAATATTAGAGTTTATTGACACTGAATATTTTTATTCTTAAATTTTTTACTTTAAAAAATTTGAATCGTGTTACCTGTTGAAGAGTGCTGCACGAGCAGCAGTTACATCCGTTTCATCGTCAGAGAGTCCAGGCATTACAAACCCGTGTAGCATGTGGATTTGCGTGCGCCCACACGTGAGAATTGTGCATGTTAAACACACCCTCACGTGTGAAACAGGCCTCATCTAAGAACAGCACATAAGCCGGAAAATTAGGCTGCACCGCTGTCTGCTGCAGAAACCAGCGTGCGAATTCCACACGAAGAGGGTAATCCCGAGGTTGTAATGCCTGGACTCTCTGACGATGAAACGGATGTAACTGCTGCTCGTGCAACACTCTCCAGACCAGGTCGTGGTTCACACCGAGGATACGTGCAACACCTCGCGTGCTTGCGCTTGGATTGTCCTCAAATCGCCGTAGGACTTCTTCCATGTCAGGAGTGCGCACGTTTCTCTCCCGACCAGTGTCATGCATGTTTGCATGGAATGTTCCAGTTTCTCTCCCGACCAGTGTCATGCATGTTTGCATGGAATGTTCCAGTTTCTCGCAGTCGCCGATGCAAATGCGCAAACGTTTGGTGGTTTGGCACACGTCTGTTTGAGAAGCGCTGTCGGTACAACCTCACAGCAGCTCTTCCGTTTCCATTGGCAGCCCCATACACCATATGCATGTCAGCCATCTCAGCAGTCGTGAAGCGCTCCATGTTACGCGTACTACGTCCGATTTAAGAATGCCCGCGGCAAGCGCGAGTCTAGCCCACTTCACCTTTTAGCCAATTGCAGCGGCGCCCTCTCGCGCCGAATGGTGACGTCAGCGGACATACACTTATAGACGAAAAGGGTTTGTCTTGGTGTTGCCTATCCCCCATTACAATTTGTACAGAAAGTTTTCAAACACCCTGTATATATATATATATATCATATAAATGAAAGGTGATTACACATGATCTTATCGATTTTAAACATCTATTATGAAAGCTGTCCAAATGGCTTGTATCCATCCTTAATCCTCTCCTTGGCACAATTTCACAATCACACACAAATAATAATGTATACCTTGTAGAGAAATGAAATAGTATCAGTGTCAATTACAATTTTAGATTGGTAAGCTTTGATGTTACCTCTTTATTTACAAGAGTCCCGGTGGAGGATCTATTAGTTTTCGTTCGAAAGAAATGGTTAAGCATAATTTGCCATTACTTGTGACTACCATTATAGAATTAATTAAGCTGTGCATAGTAGATTCGAAATTTGTGTTTAATAATGAATTTTAGGCAGAAATTTGGTATGGCTATGGGAAACCCCTCTCTCCCATTTTAAGTAACTTATGGCATTTTTTGAAAGTAAATTATTAAGGAAGATTCTGCCAAATAACGTTCTGTGGTTTAGATAAGTAGATGATGATGTTTGCCTCTCGCCAGAAACTTTAAATTTCGATGAATTCTCACCCAAGCTTAATAATTTAACTCCCTCTAACAATTTTACAATTGAAATAGAAAAAGACTCATCGATCCCATTCTTAGATGTTTTAATATATAGGTCGGGAAAAATATTTCGGTAAATACTTACAGAAAACCCACTAATAATTGTTCCTATATTCATTATTATTCGGCTCACCACATTAACGTAAAACAAACCGTTTTTTTATATTTTGTTCCTAAGATGCTTACGAATTTGTAGACCAGAGTTCATTGATGATGATATTAGTAAAATATATAAAATATATAAAATATGATATTTAAAATATCTAAAGAACTGCACAGATACATCTTTAAAAATGGCAAAGAAAACCTTCTACGAGGTAAAAGACTATACTCTTCATACCACAAAAAACATCTTAGCATTACCATTTAAAGAAAATTTCTTTGATCTGCCGAAATTGCTGAGGACTTTTAACATAAATATCGCGTTCAGAAATTTAGATGCAATTAAGAATTCATTGATTAAACCTCCCCTTTAAGTGAACAGGGTTGTGTATATAAAGTTCCATGCACAATGTAATAAATTTTACATTGGTCAAACTGGCAAGACATTAGAATTACGTATTAGGCAGCATTAATACAGTATAAGAACCGGCCAGGAATCTAACGCCATTTTCATTCACGTAAGAGATACTAATCATCCCATTGACTGGAAAAAATGCCTCCAAGTTAAGTTTTAGTAAATCTATTGTTAGTAGAAATATAATTGAATCGAGTGTGATCAAGAATAATGTTGATTTTGTTCTTAATATTAGCGCTGGACTTTAAAAATTAGACTCACACATTGTCAGAAAAGTGGTGGAATATTCTGACCGCATTCTTGCCACTTAATTGTTTGTTTTAATTAAACAAATATTTTAATAATTTTTGTCATTTTTACGTGTACATTTTAATTGTGTTATTGCTTTTATATAGTTTTTATGTACTCGATATTTTAGTAGACTTTAGACTTTATTGGGGAAATTTGAAATTGGTTTTAGATTGAGTTGCCTATTGGGGGATTTTCGTTTCCCCAATAGGTAACGGAATATTTTGGAAATAGCACGTGCTGATGATTGCGCCATGTCCTTTGTTTCCTTAGACTACTTTATTCTTGCCACTTAATTGCCTGTTTTAATTAAATAAATACTATTGCTAATAACTTATCATTTTATGTGTACATGTTAATTGTATAATTTCTTTTATATAGTTTTCATGTATTCCATAATTTAATAGCCTTTAGATTAAGTTACCTATTGGGGAAGTTTTATTGTTTTTAGATTGATTTGCCTCTTGGGGAATTTTTACGGTTGTGTATTTAACTAATTTAATTTTGTAAATTCTGTCTATTTCTCTCTTGTCCCTGAAGATGTGAATATATCACGAAAGCGTTCCTTTTCCTTTTCCCTGTGGTTCTTTGCTTATTAAAAAGATCACGTGTTGCTTTGTGATTTCTTTGCATATACATACATGTATACATATATATGTATATACACATATATACACATACACATACACACATATACACACATATATACATATATATACACACATATATATCTCCTTGGGTTTAGAAAATTGACAAGCATTGATTTGAAGAAAAAAGTATTTGAAGAGTATATGGCTTATTTTATAAGTTCCCAACTGTTATTAAAATATTTTACAAAATATATGAATACACATTCTAGAATGTTACTTTAGTTTTGTGAATTTATCTTTTAAAAATTTTTAGAACGTGTATACTAACTTTTACTATCGATAACTTCCTTCCATAAAATTCCATAATAACTTTTCTCCTTTTTGTCTCAGGTTTTGATCGCCAGATGGCTCATCTGTTACGGTTTTGATGTCTGAGCGCTTTGGCTCTCAGTTCGTTCTTAGCTGCTGGTATCGTTTGGAGTTGGCCGACCACGCTCCCTGTTTCTACTCGTGCTCAGCTAACCTTTGGGGCATACTCATCCTCACGTAGTGGGATATGAGCTTCATTTATGTTTCTTAAAGCATTAAAAGTTGTTAGCTTCAAAATTTTAGATTGTGAGTTATGTAATATTATGAACATTGGTATTAAACTACGTTATCCTGTTCCATTTCTAGAAAATTGTTTAAGCGAAGCTAAATATCTTTATTTATTTTCATAAATGAATATAATTTCATTATTAAATACAGTTTTAAAATGGCTTAAGCAAGCATGCACTCTTTACAGACCGAAATTTACTAATTAGTTATAATTATAATTTTATAATAGATATGATTACAAGATTTTTAAAGTTTATAAAATAGACATCAATACTAAAGAGAACTTACAGACTAGAATATACTTTATTAGATACTTGGTACAGAGAATAATGAAATGAGATACAGTGAAAAGGGATGGGAAAGATTTTTAAAAGAAGGATAATGAAAATTTTAGCAAGGAAAAAAAAGGAATGCCTTCAATTTCTTTAGAATTTGTTAAGATGAGAGAGCGTTGATAGTTTTTAATTGATTTAGTAGATTGTTCCAAAATTCCACCGCTAAGTAAGTGTAAAAATTACTACTACATTGAAGAGTATAGTTTGCCTTTGAGATATACTCACTCTCTATATGCCTTGTTTATTGTTCGTGACATATCTGATTGTTCATTTAGTGTCGATTAATACGGTCGGAGCAGATTGTTTTTTTTAACTCTGAACATTCGGGAGCACATCTGTATTTCAACTGTGTCTTTAAACTTTTATATTCGTAGTTCCTTGAAGATTCCTGATGTATGAGCATAATCACTCTTGTTTATTTTTATAATAATTCTCTTCTGTTTATGATTAAATAATAGATGTAATCCCATATGCAGTAATATTGTATGTGAGATGTAGATATAGTAGAGAGAAGTATAGCGTTTTAAGTGTATTTGCGGGAAGTTAATATAATTTTGTTAGGATAAGTTAGTAGGAGGAGATTGTAGACACCAATCGACCAGGGAAGTACTCCGAAGGGGACGTCAGCACGAGTGGTCTTTTTCCGTGTCTCATCTACCCTGTGAGCAGTCAAGCATGCTCTCAAACATACTACCACTACTCAATCTTTTAAAATTGAAAACCAATGGCATCATGAGCTTCATTGACCATGATTTTGGCTCTCTCTTTTTTATCTAGAGGGGACATTTTTTCGGGCGGTTGTCCTTGGCTATTCCTTTCTAAATAAAACTAAATGAACGATAATAATAATAATATCTGATAACATTAAACCTCAGAAATTTAGGAAAAATGGACACACGGAAAATGGCAAATCAATATTTTAATTGAGGCATTCAACACCAAATGAATATCAAATGTATGGAAACGTATCTCTTCTAAGGTTTACTTTAAAAACCATGAATGTTAACTGAAATTACCACTACCTCAGTTAAAATGTATACCTCCATCTTCTTGATTAATCTTTAAATTCCAAAGATTATTATTATGCAATATTTTTAGTTAAAACAATTAATTACTCTTTTTAATAATTAAGAAAAAAGCGTGTAAACTTTATTATGGAAAAAAAGCACATGAATCAAAAACAGTATGAAAGAAAAGTAACAAAATCAGATTTTATTTAAATACGGACAACATTTGGTATGGATGTTAGTGATTTTTTTACCAAATTAAGTGAGTTATTTCTTTTTATTTATTCACTACTACATTCCTACAACCTTGTGTGATTCAGCTGTGTTCCATATATTATATATATATATATATATATATATATATATATATATATATATATATATATATATATACACACACTATATATGTGTGTTTGTGTGTATAGCAGTTTTTTATACAGAGAGAAGGGGACAAGGGCGAGTGCCCGCAAAATCAAGGTCCTTGGTTTTTGAGATATGTATAATATATATATATATATATATATATATATAATATATATATATATATATATATATATATATAATATATATATATATACTATTTTTTCTACCCGAATGTTCTGGTTCCTTCTGCGGATAAATCAAGGCTTTTGCTCTCTCTCCTACTGTTTCATGGATTAACTGTTCCACTAATTCAGGCAATAGTTGGGTGTTGTATAGATAACACAAGATAAATTACTTTTTATATGCCGATGATATGGTGTTAATAAGTCGTTCTGTTCAATGTCTGAAATTTCTGCTAAAAGTCTGCGAATTATATTCGTAGAAACATGATATTCATTTTAATGTTACAGAACCTAAGATTATGCAATTCCATCACAAAAGCTCAAATCAGTCAGCTGATATGAGTTTCAAAATGAGAGGTGAAGCCCAGTGGAAGAACAAGAAGTTAAGTATTTTGGTCAAGTTATCACCAGCTCTTTGAATGATAAATCAGATATAATAAAAAAAATTATCGAAGCCTCTCTGCTAAATCTATTATGACTATAAGGAACTTCCGGTTCTGTACGAGTATCTCGACGCTCTCTCACCAGATTCCAGCTAGACTTTAGTAAGTAAAGGTTGAAAACGCACGGTTAATTATTGGCTCTCCCGATTGTAACTTAAGGGTCGACATGTATAGTTTTGCAGACTTTGTTTACGGTAAATCTTGGTATTGAGAAGGTCATATTTTGGTTGAGTGACCAAGCATGCAGGCTCATGGTTTCGTTGACTCAAAGATATCTTATAATTCTTAAGGACTAGAGTTAAGGATCTTTATTGATTTCAATAAGTATTAATTTATTTAATTTCGAACAATAACATGTACTTTGATTAAACAAATTTTCAGCTGACTTGGTGTTCTTGACTCTGTTACGATCCCTTAAATTGGCGCACTTATATTCGGCGGTAATTCGGAACGGTAAGACATCGAGAAGACCTCTCCGAGAGAAACAGTATTACAGTACCTACGAACAGTATAACAGTATAACTGTCTGGTGTCAGGTTTGGGGTAGGTGACTAAAGCAGATTCATGTCAATGGTATTTTTCCAGAGCAACCTTCCTAAGGAAGCGGGTAGCTTTGATTTAATTTTGTAAAATAATGTTATAAAAATTAATAAAAATGTAACGCACACAAAATCCTTTTATTATAATCTAATTGATATACAAATAAAATCCGATACCAGAGAACAAAATTTGTCATACAGACAAAAAATATTTGGAAGATAAAATATGAATTCAATAAAAGTAGATTGGTCAAGTATAAATTCAGAATTACTGAGAGTGGAAAGAGAATTGCTACTTCGTGAAGAAAACTGTACCGAATAGACAAAAGAAAACGTAACTAACTCCAGAGTAAAATCTGAACAGTATTTAGATAAAGAAATCAAACAGTAAAATTATTCATCAATACAAAACTGAAACAGACACTCAAGCTAGAAAAGAAGCTACACGAAATAGAGCTGCACCTAAAACAATTATTCATCAACAAGACAAACGAGGAAGAGATCAAGGTAGCAGAAAACAAAAAACCCAAAATTCTGTTATGTCTCTGCGAAAAGAAAAATGAAATGTAAAGAGGGCATTGGTCCTTTGAAAGAGAGAGTAAATGAATATACAATGACCCACAAAATATCAGCGAGTTGATTAAGGAACAATTCAAATCGGTGTTCAGCTCCACTAAAATCGAGATGGAAAATGGAAATCAAAATCCGGATGAATTCTTTGACACAGATGCAAATCAGTCAAGAGAAAATACAAACAGGAATATACTGTGGTAATAGATTTTGAATTCTTTATAGTTAACATAACTAAAGCTCTCTCACAAAAGCGAGAAAATTCAGCTCCATGGCCAGACACAACAAGTATCATGCTTCTCATGTTTCGCATGTCTAAAGAACGCGAACATTGCCTTACTCAAAGGAGGTCACGAAGCAATACCTAAGAATTTTTAATTAGTATCTATCACCTCCCATCTTATAAAGTGTTTTGAACGTGTAATTCGAGATAAAATTACTTACTGTAAGGGTTCTCTAAGCGTAGAAAGTGGTTGTGAGTTTTGTTATAACTCACAAATCTGGCAATACTTTAGGAGAATTTTTTATTCTGAAATGTTCAGTGTGCCATTGTTAAAAATTCAGTGAATTTTGAATTTGGTTTCGTTCAGGATTGTCTCGGTTTACTGCTATCTAATTGATTTATTTTGTTGAATTATATTAAGTTTATTCTGTGTACGCATCTTAGAAAGATTTAATGTACTGGTGGAATTACGCGATTAGGGACCTTTCTCCATTAACAGACATAACATGAACCACTTCTTTAAGAAGGACGATAAAGCGGCTCTCTTTCGCCAAGCCTTCAGGTTGCCTCTGAAGAGGCAACCAGTGTGGGACTAACTCGAGAAATTGGCCGATAATTTCGGCCGATAATTGCTATTACTGTAGTCGGCTTAAACCTTAAATTCATTAATTTTCTTATTTTGGACGAATCCACTGCAAGAAAAGAATTTATTCACTCCGAACCAACATGGTTTCAGGGATGGAAGATTATGCCCATCGCAGTTAATACTGGAAACATTGTATCGAATTCAATATATAGATGTAACATATTTCGATTTCGCTAAACCCTTAGATCCGATCATGCAATTACATCACACAAACTTAAGAATACACGAATTGCAGGAAAGTCTGAAATATAGATTTTTAATTTTCTGACTAAAACAACGCGAGTGGACGTAAATTGAGTTAAATCGAAAGTCTCATTTAAATCAAAGACAGTATTACGTCCTTATTTATCATAATCAGAGGCGGGTTAAGACAGCTCGGGGTGTACTCTATCATATTTAATCAAAGAAGTTTGCGAAATCTCGAATTATATCATCGAAACTCAGTTGATTGGGGGCCCCTCAAGCATGAAAGCCTGAGGCTTCAGCCTCAATAGCCTCACTGAGAATCCGCCACTGATGATAATAACTTCAGTCATTGATGCAGATATAAATAATAGTGTAGTATCGAGTTCGTGGATGACAAAAATATGCAACGAATTATGAAATGGAGATGAGAAAATTAGAAAATGACAGTGAAATATTATTCAAATGTGCGGAAGACAACAATATAAAATTCAAAAAAAAAGATCCAGCTCTTAAGATATTTACACAAAGGAGCTACTAAATAAAGGATACAAAACACTACAAGGCAAACAGATAAAACAAAAAACACAATTCAAGGTTCTTAGAGTCATAATATCACCGGGTGCATAATTCAGAGAACACTACCCCAATAGTTTACAAACGTCTGACGATATAACCCCAACCCCAGATAAGAGATAGTGAGAATAAGGTCGTATCCTAGAATTGAACACAGTGACGACAACCTTAACCTCCAAAATTGTTGGAAGTAAAAATTTCAGGCAAAATTCTAAATTTTTAGGACATTCTTACATTAGTTAACATATGGATAACAATTTCAACTTCATTTCAGGTCAAATTCTCTCATCAATAAACTTTTATTCACAAAAATATTTAACAAAGTTACTGTTAAAATATTTCGGGTTACTGTTTACTATAACACCAGCTGCACCCCAAGTTAAATGAAATAGTTCCAATAGTACATCATCATTTACTAAGAAAAATGGTGTATGTCTTTATTTGGGGAAATTCGTATTTATGAAGATATTTGCTTCTGAAATTTTAATTAACGGTATCCATTTGACTTGACGTCACGTCAAATACGCGTTTATAATAACGACATTTGTTTTGATTTTCATCTAGTCTAGTGATTGACGCCATTTTCCTTTAAATAAATTTAGATGTGGCATGTGAAGGCTGTAATTACGATTTCGAAGAACTGATAGCGCGCGTTTATAATAACGATAAAGCCGCGAGAGAGATTTTCATTGCGCATAACGTTTTACCATCAACAAGGTTAGGTTTGGTTGGTTTTTTTGCAAAATAAATTTTTCAGTAGTTTTTGTGTTTTGTGTCTGATTTGCTGTTTATTTGTTGTGGAAATAACCCATGCTTATGCCCAAAATTCCCTATACAGTATTTACTTAGTAAACTTCAATGTCTCGTAACTTTTAATTGGGTCATTTTCCACAACAAATGAATAGCAGATCTGAACAGATCACACCAGAAACTACTAAAAAATGTATTTTGCAAAAACATTGGAGGTGGTGGTGTTATAGTAAACATTTACCATATTTCGTTATTTCATTCAACGATCTAAAATTTTAAATGAACTTAAAACAGAATTTAAATTCGTTATGTTAACGTTTATCTTTTGTTAAATTAATAATTTAAACATGTTTTCTTCATCAAATCTCTTCTTTCATGTTACTGATCAATACAGAATTTTGGCTATAGGTTATTATTCGTTTTTTGACCCAGTCACACCCAGCTATAACAGCAATATATATTGAATAACCAATCAAAACTGAATAAGAAAATATATATATTATCTTGTGCAAATTTGTATAAAATGTGTTTTTTTATTAAAATATATTTCCTATTTTTTATGTTTTTTCAATATATATATATTGACTATTTGGTGAATATTTCTTATTTTTGGTGATTCTGGCTACTTCTGTGTAATTCAATTTGTCCTGTTTTACAAATAAATCATTTTTAGCAATTGTTCGTCTGTTCAGTTTGGTTTTTTTGTGACTAGAAGTATGACGTGTGTCGTTTCAGTTTAAGGGCAGGCAAAATTTAGCGGACTACCCATGCAAGGTTGGCACATGTTATCAATTACATTATCATTTGTATAATTTAGGTCTCGGGGGTATGGGGGCGGAGCCCCCGTAAAGATCACGCATCACAAATTGATCGGTCCTAATATTTTGTGAACAGTTCAGTACGTGACACCGGTTAGGTCAACTGTACGCCCTTGATGATTGGTTAGGTTAAGTCATGATATTTTCGTTTAAATTCGTTAGTTTAAACGAAAATTACGAGTGCAAACTTTTCTGGTTAATTTTGAGGTGTTTTGTACGAAACTGCCATCCGTTTCCTGTGCAAATGCATAGTTTTCAAGATGACGATATCTCGAAAACTACGCATTTGCACAGGAAACGGATGGCAGATTCGTGCAGAGCACCTCAAGATTGACCAGAAAAGTTTGCTCTCATTATAAAAAGAGACTGGGTCAAAAAACGAATAATTACCTGTCTATATTTTAAGATTATTTTGCCATTAATAATAGTTCTCTCTCTCATTCTATTTAGTAATTTAGTGATATCATTTTAATGTACATGCAATAACTATGTATTCACCTCTCTTAAATATATATATATATATATATATATATATATATATATATATATAGCGGATCGACAAGAAATAGACCAACAAATAGACAGATCCTTTACTTCCACGCTATCATCAAAGAACTTGAAAAAAAACACGTGGGCAAGAGTCAAACAATGGAGCGTCTATTTCTTCCCAATGGGAGCGAGCGAAAACCGTTAACAACTAAAAGACGCGTGGACAAAGCGTCTTAAGAATTGGCGTGAAGTCTACGTCACAGGCCTACGGTATAAAAGGAGCTTCCACTTATACTCACTCACTCACCCGTACGCTCACCATCGAACGTCCACCAACCGCTTTCCGGCCCCCTGGCCGGGGGCCACGGCCGCTACTTTCTTCAGGCCTACAATTTGTCTTCACGTAAGATCTACAGACCACCTGCAGAAGCAATCCTTCGAGGCCCAACCGGAATCATTTCGGGCCTGCGGTTTGCCGGGTCGGCCTTCAAGTTTCTCTACATTCCTCGAGATATATTCAGCATCCCAGGCCGACACCTGCACCTCATAAGGCCAGCCTGCACCTCGAGAAGTAACATCACCTCAGGTTTCCGAACGAAGCCTATCATCCATCATCTCAAGAGGCTAACGGACAACGACAACCAGAATCTGCGTATAGGTTCGTCTTCAACCCGCCTTCAACAAAGTTTACGTCACCATAAGCTAAGTACATCATATTCTAAGTACTCTTGAAGCCTAC
This sequence comes from Bathynomus jamesi, assembly GCA_023014485.1. Classification (NCBI taxonomy): domain Eukaryota; kingdom Metazoa; phylum Arthropoda; class Malacostraca; order Isopoda; family Cirolanidae; genus Bathynomus; species Bathynomus jamesi. The sequence continues at coordinate 840,118 of JAJOZX010000569.1, read as the reverse complement.
ATTAGCCTACCGCCGAACGGTAGGCTATACTCCCAAAGTGTGTATTTACGCGTTCCAACTGACTCTCGTGAAAGAACGCAGTAGGCCTGTCATCCAATTCAAGTGTCATTTCAATACCGTTATTCCGCGTATCATCCGTCATTATGTTCAAGTCATATATTTATATGTTAACTAAATATTCTCTTCACGTAATCGTTTAACATCACATAATGTTCTTATATATAAATGATATTTGTGTAAGCATTTCAATCCATTATTATTAGGCCACATCAATTATTCTATGTGCATCCATGCAATCATTTAGCCTACTTAATCAGTGTCATGTTTTTCCATTCAATGTACCAAACGCACGTGCATTCTTTATATCATTAACTAGGCCTATTCAATGTTCCATGTAGCATGCCATTTACATACCATCGATGAGTACAGTACTTATTGCGTGTAAATTAACTATTAACATTTCATCCTATTAGCTAAGTCCATGTCATAAGCACAACGTAAAACTACCAATTAATTACTGTCAATTCTTTGTTATCACAGTGAATAAAATAACGGATTTTTTTCATAATAAACTACAAAACCCATAAGGTGTCTTTTATAACCTTAACATTAATTTGCTTGAGCGTAAATCAAGCTGGTGACCCTCGCTGCCATTTCGGTCACTTCCAATAGTATGGTGGATCTACTCAAATAGCCTTTCATTAATAAGTAATCAGTCAGTCATTGCCTTAATCAATCGTTGCATACAATTAAATCATTATCACCTTAAACAGCTAAAACTAGGTCCACTATATATATATTATCTATATATATTATATATATATATATGAAAATGAAAACAATTAATTGGCAGACTATATTAAAAATATTAATAATACAAACTGACAATAGAATATAATGAAAATCAAGTTACTAAGGATAGAAATACAATTAATGAAAAATAGTAATGTCGACGTTAAATGGAAGTACAGATAAATGTTTTCACACCATGAATTCCATAGCTCAGGAGACATATGTCTGGACTGAAGAATAGCTTGGCTAATCAGGCTCATTGATTTTTTTAATTAATTGCATTAGACTGTATTGAGTACTTCTTGTTATCTCCGGGGAGCTCGGGACATTGTGGGTAGCAAACATTTGAGAAGCTTAGCATGGCAGGGTAATTTATGTAGGGATCTAAAAGATCTGCTGTATAGGAAATTTAAGATTCTGCCAGTCACCCACACTTGCTGTTCATATATATTACTGCAGAAAGTACGAAAGAGTATTTTTAGTTTCCCTCGTACAGAACGGAAGTTTCTTATAGTCTTAATAGATTTATCAGAGAGATGTGGGGACTCGAGGGGCTACCCACCCTGACTCAATTGCTAGGATTAATCGGCCTTCAATCGAGACGCGCTCTGACCTCAACTGCGGTTCGGAGCATTTTGGAGGTCCCGCACAAAATGAGCGACTTAGGGCCTGGGTGGAACTCCCTGTACCAAACTTCGGATGAACAGCCACAGAATCGAAGGGTGATAGCTCTTCGAGTAACTAAGTTCTTGAGGCCAATCACCACCTCGACCCAAGCCGTAGCCAAGTTAAACTCGACTGAGTCTGAATGACTGATCGAGTAAATAATGGCCAGCAAGTTAACCACTCCTAGACCTACTCTTAAATCCACTCCGGGGAAAGGGGGAATCGAAATTATTAATTCCAAGGACTGCTCAAATCCACGAAGCAGACAAGAGGGGGGTTAACGTAATCCAATACGTAATGATCAGTTTAAATCCCACGGTAATACTTAATGTAAATTACCGTCAGCGATCTGAACTTACCTTAAATTTAAATGAAATATTACTGCTTATCTAAATAATTATGTTTAGAGCCTAATTTAAAATATTTACAATATATACACAAGGAGCAAAATGGCTCCTGGGTCAGAAATAGGACAAACTTAAGATTAAATTACCAATAACTAGTGGCCACAGTAGCCTAAACAAAGTTATGAACGCGCCTTTCAAAAGGAATTTAAACTAAGCTAAACGTTTAAGATTTCAAAGAGAATCAATTGCAATTTAAGCGGAGCACAACCTTACGGTAGCAAAACTGAGGAACGAGTGACCATAATTTCTTACAACTACAAGCTCCCACATTCAAGATGGCGTACGATGGGCGGATCCTGCAAATGTTACACGTCATTCCTCAAGGGAGCGTTCTCTTGGATTAGAAACAGTATATACAGTATCTAATTTTACACAATATAAATTTAAATACTGTGGGAAATAAATCCCACAAGAGGCTTCGAATTTTTTTTTTATTATATCTGATTCAACATTTAAAGTGCTGGTGATAATTTGACCAAAATACTTAAATTCTTGTCTTCCTCTGTGGCTTCACCTCTCATTTTGAAATTCATATCAAGTGGCTGATTTGAGCTTTTGTGATAGAATTGCATAATCTTAGGTTCTGTAACATTAAAATGAATATCATGTTTCTACGAATATAATTCGCAGACTTTTAGCAGAAAATTCAGACATTGAACAGAACGACTTATTAACACCATATCATCGGCATATAGAAAGTTATTTATCCTTGTGTTATCTATACAACATCCAACTATTATCTGAATAAGTGAAGCAATTAATCCATGAAACAGTAGGGGAGAGAGCAAGAGCCTTGATTTATCCTGCAGGAGGAACCGAAACATTCGGGTAGAACAAATAACGTGTGTGTGTATATATACACAGGCCCGAATTTAGCTTTAGGCGAACTAGGCGATCGCCTAGGGCCTCGCGCCAAAGGGGGCCTCGCTCAAGTCGTTTTGCGCGTTCTGTTCAAGTGATATTAATGATTTAGAACTCTATGAAGAACTTAAAGTACTTTGCAGGTTTATACCTGAGAAAACAGATCTCGGAAATGCCCTTGTTTATATAGTGCAAAAACAACTAAGTGAGATTTATCCTAATGTTTATGTTGCACTTCGAATAGTATTAACCATCCCAGTTACTGTTGCTTCGGCTGAAAGAAGTTCTCGCGTCTCAAACTTATTAAAACATATTTGCGTTCCACCATGTCTCAAGCGAGATTGCAATCATTAGCTATGTTATCAATAGAAAACGATATAACAAATTCATTAGATTATTCTCAATTAATTGAAGAGTTTAGCTCGAAGAAAAGTAGAAAAGCATTGCTGTAATATTCAAGGAGCATCTGAACCAAATATTAAAGCATTAATATTTAGCCTGATAAGTCGATCGATCACTATTATAAAAATGAAATGTCAACATCTCTTATACATCACATATGAAAAACGTTTGTATACTATGGAAAGTCATTACCTATAATATTATATAAATCTTAGAAATCATTGTCTTATATTTTCGATACAAATCTTGATTCATATTATAATTTATACTTATTTGTATGGTTTATTTATATTTCTTATACAATTTCCATGCGTCATTATTTTGGTTTGGTTTAATTTTTAAGTGCTGGCATAGTTCTGTCTATGCGGGATTCTAATATTGCTGGTATAGTACCGATAATTAAGTCCATATTTTCATATATATAGGCCTAGGGCCTCGCAATTTCTAGATCTGCCTAGGGCCTCGCAACTTCTATACAAGCGTCGTTCTTTACGTTATTTATACTGCGTGTTTTTGCAGTTGAATGTATATAATGTTACGGCATGCGGGAGTTGCCCCCTTGGGGCATTGGTTTCTGCGAGTATGTAGAAGAATTACGGCATTTGGAAGAGTGAGGCCCATGATGTAATGGTATCGCGTCTGACCGGCAATCGGAAGATCCCGGGTTCGATTCCCAGGTGGTTACCTCATTTTTTCATTTGTTTCGTTCTCTCTCTCTCGTCTTACGCGGAATATCTCCTATACAAGCGTCGTTCTTTACGTTATTTATACTGCGTGTTCTTTGCAGTTGAATGTATATAATGTTACGGCATGCGGGAGGTGCCCCCTTGGGGCATTGGTTTCTGCGAGTATGTAGAAGAATTACGGCATTTGGAAGAGTGAGGCCCATGGTGTAATGGTATCGCGTCTGACCGGCAATCGGAAGATCCCGGGTTCGATTCCCAGGTGGTTACCTCATTTTTTCATTTGTTTCGTTCTCTCTCTCTCGTCTTGCGCGGAATATCTCCTATACAAGCGTCGTTCTTTACGTTATTTATACTGCGTGTTCTTTGCAGTTGAATGTATATAATGTTACGGCATGCGGGAGGTGCCCCCTTGGGGCATTGGTTTCTGCGAGTATGTAGAAGAATTACGGCATTTGGAAGAGTGAGGCCCATGGTGTAATGGTATTGCGTCTGACCGGCAATCGGAAGATCCCGGGTTCGATTCCCAGGTGGTTACCTCATTTTTTCATTTGTTTCGTTCTCTCTCTCTCGTCTTGCGCGGAATATCTCCTATACAAGCGTCGTTCTTTACGTTATTTATACTGCGTGTTCTTTGCAGTTATATATATATATATATATATATATATATATATATATATTATATACATATATATATGGGAATGAACTCAGAATGGCTCCCTGAGGTTTTTTATGATACACACAGACCGTGCGGCGTGCATGGAACAAGGAATTCTTCTAGGAAAATTAAATCCACTATAGTCCGAGTAAGTAATGGTAACTGACAATTTCAAAGCTGGGCACTTGCGTTTTTTTTGCGGTACTGCGGTACTGCGGTACCACCGCACTACCAAACCTGTACCGCATAACGCAGTACCGCAAAGGATCGCTGAAAGTACAGCCTGTACTTTCAGCGATCCTTTGCGGTACTGCGTTATGCGGTACCGGTTTGCTAGTGCGGTAGTACCGCAGTACCGCAGTACCGCAAAAAAACCGCAAGTGCCCAGCTTTGCTGACAAATAGTATAGTTTTTTCTTTTTCATGATGCTAGCCCGACGTGGGCAACGGGTCACTCGCAAAGAGGTCCCAAAAATATAGCTTCTCTCACCAGCTATCTGCAAAGTAGATAGGATCCAGCTTTGGGACAGGTTCTAAGGTTTAAAGCAACCTAGCCCAGCTACATTTAGCTGGTGAGGGAAGCTATATTTTTGGGACCTCTTTGCGAGTGACCCGTTGCCCATGTCGGGCTAGCATCATGAAAAAGAAAAAACTATAGTATTTTTCAGTTACCATTACTTATTCGAACTATAGTGCATTAATTTTCCTAGAAGAGTTCCTTGTTCCATGCACGGTCTGTGTGTATCATATATATATAAGGCGTCCCAAAAAAATGTATACACACTTTAACAGCTGATAGCTCAATTGATGTTTCTTTCTTTCCAAGTTAAACCCATTAGAATTAATAATGGCAGTCAGACTAAGCTTTGAACAAAGGAAATTCGTTCTAAAATGCTACTGGAAGTGTGAAAACGCAGTTGAAGTGCAAAGACAGTTTAGGAGGGAGTTTCAAACAGATCCACCAACGCGACTTACCATCACTCGAATTAGAGATAAGTTTGAAGCCGATGGAACTGTTCAGAATGTCCACAAGAAGCGTTCCGGAAGACCACGGACATCGACAAGCCCCACAAAGCAAGAAAGAGTACTGGAAACGTATCACCAAAGTCCAAGAAAATCTGTGCGGCAAGCGAGTCGTGAGGTAGGAATTTCAGAATCGTCTGTCCAACGCATTTTGAAGCGCTGTCAATGGAAAAGTTACATTCCAAGATTAGTCCATGCTATTAATGAAGATGATCCGGACCGAAGAGTGGAGTATTGCGAGTGGTACTTGGCACGATGTGGATGTGGATTGGACGAAGGGGTTTCGTAGAATACCCTCCGCGTTCACCAGACCTCACACCACTAGACTTTTTTATGGGGATACTTAAAAGACAAAGTCTACGCTATAAAACCTGCAACAGTCGCTGAATTGAGAGCAGCCATTGAACGAGAATGCACACAAATACCAAACGAAATGTTTCGTGATGTTTGCGATTCCATTGCTTCGCGTTATCAGCAGTGCCTGGACCAGAACGGACGTCGGTTTGAAAACAGGCGTTGACAAAACAATTAAATAATGTCTGTAGATTCTATTACATTTTGAAAATGAAATGTATTTTTAAACACTGCCTTTATAATTATTTAAAGTGTGTATACATTTTTTTGGGACGCCCTCTATATATATATATATATATATATATATATATATATATGAAACACAGCTGAATCAAACAAGGTTGTAGGAATGTAGTAGTGAATAAATAAAAAGAAATAACTCACTTAATTTGGTAAAAAAAATCACTAAAACATCCATACCAAATGACCGTATTTAAAGAAAATATAATTTTGGTACTTTTCTTTCATACTGTTTTTGATTCATGTGCTTTTTTCCATAACAAAGTTTACACGCTTTTTTCTTAATTGTTAAAAAGAGTAATTAATTGTTTTAACTAAAAATATTGCATAATAATATTCTTTAGAATTCAAAGATTAATCAAGAAAATGGAGGTATACATATTTTAACTGAGGTAGTGGTAATTTCAGTTAACATTCATGGTTTTTAAAGTAAACCTTAGAAGAGATACGTTTCCATATATTTGATATTCATTTGGTGTTAAATGCCTCAATTAAAATATTGATTGACCATTTTCCGTTTCATGTCCATTTTTCCTAAATTTCCGAGGTTTATTTTTATCAGATATTATTAGCGTTCATTTATTTTTATGTAGAAAGGAATAGCCAAGGACGGGCGCCCGAAAAAATGTCCCCTCTAGGCAAAAAAGAGAGCCAAAATCATGGTCTATGAAGCTCATGATGCCATTGGTTTTCAGTTTTTAAAAGATTTTGTAGTGTGTAAAGTGCGTATATGTTTAGTAAAGAATAGAGGGAGTAGTGTGTTTGAGCGCATGCTGGATTGCTCACAGGGTAGATGAGACACGGAAAAAGATCAGCTAAAGAGGACAGCGACAGGAGAAACGGGAGTTCCAGTACTCCCTGTCTCCTGCTGACGTCCCCTTCGGAGTACTTCCCTGGTCGACTGGTGTCTACAATCTCCTTCAACTAACTTATCCTAACAAAATTATATTAACTTCCGGCAAATACACTTAAAACGCTATATTTCTCTCTACTATATCAACGAGGGCCACAATATATTTTGCCCCCACCTTTTTTTTCTTTCAACATTTCCTTGTAAGTTCCAGAAATTTTGTACACAAGTAGTGACATACCTTTTTTAGAAGTTTTTATTTTTCCATATAGTCTCCATCTTTTTCTACGGATTTCCTCCACCTCTGTTGACGATTAATGCCAGCTTGTGACATGCCAGCGTGTGATGCCAGCAATAAAAATTTACAAAAAAAAAAATTAGACTAACACGAACGTAGATGTAACTCGTAGCGTAAACTAACCCACTTTTTGTTTAACTTTACCTACTTTTTTTTTTTATCCTCTCCTTACTTTGCATGTCTGTAACACTCTTTTCTTGCATGTTTGTAGTTTGCATGATATGTCAGTGAGTTAAGACTGTGTTGCATGGTTTGTAAGCGTTCTTATTTTACTTCTTTTCATCTTTCACCCCTCTCCTATTCTCTCCGACTATTTTTCTGACTTGTCGGCAGTGGCCGGCGGATGATGATGGTGAGTCTTTTTTCTCTTTTTCTGAATGAATGTTAACCCACGAGTGATAGGTGTTCCTCCTTACTTAACCCCTTATTCTCTTCCCTTCTCTTAACCCCCTACTCTTTCCTTTCTCTCGGGCTAACCTTAGAGTGGATCTTGGGGTCTTTTTTAGCCTTAGCTTCTGTAGATCTGTAGATTCCTTGCTGGTAAAATTCCTCTGGGTCCCGCTGGAGCCACCTCTTAACCTCTCAACAACCTCATTGTCACTGAAACTTTCTTCCACGAATAGCATCCTTCATTGGCCCAAACAAATGGAAGTCTGAAGGTGCCAGATCCGGGCTGTATGGAGGGTGGGGTAACACAGTCAAGCGCATTTTTATGATGGCCTCTCTTGTTTGCAAAATGTGTGGTTTTGCGTTATCGTGCAAAAGAAGACCGTCTTCCAGTTTTCTCGCCTGTCGAACTCGCTTTATACGTTTCTAGAGTCTCTGTTGGGTAGCAATATATACCTCTGAGTTGATTGTTTATCCTTTCTTCATAATGTCCACCAGAATCACCCGTTTCATGTCCCAGAAGATGGTGTCCATAACCTTTCTTGCAGAGGGAGCCATTTGAACTTTTCTTGCGTGGGGAGTCTGCGTGATGCCACTCCATGGATTGGCGTCCATAGAAATCTGCTCACTTATGTCATTGAAATTTGCTTGGAACAACTCTCATGCAGAGAAATGTTGGACTTTTTGATTGTTTAAACATGTTGGAACTTTTGTTTGTACTGAATATTACCTGATTTTATTGCCTACCTAATAGTACCTATCCTTGTTTCAGGTCTGCATTCTGATCAGTCACACTCAAAAACTGGACGACGTCGGACGTGAAACTTTCTTTTTCTATGACTGTCACTTTTGCTCAAAATGGAACAGAGTGATATAACCTGAGGCTATCACTCCTCAGAAAACTGCAAACACACGCCAGTCTTTAACTGTGTATGGCCTAGGTGCAGGAATCACAAACAAGGACGCTGAAATAGCCGGATCTCGGCTACCAACAAATGAGCAAGTTCTGCGTTTTTTATTTCATCAGCGTGAAGGACTGTCGTCAAACAGGACAAAGCGGGACATTGCAAAGATTGTGTTTAAAAAAATTGTACTATTTTATCACAAAGCAAACAACTTGCGAGAAAATCATTGCTCTATCTGAGAAAAATGGAAATCTGCGTGAGATCCCAATACATCGCCGTTCATCTCCAGCTGCGCTTCTAAGGTGAAAGAGATGGAGAATCAGCCGAAAATGACATTTCTATTGTGGGCCAAAGATGCTGAAAAGTCTATCCGAAATCCTGATGACCTAGAATTTCTTCGGTCAATGAAAACAGACCGCATTGAGTCGTCTGAATCTCATGATAAGGTGCTGGCCTCACAGATCCAGCACACTCAGTTACGCAAAGCCAAAGAAGCAGAGAGGAAAGAAAGCGCAGAGAAAGAACAGGAGGTATCATGCAGTTATGTACAGCTTGAAAACAGCAGTGATGAAGATCATGAAGACATCCGAATGCAACAAGAAGCCTCTAGAAAGACACATCATCGAGTTGTTCGTCATGGCACACCGGCGTTTCTACCACATGACATACTCACAAAGCCCAAGTTAGTGTCTTCGGCCACTAGAATGAAATTAACACCAACCCAACAAGCAACATTCACAGAAACCTTTATAGAAAATCTGAGGTGATCTAAACAAAGTTTCAACTTCTTATGCAACAGCTGATAGATCAAGGCGTAGGGTAGACGAGCAGATTGCCAATTCCGTCAACAGTCAAACAGTCATGGATACCACCAAAATTGCATCTCTCCACTGGGAGTCAATGATGATGGGTTCACTGCAGAATCGAATGTATCAGATGAGAGACTTGCTGTTGCTGTAGTTGATGCTAGTGAACTTAAACTTCTCGGCGTGCCATCATATGCTCTCCCTAGCGGTCTGGAGAGATCATAACTGAAAAGACTATGACGTTGTTGCAGTCCTGGAGTTGTTCACAGTCTATTGTCAAATTAGTATTTGATACCACTGCGAGTAATACAGGACATGTGAGCGCAGCGTGCAGCAGGCAATCGGTCGCCCTTTGCTATGGTCTGGGTGTCGACACCATGCTGGTGAGGTGATCATTGGCTATGTCTTCAATGACCTCGAGAGAGAGACATCGAAATCACCAGAAGTAAGCGTCTTCAATAGATTTCGCACAAACTTCCAGCTCGTTCCCCACAGCTGTGAAGAAAACTTGAGTCATTTTAATTCCAGTTCATATTCTGAAGAGAGACAAATTCTCATTCAAGACTGGAAGGCACAAGCTATTCAGGTCGCACGATCATCAGTGCAACATCAGCGTGGCGACTATCAAGAGTTGTCTGAGCTTTGTTTGTTGTATTTGGAAGGGACAGATCGATAATTTAGCTTCAGGCCCTGGTGCAACACAAGGCCAGATGGATGGCAAAGATTAAATATGCAATTAAGATTGCACTTCTGCAAGAACAAATCGACACTCAACCACCAGGAAAAATTACAAGACAACAAGGCCCAAAGATGAGCGAGTTTGTTACATTTATCTGCCTGATATACTGTCCATGGTGGACAACCTGCCCTTCAGCAGTCGATGCCCCGTGGCATGACCTCCAGCTGTACAAGAGCATCCTCAAATAAGAGAAAGTGAACTCGCTGTTATCAACAAGCGCCATAATTGTTTTCAAACGTCACCTGTAGTACCTCACAGCTGAAATGGTGCCCTTAGCATTCTCCAGTGAGTTAGTTCCACAAGCAGAGCGCCGTGCCATAGCTGACCGTCTACTCGCAGTCAAGCCAGAGGACGAGAGCATTGCAGCAGCACAAGATCGGTTTGGCACTAGCTTTGGCAAACCTAAGTTCCCAACAATGATCACTCCTACGACAACTCTCGCAGACCTGGTTGGTAGAGACTTTTGGAGTATTTTCTCTTTATTAGAAATGGACTGTGGATTCCTCTCGGAGGATGTTGATGAGTAGCCAAATTCCGCTGCGTTCTCAACGTCTAAAACAAACATTGCTGCAAAGAATGTCATCAATGACTGCGCTGAGAGCAGTCAAACTGAGCACAGACTTCTTCGATGCCGCAAGATCTGAACAACATTATCAGAATATTCTACAGGTCGTGGAAGCAGACAGGAAAAATATACCAAATCTACGAAAACGGAAGGCAGCCACAACACCTGCTCACCATTCCAAAGATTATGCAGCTGGCAGCTACTAAAAAATAAAGAGTAATAGTGACCACTTCCAAATGAATGGAGGTTGGGGAAAATGGTCGGTGGGCTGCATAACTTTTCAGTCGACTCAAAAGTGATGTAGACTGTTAAAAGTGTGACTAAAACTCGTTAATACTGTACATAAGATTTTAGATGTGTTTTGCCTTACTTTAATATTTTTGCTTAAATGTCATTTTTCTTGAAAATTTCGAAATTTGTTAAATTTTCAACCTCGACGTGGACCCGGTAGATGATCATGGAACCGCATGAAATTTGGTGACAATTTTTGTTGTGGGTTTGATGGGGGGTTTGATGCACCCTAATATGAAAATGAAAATGAAAATGTTTATTGGCAGACTATAGTCCATATGACAAATATTATTAATACAATGATAGTTCATATACTAAGGATAGCAATACATACAATTGATTGGAAATAATACTGTAATGTCGAAGTTAAGTGGAGCTACAGACAGACGTTTTCGTACCAAGAATTCCATAGCTTTGAGGATAAATGGCAGGACTCACGAATAGCTTGGATAATCGGGTTGGTTGATTTTTTAATTTTTGCATTAGACTGTACTGAGCACGTCTTGTTACCTCCGGGAAGTTCGGGACATTGCGGGTAGCAAACTTTTGTGTGTGTGTGTGTGTGTGTGTGTGTGTGTGTGTGTGTGTGTGTGTGTGTGTGTGAGAGAGATATCTCAAGCAGGTAACACGATTCAAATTTTTAAAAGTAAAAAATTTAAGAATAAAAATATTCAGTGTCAATAAACTCTAAGATTTATATACACACATAAGTGAGTTACAGTACAAAAACCTGAGGAACACCACTATTAACAGTCTGTTCCTCAGGGTTCTGTCCTGTCACCCACCCTTTTTCTTTTATTTATCAAAGATCATCCTATGCCAATGGCTGAGTGTATTGAAGAATTTTCGTCTCATTAATTCCCTGCCTCATACCGACTGTCTTCAAACCCTCTCTCTTCGCCGCTATTTTCACTCACTCTCTTTACTATCGCTATTGTAACGGACGCATGCTGCTCTTCTGAACTCTTTAACTGTAGAGAAGTCGAAAAGAGGGCATTAAAAATAATAGTTTATATCAAAAACATTTCCAATTTAGAGACAAAGAGATTGTAATGTCTCTTTATAATTCCCTCGTTAAAATTGGACTCGAGTATTTTATGCAGTTTTGGTGTCCATCCCTTAGGAAGGATATAGAAAGGGTGAAAAGGGTACAAGCAAGTTCATAAAACTAAACCCTTCACTGAGACTTCAAATCTACTTAAAAACTCAACCTGTCAATTCTACAACAACCTTCCTCAATCCATCTTTTCCCCGGTATGACCCCTAATCCCTCTCAAGCAGTGTCCAGCCATCTCGAAAGCCCTGAATCTTGATTTTTGCCCTCTTCTTCATTTATGTGGGGGACATTTTTGCAGGCATTTCCCCTAGTCCCATTTTTTTTCTGCATAAAAACATCTACTGCATGTATATGAAATTAATAATATTAGAAATGATTTAACAAAGCATATTCAAATACAAATGAATAATATTAACGCCAATACTCATATAATCTGAAAGTGTTGAACTTATCGTTGACATGAAAGAAGAGTTGAGTGAAAGAAACATGAAAAATTTGTTTAAAGGATAACTTAACAAAAGCGAAATGTTAAAATGGCGTCCTTTAAATCGGTGTGCAGTTCGTTTAACATTTTTTATTGTAAAATGAATTTAAGAAAGGTGTTGGTACGTAACTTTTGTTAAAGACTTTGCTAATAAAGCATTTAATTGATGAGAAAATTTGGTCTTAAATGAAGCTGAAACTGGTTCCTATATTTCAACGATAATGAATAAAAACTTATAGAATTTTCAATGAAATGTTCCCTTCTTACATTCTTGGGGGTTAAGGCCTTGATCACAAACTGTGGCACCCATGCCGCTACTGACGGTTGTCACTGTGAGAGTGATGTGTTCCGTTCGCCACAAATTGAAGATCTGCCTTTGCCTTTACGCGGATACTTGAAAACGATTGAAAATTCGAAATTTCTCCATGAAATGATGGTAAGATCGTTGTTCCTTATCCACTGAGCACAGAGGCTACCTCGTTCCTCTCAAAACCCTGGGTAAAGATAATAAAATAAAATCTTGGGGATTAAGGCCTTGATCACAAACTGTGACACCCATGCCGCTACTGACGGTGGTCACTGTGAGAGTGATGTGTTCCGTTCGCCACAAATTGAAGATCTGCCTTTGCCTTTACGCGGATACTTGAAAACGATTGAAAATTCGAAATTTCTCCATGAAATGATGGTAAGATCGTTGTTCCTTATCCACTGAGCACAGAGGCTACCTCGTTCCTCTCAAAACCCTGGGTAAAGATAATAAAATAAAATCTTGGGGATTAAGGCCTTGATCACAAACTGTGACACCCATGCCGCTACTGACGGTGGTCACTGTGAGAGTGATGTGTTCCGTTCGCCACAAATTGAAGATCTGCCTTTGCCTTTACGCGGATACTTGAATACGATTGAAAATTCGAAATTTCTCCATGAAGTGATGGTAAGATCGTTGTTCCTTATCCACTGAGCACAGAGGCTACCTCGTTCCTCTCAAAACCCTGGGTAAAGATAATAAAATAAAATTATTCAAAGTCACTTAATAATGAGGGAAACATTATTAAGTTTCTGTATTTGCGATACATGATCAAAATCAAAATTCATAATGTCGACGTTCGACTTTATCCAAGGATAACGAGTTCACATTTCATCTACATTTCAGATTTTAATGAAAGTGATCAACCTAACCTTACTATACTAACCTAATCGGACATAATTTAACCTCATATAACCCAAGTTAACCTAATTTGACTTAATTTAAACTAACTTTTTAGTATAAATATTATCTATGTTCACATGATGAAGGTCAACCTTACGCATATGGACTTTGTTGGGCACCTGATTTATGTTTCTCCAGTAATAATCAAAAAGGAAAAAAATAAAATCTGGGAAGTTGTTTCATTAATTTTGCGGAAACGTAGCTCCGATTGATCAGACACAAAAAATGGGACGGTGGAAGTTTGGAACACAATTTCCGTCTTTGTGTGAATTCCGGTTCAGACAAAGAAAAACTTTCGATCGTCTCAAAGAGATAAAGAAAAGTATAAAAAAAGTCGACCCCGAAAAATACCTCTACAAAGGCTTCCTCCCTTACATAATCTCATATCATACCTTTAATGGGAATAGAATTCTCTTTTAATTGATTTTCCTTTTCCGTTTTCGTTCCTTTTTCCTGTTCCTTTTTTGCACCAATCCGCGATTTTTGTCATGGAGAAAAAATGCTCTCCACCAACACAGAGCAACACAATCCATGAAACCAAATGTTTTCTGTTCTCAAGAGAAAACCATTTTATTTATGAAAAAGTAAGAGAAAAATTGTTTGATAAAAAAGTTTCCCTTAAACTCATTCTTTACATATTTTTTCTTTTCTGATAATGAAATTTTAGACACTAAAAATGTGTCTCCAATTTTTTGCCAAAAATTCTAAGGATGTGACAAATTTAGCCACCAGGGGGCGCTGGCGTTCCACTATATCCTTCATGAACGTGGAAGGAAAGATTTTTTTTAGTTTTGTTTATGTGTAATAAATTTACTGAAATTTCCTCGCGTTATTTCAAAATTTCTCTCAATTCACAAATGGATAAAGAAAGCAAAGAGGAAGGTTTTCGTAGTTTAATTATACTGAGAGAATTTGCCATCTAGAACTTTGTAGTATTTACGAGCGTATTGAAAAATTACCAAAGAGACGAGTTCAGGACCCAAGATTGAATAGGCAGCAGGTCTCTTTATAAATGTTAAAATTACCAAATTAATTGTATCATAAATATGTTAATATAAACTTTTACATTTGGATAGAGGTCTTATTTTTAATAATTATATATTTAGGGACACTCAAACATAAGAATACACACAATATAAAACAATTTTGAAATTAACATATACAATATGGCATTGGAAATTATATAATTTTTTTAACTTAAATTTATCCAACGAATTGAAACATATTCAAAGCAAATATTTTACCTTCGAGATTCTTTGCAAATTTCAGAAATTGGCAAAATATTTAGAATCATATTTCTGTAACCTTAATTTAAACCGATATTATTATAATTATGGATTAAATTAAGGGAACGCAAGTTCCTGCAAGGAATCGGTTTTGTCTCGAATTAGATTGCTAAAAATAGCTTACTTGAATTAAATTAAATTTCATATAATGTCGACGTATGACCTTATGCAAGTCGACCTTATTCCAGATCGATCTTGGTCAAGTAAATGTATTTCAAATGAAAATTAAAAATTTGTTTACAATTTTTTAAATTTATTTATAATTATTTTATATATATATATATATATATATATATATATATATATATATATATATGAGGGGTCGCGCGTCTTAAGGTACCTAAGCGCCACCACAGGCGAAAACGTGTTTTTGATGGATATCGCTATTTTCACTTTTCTTCTATCGCGTGGTTTGGGTTATAATGACCTTACGACACTAGAAGTATGGTTGAAAACCTCATGAAGCGAACTACTTTTTTCACCTCTATCGCCAGCCAAAAGTTCACCCAAAGTTCGGCATAACAAGAAAATCAAAAAATTTAAAAAAAATATATATAAAATATAAAATATGAAAATTTATTCAAAAAACTCAACAACATCTTCATTAGCATACTTAGAACTCTAATTTAGCCAAAAATGAACGTTCTAGCTCAATTAATAACAGAGATACTATTGCCAGAATATTGCTGAACTTTGGAGGCGATTTCTGACGAATTTTAATTTTGGCGCTTAGGTACCTTAAGACGCGGGACCCCTCATATATTGTCAGTGAAATGACTAACCTTACTTTATCAGGCATAACCTAACCAGACCTAATCTAATCTAGCGTTACTTAAGGAGGCATGATGCTACGTAACCTAACTAAACCGAACTTAACCTGACCTAATTTATATTGACTTAATATGAATTTAACTTACATGCTTATTGCTTAATGTAGAGGTTTTCGACACAATACAAATTTAGAAATTTTAGAATTGATAGCATGCATGTCGTCATTGTAAAGATCGACATTGTTCCACGACCTCTCAATTTCCAACCAAATATTTAGAAAGTATATCACACTCACTGAACATAATGTTGAGGACCTCATTTGACGCATGCATAATCCCACATTCTGTAAAATGAGGTAACATTGTTCATATTCACAAACTGAAAAACATTTAATTAAAATCATTAAAAACGAATTAAATTGATTTCGATTATTGATCACGTCTTCTCAAAATTTACTTCACCCATTTGCGATCTTTACCAAAGAAGGAATTCGACTGAGGAAAACGGCTTTCATAAACTCAGATTTTAGGAGGAAACTTCTCAGAAATTAATAAAATATCCACGTCATTTAATTTTATTTTTGGTGCCATTTTCCTCTTCTTCTCTTTCTTCTAAATAATAATAATAATGATAATAATAATAATAATAATAATAATAATAATAATAATAATAATTTTATTGCTGTTTGCTGTATTTATAAGGCATGCAAAAGGAATACAGAGAGTCACATACAGGGTGTTTCTAAAGTAACCATCTATTTTGCGAAATAATATGAATTATAAAAAAAACACCTTTAAAACATAAAAATATATATATATATATTTGTAAGCTCGGCACACATTGTTGCTCTTCGTGGATAATCTTCTTCTTGTAAGTTGTGGAACACTTGAATGTGGTATGGCTTTTTCTTTAAATCATAACGTAGAATTCTGTAAAACGTTGTTTGTGGAATTTCTAATCTGTGGGATGCCCTCCGAATCGATAAATGTGGATCCTCTTCGAATGCTTCTGAACAGATTCGATTCTTTCGTGAGATCTTCTTGGCCGTCCAGATCTACGCTCGTCATGCACAGATCCAGTCCTCATAAATTTGTTTACTAATTCGCGAATAGCCTGGTCTCTAGGGCCTGTTTTACGAAACCTTCCTCAAACTTTTCTCTAATTTCATTGCACTTCATGCCTTTTATCCTGCATGTTACTACATAAACCCGTTCTTGCACATTCATCATCAATGATATGGGTCTGAAAATAAAATAAAATAATTAACAAAAAATCGTGTAAAGCAATTGAAATATTATAAATACATGAATTTTGTATAACAATGCAAATACCATTATGCCAATATAACAATTGTTTAAAATCCCCCTATTTCACCAAAATAGATGGTTACTTTAGAAACACCCTGTATAATAACACAATATACTATATATATACACACACACACACACACACACACACACACACACACACATATATATATATATTATATTATATATATATTATATATATATATATATATATATATATAATACGTATGATATGGTATGAGATATATGAATACAATGGTCATTAATTTAATTTCGCAAATCTCTAAAACTTTCGATTTCCAAATTGATTCAAGTATCCTCGAATCCGGAAAGGATAAATTAGCTCTTGGTTTCTAAGAGAATCAACGAAGTAAGACGTTAACTTTGTGGCGAACGAAACATATCACTCTTACAGTGACCACCGTCAGCACCAACAACGGTGTCACCATTGGTGTTAGCATTATCTGCAATGACAACGACCTTAACCTAAACCAATGTAAGATGTGAACATTTCAACGAATATTCTATAAGATGCTTAATATTATCGCAGTAGTTAACAAATGGAAATGAATTTCAGTTTCGTTTGACACCAAATTCTCTCATATATAAACAACACTCAATGAACATACATCGTCAGTCAAACGTCATCAGTTTAACAACAACTTACACAAAGAAGAGGATTTTTTCATCGGAGGAGATTGAGGGCACGAATCGACCAGGAAAGTACTGTGGGGGGGAATGTTAGGCCGGAGACAGGGAGTACTGGAACTTCCGTTTCTTCTGTCACTGTCCCCTTTAGCTGAACTTTTTCCATGTCTCAGCTACCCTGTGAGTAGTCCAAAATGCTCTCAAACACAATTCTCCCGCTGTCCATCACTCCATATACACACACTTTACACACTAAAGTAAACAATCTTTTCAAAATTAAAAAAAACAATGGCATCATGATCTTTAGAAAGAGTGATTTCATCTCTCTCTTTCTTGTACTGTATAGGGTGGGTGGTTATTTATTTTTACGGGAGCTCTCCCTTGACCCCTCCTTCCTCGATACAAAAAAAAAAGAAAATTGATAGATAAATTTTATCAACCAATTTAATCTCTCCTCTCTCCATATTATAATTTTAATTTTAACGTCCATGAAAGGATCTCTCTTTATGTTTCATAGATGAAAGATAAGCTTAAATTTTGGATTAAATATTTTGTGGAATATTTTCTGTGATTTAATTTTATGGAAAATTTTGTTCCATTTTAATTATACGTAGATATAAAATTTTATTTTCATTATCTAGAATTTTTCTACTTTTATTTGTTGAAGATGGTATCACCTCTTCACAAACGTCTAAATGACCGTAGATATGTATATTTCTATATATTCGTCTCACCGCCATATATATATATATATGCCTTTCTGAGGATATTATTTAACCTTTAAAATATTCACTGTTAACAAACTTTGGTTTTTTCCTCTCTCTCTCTCTCTCTCTCTCTCTCTCTCTCTCTCTCTCTCTCTCTCTCTCTCTCTCTCTCTCTCTCTCTCTCCTTGAGCTATATATATATGATTTTTAAGATGAACACTTATTTGACGTGGCAATTTATTTTTGAACCTCAAAAACCGGTAATAGATTTCAACAAAAATTTCAATTCTTTTTTTTTATTTCATATTTGAACCATTCGAAATTAATATATATATAAGATTAATACTGTTTGTTTTCTCACTTTTAGAGGAGACATTTACTGTATGAATGGGAAATTAACAAAAGATGAGTGAATTAAATTGGTCTTCATGTACGCAAGAGAAGGAATGACGAATGACGTTCCACTCTTGCAGACGAATTTACTCAGCATAACCAAGAGAGAATAAAACAATGGTATCTCACTTTTCAGAGAAGTGTTTGAGTGATTTAAAAAAAAATTGAAAAGTGTATCGAGGTTAATGAGTTTTAGTTTCAATATTTATATAAAGGAATATGAAGGAATACAAAGGACACCGAAAAGCAACAGACCAGCTGGATTCTACCATGAATTATGAATAAACCAAATAATGCATGAAACAGATTGTTTCTTTTTTGTGTCATGACATTTAGGGAACCCTGAATATGTATATATATATATATTATATATATATATATATATATATATATATATATATATATATATATATATATATATGTGTGTGTGTGTGTGTGTGTGTGTGTGTGTGTTTACAATTTTTACACATAAGGAATTTATCCCCTAGTGCAAAATTTGAAGTCATAACTATTGAGAATTGCCAATGTAACATTAGAAAAGACAATGAAACTCGGTCATAAAAGATATTTGGTATTATGGAAAATTATGCTCTTACGTAGTATAAATTCAGAATTAATAGGAGTGGATTGGAAATTGCTCCTTCGTGAAGAAACTCCAGAAGAAATATTACTAATAATAGAAAACAAAACTAAACCAGTATTTTTGAACCCTGTTCCTATGAGAAATATAAAGAACACGTAGAAAACCCGACAATTGGAACAGTATTTACACAACGGAAAAGGCTGTAAAAAATATTCACGGATGTAAAATTGAAGCAAGAGAAACAAGCTAGAAGGAGAAGGAAGTCAAGGAAGCAGGAAACCGAAAAAAAAAATTTGTTTTTGCGAAAAGAAAAACGAAATGTAAAGAGTGTATTGGTCCTTTCAAGGAAAGTAAATGAATACATACTGTACATGATCCAGAAGAAATGAGCATGTTCCTTAAGGACCAATTCAACTCAGTGTTCCGCATGAAATCTTTGACATAAATTCAAATCAGTCACGAACGATACAGACAGGAATTTATAAATGAGCTTTTAACTTTATGAGAGAACATAACAAAGGCTTTCTCGCAAACATGAGAAAATTTAGCTCCAGGATCAGACACATGAAGTATGATACCTATTCTGGAGGAAATCACTCAACACGGGACAAATTACACTTTGATTGAAGAAGGTAAAAATTACCGCCTTTTTCAAAAGAAGGTAATACATAAAAACTATCTGCATGTAACTCTCACCTTAACTGCTGTTTATCATAATGACTGCAATCGTTCAGGCAAGTATTAATGACAGCGTTGTGTCGTGTTTCGCGCATGACAAAGATATGCAACGAAATTGAAATGGATTTGACAAAATATTTTCAAAAAGACGGTGAAATATTATTGAAGTGTGCGGAAGACAACAATATAAAATTCAAGAAATTCAAGAAATTCCAGTTTATAAGATATGGTAAGGAAAAGCAGCTTTAAAAGATATCAAAAACACTGCAAAACATTAAAAGGCAAACAGATAACATCATACCCACAGTCAGGGATCTTGGTGTCATAATGTTATTAGATGCAGAATTCAGAGAACACTATGAAAATTACAAAAGCTAGAAGAATAATGGGAATTATGTTGAGGTGTTTCCATAGGAGAAAGCAAACTTTATATTAATATTAGTGAAGAGTTCAGTCTTACCCATAATTGAGTATTGCTTTGAAGACGGAAGCTCGCGCTGCTCTTGCGGCCAATTCTCGTACGAAACTTGTTTAAAGTTTCACTGTGGACTATATGATAAAGATGTTGGTTCTCAATGGTTGACGCGGCATTGGCCGAGAATCGAATCAGAGCGGTTCTTAACTAAGATAATGTGGTATAAGTTAGAAAAATAAAATTACAATTAAGACTGATGTAAAATGAGAAGTTTTCCCATAAGAGTCTTAATTCACCCGAGCAATTTTAATGAAGAAGTTATCTCGAGAAAGCAGGACTACTGCCCACATTCAAACTTTGGCTAAATTGAAGTAGTTAAATAATTACCTTTGTGCAAATCTGAGAACCTCTAAATTTGTTGAAGGTCAGAGTTAAGGAGAAGAGGGAGATCCTCTTTGGCCAAAAGTTATAACAAGAATTGAAAGGTATGTGGTTCAACTTCCTTGTCCAAAGGCTATGGCAGGAATAATTTTATATTTACAAAATATGAAAAGATTGACTAAGATTTTCATGGGGAAATGCAGTTGAAAGTTAAACTCTTCCTCTAACTGGAGACACAAGGAATTCTTAATAGTAAGCTCAATTTATAATTTTAATCTATTCAACTATAAAGTAGCATAGAATAAATAAATCATATAATGTAACATGCACTATAGATTACGATGGACTATCACAGTGTAACAAAAAATGATTTTGTTATGTTTACGGATATTACACTGGCCCAAACCAGGTCAAGCAAAAGATTGTTGTTGGCACTAAGTTTTACTTAGCATATGAAACTTATTTTGGAATGCCTATGGGTGATCAAGACAAATCATGGGCACCTCATTTCTGCTGTGTTAGCTGCCGATCAACATTGGAAAGGTGGTTACGTGGTAGTCGCAAGTGTATGCCATTTGCAATTCCTCGAGTTTGGAGAGAGCCCACTTACCACCATGATGACTATTACTTTTGCATGGTTGACATTGCAAAGTACAGGAAAGCTAAAGATCGAAGAAATATAATATAAAAAAGCATACCATCTTCCATTGCCCAAGTTCCACACAGTAAAGAATTATATCACCGCTCTGCATTTGTGAACAAATCTTTCGATGTTTTAAAGATGATAGCTGTTTCTGAATCGTTTCTTGACGCTGATTTCGAAAATAACCTCGGTTTTGTTCAATCACGTAAGAATGTTTGACAAATTAAAAAAACAAAAACCATTTTCTCTCATTCTAATATAACGCTTTAGCTTATATTTTAGGATGAATGTATACATAAATATATGTAAACAGTCATTTTATTTACCAAATTTGCTGAAGTAGAACAAGGAGGTAGTGAATAGTACAATTCATCGCATTCATGCCACCTAAATTCATAAACTAAAAAAAAAAGAGATAAACAGAAAATTTCCATATATTTGTTAAACAGTGAATTATTATAAGAGAGAACGAGCAATCAGACATGTATGAATGCCAAAAGTACATGTAGGTCATGAATTGGGTTATGTACGTAAAGCAAGTGGAAAGAATTAAGCAAGGCCTGATAGTTTGATAGAGCTTAGGTAGCCAATAGGTAAATGGATGAATAAATAAATGAATTAATAAATTCAAGAATAATTAAAGATTATTTAAAGAGTAATTTATGGTTAAACTCAATAAATGATAACTGCATAGCAGAATGATACTATTTTAACATTAACCGATATAAGAAGGGACATTACTATATGAATGAATATGGCACACAACATTTTTATTGCATAAACATTAGACAAGACACACCAAATACAGGTAAATAATGATTTACGGTATATAGTATAAATTCTATATCATTATACGAAACAAATTACTATACATTGAATAGTAAAGATATCAGTATGAGACTTTAGCATTCAAGGTATAACAATGAGAGAGGAAACAATTTACTTCATTACGTCTTATTCCATAAATTTATACAATATGCATTAATTCATAATTAATATGTTATAGTTAATTAATTCGGATGTGTAAGTTATTTTAAGAAGATATAAAGCAAAACAAATCAGAACGACACAGTAAAGAAAATTGCAAGTGAAACTAGTATTTAATATACACATTAATGCTTAAAAATTTATATACAATTTTATAGTTAATACATACTGTAGTTTACATATAAGTGTGAAGGAAAAAATACTGCTTTTTATATTACGACAATTTTTGGACAATCATTTTCCATTTTAATTTTCTGTTCATTTCACACTGAAATGAACATCAAAAGGACTTAAGAGCATTGCTTTTGTGATTTGCGAAATGAAATGAAATTATTCAGGGTTCCTCTCTGATATTACGGGTATCATTTATTTCAACAATACTATTATTATTATTATTATTATTATTATTATTATTATTTAGATGATGAAGAAGAGGAGGAAAATTCCGAGAAAAATATAATTAAATGACGTGGATTCATTAATGAAATCTTTTTCCTCCAAAAATTCCTTAAAATGCGAGCAAGGAAGCCATTTACATCACTCAACTTTCTTCTTTTGTGAAGATCACAAGTGGTTCAAATAAAAATTCGAAAGGACATGGTGAGTTCAGTGGATTTAATTCATTTTTAATGGTTTTGAGTAAATGTTTCTCAGTTTGTATATGCGAATAATGTTCTAGAATTTTAGAGAATGTGAGATCACGTCAGTGTCGAATAATGTCCTTAACATTATTTACAGTTAAGTTCGGTCTTTAATAAAACCGACTTAAATAAGGTCAAACATCAACATTATAAAATTCGGTGTGCTTCATTTGGGTTAATCGGTATTCTCACTTTTTCATCAACTGAATCGTCAACTCTGGAACAGTCTTCCTCAATTCATCGTTCCCCCTGTCTATGACCTCAAATCATTTAAACACAGTGTCCAGGCATCTGGAAAACCTTAGATATTGACTTTGGCTCTCTTCTTCTTTTATTGGAATCGTTTTATTGGCATTATTATTATTATTATTATTATTATTATTATTATTATTATTATTATTATAATCTAGTAGGGGACGGTGGGGTAAGACGGACCCATGGGCTGCAGCAAAACAATTCCAAAGTGCATGATCAAAGCGAGGGGGTCGGCGTACTAGGCGACGGTCTGGGCGTCCAATCCACGTGTCCTCTACATAATCAAAGACTGGCTGGGCTTCTTCGGGAAACCCATTATTGTCATATAAATATTCAAAAGAATGAATTACATCTAAGACAGACAAATGCAATGGCTGCAATCATGCGCATCTTCAACGCGAATTCTGCATCATTTTCGTATAGTTGTTGCAGACCATTTGTTTGAATGGATCGAAATATACATTGAGAGAAATGGAAAAAACAACCTTTTTGAGTTGAATTTTGAAAAATTGCTCTAAAAGCATTAATGGCTGCTCGTTCAAAATCTGTCACAATTATGCTTGGTGATAAGGTTGGCTCTAAGGATTTCAGTTCTGACAAAAGCCTGTTGTAACTCTCTTCAGTTCTTCTGGCCATTAGAGCATAAGCAAGAGGCAAAACGTCACCATTCATGTCGCCGTGTATCGTGTAAAGCTGATTGAATAAAGATGGAACCGTCTTGAAAGTCCCATCTGCACACTAGTGTTTCGCCTTGGATAACAACTGAAGGTTTCTTTGAGTGGAAAATAAAATAATTCTGCCTGGTCCATCATCACTGTCGAATAGAAGGAAAGGCTGATTCGAATGTGTTGTTCTATATTCAGGAGGTATCCTCAGCTGGAGTAAATTTTCTGGATTGGGAGGAACCTGTGCTGCCACATGGCGAGTGTTTCGGATGTTCCTTTTTATGAGGATGATTGCGGGCAGCTGACCCACGACTGCTTGGGACAATCCGACGTAGGCTTGGGTTACGATGCAATGAGATGTTTCCTGAGTTGTAAGTGCTTTTTCATTTGTTAAATTGATCATTTTGGCAGCTTCAACACGAGCAATATTTCCTGCATGATTATGTTCTCCCATTCGTTTGGTAATGGAATCTTCCTCTGTGTGGATTCTTGCAGGACAACGCATTTTATAATATTGGTCACATTTCCAAATAACATGTTCAGCACTTTTCTTTTCTTTGACAAACAAATGACCACTATCAATGAGTTTTTTCTTATTTCGTTCACTTGTAACATACTGGAGAGCCATTTTGATGGCTTAATTTTTCTGAACTTTTAAACTGACAGACAAAATATGAAGATCACAACAATCGAAAGCGCTATAGAAACTGATTTAACTGAATAAATTCAGTCTTATATAGCAGCTAGAATGGACTGGCTCCTCCCACCGCCACAATAATAATAATCCACAGGTCGAAAGAAGGGTATTCGGATTAAAAAAGATTTAAGTGGCGAAAACAGACAGGGCCAAATGACTTATCGATCACACCTCAAAAACAACGGTCATAAAGGTGAACTTCTGACGGTTAGAAGAGGTACCTGGGATAAGTAAGTAATGACCTGTTTATAGTTCACTTCCGACCGACCTTAATTCTACCAAATGACTTTCCGATCACACCTCAAAAATATAATGTATAATTGTATAAATAATGTATAAATATCGGGTGGGGCTAAAAAAAAACGCACCGAGTTTTACATTTAAATATACTCGTAAATATGGATTCTACGTCACGGTCACCTAATTTTTTCTTTTCTTTCCTCAATCTCTTTTCTTATCACCTTAAAAAAATTATAAACTTTCAATTAGTATCTTTTTTCTAATTTTTTGAATTCTAATGTTTCGCGATTTACGATTATTTACTCTGCTAATAAAAAGCATGACGATGTATTTATCAGACGATGTATTTACCAGGCGATGTATTTACCAGGCGATGTATTTACCAGGCGATGTATTTACCAAGCGATGTATTTACCGCGATGTAATTACTCGCGATGAATTTACCGCGATGAATTTACCTAGAATCAGTGCTTGTATTGCAATGACACGTTTGGTAATTCTGTGCGAGGGGAAGGGTGGGTTTGTTGCGCCATTTGCAAGAGATGGGCACATGAGGAATGTGCAGGGGTAGAGGATGATGAGGAAGAGGTTTTTGTGTGTGAGTTGTGCCAGTAAGGATGGACCCCTGGGGTCCATTTTACCCCGTGATTCGTTTTTGGTACAATAAAAATATTGATTTGGTAAAATCTCGTGTTTCAGTCTTTTCCTCTAAAAACCGTGACCAGGGCGTGGACTTTAAATATAACACCCCAAAGCACCACCACAACCCCTAAAAAAACCCAAAATTATATAAATGTGGTTTCTAGACTCATTTTTGTGTTAAGTAGTCCGTCTTACCCCACCTTCCCCTATATAGCTAGTATAGTATATTCTAGCCTGCATATAGAATAGAATAGAATAACCTTTATTAATAATAATAAAATTTAAAAAAAATTCAATTTACAATGACATTAATAATTGTGAAGTTCGACTATTTATTTCATTTAATTTGACCCTTAAGCTTTAGGCTTTACTGGGCTCTTATTAAAAATAAGCAGCAAGTTGTTATAAATTTATAATAATAAATAAATAAGTAAGTAAATAAGTATTATTAATAGTTAAAACATGTATAGTTAAAGTTAAAACATGAATTTGTCTTTGGCCCCCTCCTTCGTGCATAAAAAAAAACTACATACTTTTCAATAAATTATAAAATAAAATTATTATATAGGGTGTTCGGAAAGTCACTGTGCACTTATATAATTAATGTTTTTTTTTATATTTTTATATTTTTATATTTATATTTTTTTATATTATTTTTTTATTATTTTATTATTATTTTTTTTAGTTTTCAACACCTTTTATAAGTTCTGATGGTCCCATCCATAACCTCTATCATATACGCAATGTTATACTATTGTATGCTATTAAATAAATATAAGTGCACAGCGACTTTCCGAACACCCTTTATATGTGTGAGAGAGAGAGAGTCTTCCAAAATGAATATATCAGGTACAGGTATATACAGGTATCGAAAATATTTTGAAAAACAAGTGATTATAAAGGTTTTGAATTATGTTAATAGTTTTTTATATTTAATTTATTGCATTTAATATCTATATATTAACTAAATTATGTAACGGATAATAATATTTCTTTCTGGTATATTTATTTTCGTACAACATACATATATATATATATATTATTATATACACCTTACAACCTTACAAAGGTTTCGCGCGATGATTTCTCATTTCGGGAAGGTCAAGCTTATATATATATATATATATATATATATATATATATATATATATATATATATATATATATGTCAGCTATATCTAATTCTAGTCAAATTCCACTCCTTGAAGAATCTTAGTTACTCTAATTTGATCTATAATTAAGGTTAGTTTTAAATTAAGTTCAAGTTAAGTTAAATTTTGCCCATTTGCCAAAATTGCCAAAAGTTATGAATTTGTTCCAATTCCTCGGATACATTTAATAATAATAATAATAATTATTATTATTATGATTATTATTATCTTTATTAAAAGAGAACACATTACATGAGATATACAGGGTGTCCGAGAATTATCTGTACAATTTTTGGCTGTTATTAAAAGTCAACCATGAAATGTAGAAATTCCAGTGTGGTCCCATTTTACAGAGAATCTCATGAAGTTTTTTCTGATACCAAGTTTTGACAAGTTTTTTAGAAACTCATTAAGTTTTTTCTGATAACAAGTTTTGACAAGTTTTTTCCAGTTTTTTTCAGAGAAACTCATTAAGTTTTTTCTGATAACAAGACAAGTTTTCAACATACACTCATCCTTAATGAATCCACAGGAGAAAGCACAGTGTGTTGAATGGTTTATCGAAACAAAATCAGATACACAAGTTCAACGAAGGTTTAGAACTAATTACAACAGAAACCCTCCATCAAGAGTAACCATACGAGCTTGGTATAAAAGGTTTAAGGAAACTGGAAGTGTAGAGCATAAGAAAGGAGCAGGGCGGCCTCGAACGTCGTTTGAAAATGTCGAGCGCATTCGAGAGGCTTTTGTTCGCAGTCCACGCAAGTCGACAAGAATTGCATCACGAGAGTTACAGATACCTCGTTCGACAGTGCATGATGTCTTGCGTAAACGTTTGAAGTTGCATCCTTACAAGTTGCAAATCTTGCAACAGATTACGCAAGAAGATAAGGTCTCCCGTAAGGAATTTGCAATGACTC
Organism: Bathynomus jamesi; assembly: GCA_023014485.1. Classification (NCBI taxonomy): domain Eukaryota; kingdom Metazoa; phylum Arthropoda; class Malacostraca; order Isopoda; family Cirolanidae; genus Bathynomus; species Bathynomus jamesi. The sequence goes on along the minus strand of JAJOZX010000569.1, from coordinate 812,431 downwards.
TGCTTGACAGAGTCGACCAGGACAATGCGTTCTTGCAAGAATCATGTTTTCGGACGAGGCAACTTTTCATGTTTCAGGCAAGGTAAACAAACAAAATGTGCGCATATGGGGGGGTCACAAAATCCACATTGCATAGAAGAGCACATCAGAGACAGTCCTAAAGTTAATGTGTGGTGTGGCCTGTTACATGATCGCGTGATTGGACCATTTTTCTTCGGTGAATCAACAGTAACCTCCAATACCTACCTGGACATGTTGCAACACTTTGTCTATCCGCAATTGGAAGCACTGCATCCACGCATCATTTTCAGCAAGATGGCGCACCGCCACATTGGGCCTTGATCGTCCGTAAGTCCCTGAATGAGACATTCCCAAACAGGTGGATTGGCCGTGGAGGTGCAATTCATTGGCCGGCTAGATCTCCCGACATCACACCCTGTGATTTCTTTCTTTGGGGATTCGTCAAAGATCTTGTGTACAATACGTGGGTGACAGACATTGATGATTTAAAAGCAAGAATCACAGCTGCTATTGAGCGAATTGATGTGGATCTGCTGCAGCGTACATGGCAACATTTGGAGTATCGATTGGATGTTTTGCGAATCACTGATGGTGCACATATCGAATGTTTGTAACAACGTTACTTTAATAAAAGAAACTTTTGAAAATACAGATTCTAAATAATCTTCTTTAAGAATTTTACGTGTGTTATCAAGAATTTTATTAAAAGATGAAATTGTACAGATAATTTTCGGACACACTGGAATTTCTAAAAAACTTGTCAAAACTTGGTATCAGAAAAAACTTAATGAGATTCTCTGTAAAATGGGACAACACTGGAATTTCTACACTTCATGGTTGACTTTTAATAACAGCCAAAAATTGTACAGATAATTCTCGGACACCCTGTACATTACATCCATACTGGTTTGTACAATGTTGGGATTAACGTTTAATTTTTGTACTTTAATTACAGTATTCTTATCTGAATATGCCGTTGGGAAGCATGACAGCTGTTTAGGCAAAAGTGTTTGAGATTCATTTCTATTTTTACGTATGAAAATATCAAATATAAATACAATATTTGGAAAATAAAAAAAAATTTGCATTTAGTTAACTCTGTCATCACAAATTAAAATTTAAATAATCTTTAAAATATTAGGAAATTATAATAAAAATAATAATAGAAATAATAGAAAAACAAAATGGTAAAAAATACAAATCATGATACGATTTTAAAGTTACAAAGATACAGATGAGTAAGGCATATTATAACTATGGCGTAATATAGTGGAAACTTTTAACATCTAAATTATATATGTTATGATTGCACCCATTTAAGACTGTGAATTTTGCATATATAATTAATAGGTGATTTTCACTGTTTAGTAATATTTGCAAATTGCAATATATACATTTAAGTTGAATTATTGCAAAAACTTAAAAATATTCATATTATTTGCAGTGTCATATTGAATATGCTTATTTCTATTGTATGTTATATTATATGCATTCATATATTTGCTTGTTTCTTAATTAATATATAAATATTAAAAATGAAAGTTCTATTGAAATGTAAAAGTTTATTATATTAACATAATTTATTATACAGTTAATGTGATGATTTTCACACCTACAAATAGTTTAAGAGTCCGTTCTCGGATAAATTTTTGCTTCTCATCCAGTTTTTTCGACAATGTTAATACATGAAAATTTCGATTGATACGTTTCGTCGACCAAATTGACTGATCAAAAACGTGATTTTTGCTTTGTTTATCCATTTGTGAATTGAAAGAAATTCAGAAATAATGCGAGGAAGTTTGAATAAATTTATTACAGTGCAGCAAATCGAAAATAGAAAATCTTTCTTTTCACATTCATGAAGGACGTATTTGAACGGTAGCGCCATCTAGTGGCTTGATTTGTCACATCCTTTGAATTTTTTGGCAAAATGGGAGACACCCTTTTCAGTGTCTAAAATTTCATTATCAGAAAAAAAATATATTTAAAGAATGAGTTTAAACGAGACATTTTTTATCAAACATTTTTTTTCTCTTTTTCATATATATAAAATGTTTTTATCAGGAGGGCAGAAAACACTTGGTTTCGTGGATGTTGTTGTTGGTGTTGTTTGTTGGTAGACAACATTTTTCCTGCGCGAAAGAATCGCAGATTGGAGTAAAAACGGAACCAGAAATAGAAACAAAATCGGAAGAAAAAAGTTCATTGAAAGAAACTGCCTTTCCCATTAAAGGTATGACATGAGATGAATGTAAGAAAGAAGCTTAATATAGGTAATAATATAATAAGTCTTAAAGCGTCGCCTTTTCTTATACTTTTCTTCATCTCTTTCAGACGCTCGAAAGCTTTTCGTCCTCAGAACCGAAATTCACACAAAGACGAAAATTGTGTACCAAACTTCAATAGTCCCATTTTTGTGCCTGACACAGGGTAAATTATTGAAACAACGCGTTATATGATCAAAATCGAACTTCATAATGTTGATGTCCAGACTTATGCAAGTATATGGATTTCAAATCTCAAACTATATTTCAGATTTTCAATGAAAATGACTGACCAAGCCTCACCAGACTTAACCTAACCTAACCTAACTTAGTTTAAACTAACTTTTAAATATCAACAGTATGCATGTCGACATTGTGAAGATGGGCTTTGTTCTGTTCTCAAATTTAAAATTTTGACTTTTTTCATTGTTACTTGAAAAAGATATGAAGAGTCTTAATAATATGTTTTTCCAATTATTAAGTAACAGTAACTTTAGTGCCTTATATTACCTAATAGATGGAACGCCACAAACTACACCTCTGTGTTCAGTGAATAAGGGAGGGAGAAGATCTTTACCCTCGCTCAATGAAGAAATTTCCGATTTCCAACTTGATTCAAGTATCCACGAACCCGGAAAGAAAGAAGTATCTCTGGGTTTCCCGGAGAGGCAACAAAGGAAGATCTTCAGTTTGTGGCGAACGAAATACATCACTCTCACATTGACCACCTTCAGCACGGACATGGGTGTCAGCGTTGGTATTACCATTGTCTGCAGTGATCAAGGCCTTCGCCTCCGATCCTGTGATTAATGATTAGTGAACATTTCAAAAGAAAAATTCTATAAGCTTCTCGTCATCATCGCAGTAGTTAAAATGTAGAAACCAATTTCAGGTTCATTTGAGACCAAATTCTCTCACCAATTAATTGCTTTATTCACAAAGAGTTTAACAAAAATTATGCGCCGAAACCTTTCGTAACTTCATTTTACAATCTAAAATGTTAAACGAACTAAATACTAATTTGGAGGACGCCATTTTAACATTTCTCTCTCGCTAAATTAAAAGTTTAAACAAATTTTTTGTCTCTTTCAACAAATCTCTTTACTTTCATGCTGACGATTAGTAGAGAATTGTCTCTCTATTTTCAGATCATATGAGTATTGGCGTTAGTAATCTTTATTTCTCTCTAAATTGCTTTTATTATTTGATTTCTACTATTAATTTTATATACATGCAATAGGTTTATTTCTTAAATTACCGACAACAATTGCTTTTAACGGCTTTAGTGATTTCATGTCCAAATTTAGTGAGGTATTATTTCTTCCTATTCATTGACTGTTACATTTCGACAATCTTATTTAATTAATCCACTTTTCTTTTGTTACGATTTAGTTTTAAATGTCATATTAAATATTTAGCATTAATTAATGGTTTAAGTTGTTTTCATGGTGATATATATATGCTGGGCACTTGCGGTTTTTTTTGCGGTACTGCGGTACTGCGGTACTACCGTGTTGGTCGGTACCGCGGAAAGTACCGCGGGAAATTTGAATGCGGTAGCGGTACTGCTGTACTTTCAGCGATCCTTTGCGGTACTGCGTTATGCGGTACCGGTTTGGTAGTGCGGTAGTAGTACCGCAGTACCGCAGTACCGCAAAAAAACGCGCAAAAAAACGCAAGTGCCCAGCTTTATTTTAATTTATTATTATTTAATTTATTTTATTATTATTATATATATATGATGATGAAAAGAACCACGAAGGAAAGGAAACACAGACTGGTGCTCAAGTGCTTTCGTCTAATGATATCCTCAGGAACACTGAAGTAAATAAAGAGTTCGAGACTATATATAGGTCACAAAAAATAAATAAATATATATATATATATATATATTATATATATATTTATTATAAATATAGAAATAAAAATTGTGGGAGGAATACAAATTTGTAAGGAAAAACTATCAATTTTAGCACTTTGCCCTTCTTGTCTAAGTGCTAAAATTGATAGTTTTCCTTACAAATTTGTATGTTCCTCCCACAATTTTTATTTCTATATTTATTTTATATATATATATATATTTTTTTTTTCTTTTGGTGACCTATATATAGTCTCGAACTCTTTATTTACCTCAGTGTTCCTGAGGATCTCATTAGACGAAAGCGCTTGAGCACCATTCTGTTTCCTTTCCTTCGTGGTTCTTTTCATCATAAATATTTTTCACGTCTTACTTTCGTGAATGATTTTCATATATATATATATATATATATATATATACATATATATATATACATACTCTAATATATACTCTACGTTCCAAATTATTAAGCAGATTACATTTTCTCCAATGTTTTCAAGAGTTTTTCACCAATTCCAATGAAATTTATAGCAAATAATCACTATATATAGCAGTATTGATGGTATTTATTTCGATAAAATAATTTGATAATTAAAATAATTATCTCTTTTATTGAAAAATGTAAGATATGGTGTTCCAAATTGTTAAGCAAGTATTCTATTTACAGATCTAAATGGTAAAATGGCTAAGAAGAAGGATTTGACCTCAACTTAGGAAAGAAAAATAGTCAAGCTACTCTATGAAAATATCAAATCTATTGAAACTGCAAAGCAGATAGGCAGGAATCATCGAACTGTAAAGAAATTTGTAGCGGAGGGCACCAAACTGAGGCAGCGATGTGATAAAGGAACTATAAGAAAATGACAAGGCGGTAGATATCTGTAATCAAGCGCAAAGTTGCAAAGCATCCATTGTCCTCGAGTAAAGAGGTATTTGAGCAGGCTGGCATGCATACTGTAATGTACCAAGAATATCTCGATATATAATCCTCCAAACAATTAGAAAGACGTGTAAACCTACAATTCAGCTACCATTAACACCCAGGCACAAGAAACAGCGTGTTGAATGGGCCCGTCAGTACGTGAAAACAGATTTTAAGACTGTATTGTTCACCGATGAATGCGGAGCAACCCTTGATAGACCTGATGGTTGGTCAAGAAGATAGACTGCTAAGAGTCAATCTGTACCATCGAGATTACGACGCCAACAAGGTGGAGTTGGTGTCATTTTTGGGCAGGATTGATAGGCAATGAAGTTGTTGGTCCATACAGAGTGCCTGATGGTGTAAAAATGAATGCCCAGTCTTACACAAACTTTCTAAAAGAAAACCTCATTCCGTGGTAGAGATTGAACCTTAGCAATCCATCTTCTTGACCAAACATCATTTCCATCAAGGGTTGCTCTGCATTCATCGTTGAGCAATAGTCTTAAAATCTGTTTTCACTTACTGACGGGTCCATTCAACACGCTGCTTCTTGTGCCTGGGTGTTAATGGTGGCTGAATTGTAGGTTTACACGTCTTTCCAATTGTTTGGAGGATTCTACATCGAGATGTTCTTGGTACATTATGTACACCAGCCTGCTCAAAAACCTCTTTACTTGAGGACAATGGATGCTTTGCAACTTTGCGCTTGATTACAGATATCTACTGCCCTGTCATTTTCTTACAGCTCATTTATCACATCGCTGACTCAGTTTGGTGCCCTCCGCTACAAACTTCTTTACAGTTCGATGATTCCTGCCTATCTGCTTCGCAGTTTCAATATATTTGATATTTTCATCGAGTAGCTTGACTATTTTTTTTTTTCAGTTGGGGTCAAATCCTTCTTCTTACCCATTTTCACTATTTAGATCTGTAAATAGAATACTTGCTTAACAATTTGGAACACCATATCTTACATATTTTTCAATAAAACGAGATAAGTATTTTAATTATCAAATTATTTTATCGAAATAAATACCATCAATGCTGCTATATATAGTGATTATTTGCTATAAATTTCATTGAAATTGGTGAAAAACTCTTGTAAACATTGGAGAAAATATAATCAGCTTAATAATTTGGAATGTAGTGCATATATGTATAATAATGAGAATATGAAAACTATCTTCAAAAATTTTAGCATCTTTATTTAAGCCAAATGTTTCGTTCCATCCTATGTTCATCTTCAACGGAAGTAAGCTAAATTTAAAAAATAAAAAATAAAAAATTGTAATTAAAATTATAATTAAATTTAAATGAGAAGTGAAACAAAAACAATTACAAAATAAATGAAGAGTTATATGGATGTGAAAATTGTGCTGTAAACATTATGAAAAAAAATACACCTTCAATAAGAGATGCCGGAAAGAGACTGGAGCTACGTTAAAGAAAATGTGAGAGAACATCTCGAAAATAGTTGGTTGGTCATTTATTTGGGTGGTTATTCCATGTAAAGTTTGAAAGAGGAAGTCGGTCCATTAAGAGATGGCGTATGAGTTTTAATGTACAGAAATTCAAGTATTTTCAAGCTAAGGACTGTTGAATTAGTTTCTAAGATTGAAAAATTGTTCAAGACTTTGGGATGAAGAGCAATATCAAAACGATGATTATTAATGGTTGAATACTCTGGTTTAGATAGAAGTTGACTATTTCTAGGTGAAATACCTTTATGCTTACTGATCCTATGTTTTAATTGTAAAGTAGTTTGATCTACATAGCAGGAGTGGCACTCCGCACACTTATAAAGATAAGCAACACAGGATCGTATAAGCTTGGGTAATTGTTCTTCTTGGCGAAAGTGGACTTGATGTGAGTTCATATTAATGTTAAAATATATAAAGTGACATTGAGCATAAGTTTCTAACAAAATCTCTTTAAGCGATTTGTTTAGTTTATGAGTGTGTGGTTCCAAATATGGCAGATTGGCCAACACTTTCGTCTTTGGTACGTTCGGAATTAAAGTTTTAGGTTGAAAAATGTTTTGCAAGAAAGCATAAAGATATCGATCAGAAATATCTTGAGGGAAAGAATTTATTTAAAAAAAAATGACCTCAGATATTTATTATGGAAAGAGGGCCAAAAAGAGCAAATCTAAAAACTAATATTAATTTTGTATGCCAAACTCGCCAATTTAAACTTTAAAGGTGTAAAACTAATCTCGGAACAGTCAAAAAAATGTTTGGGTTCATATATGTTTAGCATTTGGGCTCTTACGTGACCAACGCCGGCCCGCTATTCTTTCATGGTTTATTCTCTAAACAACAACACATCTCGATTTCTGTTAAGAATTGATTCTAACTGGCGAGAAATTATATGTTAAGACAGAAAAGTGCCTAGTAAATGCATCGATGGCGTACTGAGAGTGAACAGAGATAAATCAAAAGGAGGGATGGACATCATGCGTACAATATATATATATATATATATATAATATATATATACTGTATATATATATATGGTTTTTATGCAGGAAGGAGGGACCAAGGGCGAACGCCCTCAAGAGTCCCCCACCATAGAAGAAAAACAGAACCAAAATCAAGGTCCAGGGTTATAGAGATGCCTAGACACTCTGCGTTTGAAAGACTGGAGGTCTAGACAGGGGGAAATATGGATCAGAAAGAGTGTTCCAGAGTTGACCGGATGAGTAGATGAAGGACTGGAAATACCGATTAATCCTTGGGCTAGAGAGTTGGACAGAAAAAGAATGAGGAAGTGTAGAAAGTCTGATACTACATGCTCCACTTAAAGGACGAGGCATGCAGTTAGAGAGTACAACAGAAGAGCCGTGTCCGTTATAATAGCGATAGTAAAGAGAGAGTGAGGCAACATTGCGGCGAAGAGAGAGAGATTGAAGACAGTGAGTAAGAGGCGGGGAATTCATGAGATGAAAAGCCTTTGATTCCACCCGGTCAAGTACGGCTGTGTGGGTTGAGCTACCCAACACATGACAAGCATACTCCAAACAAGGCGGACAAGACCCCTGTACATAGACAGCAACTGAGCGGGAGTGAAGAAACTGCGAAGCCGGTACAGCACACCTAACTTCTTGGAAGCTGTTTTAGAAAGAGAGTATATGTGATCTTTCCAGGAAAGATCACGAGAAACGGAAACGCCAACAATGTTAAGAGAAGAGGAAGGATTGAGTTCTGTCTGTTGAACGTAAGGGGATAGTCGTGTGGAAGATTGTGACAAGTAGACAGACGGAGGAATTGAGTGTTTGAGGCATTGAAAGCCACAAGGTTTTCTCTGCTCCAATCAGAAATAGCAGAAAGATCAGAGGTCAAGTGCTCCATAGCTGTACTACGCGAATCATGGAGTGACTGTTGAGAGGGATGTTTTGTGAAGTGGGTGGAGAAGTGAAGAGTAGACTCATCGGCATAGGAGTGAATAGAAGAGGAAGTGCGAATTAAAAGATCATTAATAAATAAAAGGAAAAGAGTGGGTGACATGAAAGAACCATGAGGAACACCACTGTTAATAGTTTTAGGAGAAGAACAGTGGTCATCTACAACCGCAGCTATAGATCGGGCAGAAAGAAAATTAGAGATGAAGGCACAGAAAGAAGGATAGAAACTGAAAGAGGGCAGTTTGGAAATTAAAGATTTGTGCCAGACTATCAAAAGCTTTCGATATGTCTAGCGCAATAGCAAAAGTTTCACCGAAATCCCGAATGGAGGATGATCAAGAGTCAGAGAGATAAGCAAGAAGATCGCCATTGAGCGTCCGTTGCGGAACCCATTCTGACGATCTGTTCCTATATAAGGATATATATATATATATATATATATATATTATATATTTATAATTATATATGCTACAGAAAAAAGATGTGACGCTGAAGGGTACAATTAAGTCAGGTGGTATAATACATTCGAAAGAGAGGAAAAGCTGTTAACGCCCTGCTAATAATTACCGTGAAATGCAGGATAATTTCTATCCTGGTCAAAGAGTGGCCACTTGTTAAAATCCTCTTGTTAAAATCCTGGCAGGGTCGCCACTTTTTTTTAACCCCTCCGTCTATGGCCTTGGGTGGTTCGAATCGACGGGGGTTCTGGTTGGGAGGCAGCAACGGATATTTCTCGCGATAGTTTTTTTCTATAATATTCTAATTTCTCTCTCACTATAGGGTCGACAGACTGTTAATTCTTCTCTTTCTATAATACTCATACTTTCGCTTGGTTCGCCGATTTTCTTTTTATAACTTATCGACTTTATTGACTGAGTTCTCGGACGAAAGCACGGCTCGAAGGAAAAGATAAAAAAAACTTTCTTTCAAGGTAATTTACTTCTAAAAATGTACAGGTAGTGCTCTGAATTTACAAACGTAGAGGTTCGACCTCTTTCGACCATGGCTCAGGCCGGAATCTAAAACAATCAAGGAGGCAAGGGGCCTCTGCCCCCTCCTCTGGGAGTGAAGTCTAAGAAGAATTCGTAATCGAAGTAATCGAAGAAGTAAAGTTATTTTACAACTACATGCTTTATATATAATCTAAATTTTGGGGGAGTGCAGTTTGAAGGTTAAGTTACCCCTTTCAACACGTGATCAGAATTTTTAAAGATTCCAAATAAAAATTTCAAAAAATAATAATAAAAAAATAATCGTTAAACAGATAAACAGGATATAGGAAGAGGAAGCCATATTTTTATCTTAAACAGCGTATTTTCAGATCTGATGTTTTCCGGGTCTGCCGAGTTAATTAGAAACGGAAATTGAACTATGCATGCTTATATTAAGATATGCATATGAAAATTAAAAGTTTAAGGCAAGACATGACTTCATCTTTTATAACGAAGAGAGAATGCAGCTAATCTAAAAAAATGATTAAGAAATTTGAAAAGAACAAGTCACCAATTATTTGGCAAAAAGGAAGCAGCTCCAAAATTTATTCCCAACGAAAAAAATAATAATAAAAAAATAATACTAATATTGCCGAGTGTATATTCCTAAATGGCGACATAATGTTGGGTTGTACATTAAGTACAATCCTAAGTACATCACTGAGTACGTTGTAATTTTGGGTTTATTACAATTATGATTATAATTACCAATTAATTTACATTCACTTATTATCGTTAATTATAGTTTATTAAAGTACAATAATTTTATTATATTAAATTATTATCGTTAATTACAGTTTCATTAAAGTACATCAATTACATTATATTAAAGTATTACAGTTAATTACAACTATTTTGTTTACAATGTTTCATATTTATAGACAATCAGGATGTTAGGAGTATAACAAAAAGTACATGGGCTCATACGGTACACACACACACACACACACACACACACACATATATATATATATATATATATATATATATATATCATACATGATAATGTTTTGAGAGATGTTTACGTTTTCAGATTTCAATTTATGCTGTGATCATCGAATTGCGTACACGTCCGTCTTGCGAGGAATTAAACAAATAAAAGAAAAAGTAAACGGAATACATGTGCACGTATTTACATGTACGTAACTATGTACGTAATGATGATCATCAGGGGACATGTACGAATGCACAAAGTATTATACACATATCGGTACGTAACACAATAGGTTGTGTGCGTACTATAGACACGAGTAAACATGGACTGATAGGTTGATAGGGCGTCAGTAGACAATAGGTAGGAGAATGAATAATTAATAAAATTAACAAAAGATAAAGATCAAGAAAGGACATGGATGTATGAATGAACAACATATAAATAATGACGTATAGAGTGTACACTGTACAGTTTTTATTATTATGTTAAAGAATTTCCATACATTGTATACTAGAGATATGATGAAGGGAAATTAATAACAGGAAAATGTGAAGGGAATTAATTTACTTTATTACGTCATAGTTATTCAAATTATGTCATACGTACAGTATAAGTCATTACTGGGAGGATTTAAAAGAAAGGAATTAGAGACAAAGTTAAGGGACATTTGCTTCTCACAGCGAACTTATAATGGCACGAACATTTATACTGCTCAACCATAGAAATGGTAGATCGCATGGTTGTGACATTGAAAAAAATAGAAAGCAAAAATCGAAATTCTATCCAAACTCGCTCAGGCGATTTTGGTTTCTCATGTAAAAACGAACATTCAAACATAAAAACCATACAAACATAAGGACTGTATGAAGACAATGAATCCATATAATGATTATATAGGAACTGTTCATTGTTCATTTGTACACACACACACACACATATATATATATATTATATATATATATGCTTCAAAAAAAGATGTGACGTTGAAGGGTACAATTAAGTCAGGTGGTATTAGGCTGACCATACGTACCGTTTTGAACGGGACAGTACCATTTGTTTTATATTTCCTGGCCGTCCCGTCGTTTTAATAAAAATGTCAATTTTGTCCCGGTTTATGTACTTACTTTTTCATGAATACAGAATATTACATAACCCCGTCCCTTTTTTGCCATCCCAATGTCCCGTTTTTGTCTCAAGGAAATATGGTCAGCCTAGGTGGTATAATACATTCGAAAGAGAGGAAAAGCTGTTAACGCCCTGCTAATAAAGTGGACTACACTCTATAGAGGAAAACTGTTAATCATCTCAACTCAGCCCTATTAATAAAAAGTGTTCACGGATGAGGAAAGACCCGTCCGGGATTTACCCCATGCATTCCCTCCTCGCCTTACGTTCTCACGCTGGTGACGTAGTCACTTCCATTCTTTCTGATATATAAAGAAGGGCCCAACGCCCTCTCACTAGATTCCATCTAGACTTCAGCAATTAAAGGTTCATACACGCGGTTAGTTAAAGGGTCTCCGGTTTGTGACTTAAGGCTCGATCTGTATAGATTTCGCGGACTTTGAATTACGGGAATTTCGGTATCGAGAAGGCCTTTTATTTTGTAGGGTGACTGCAGGAAGGCAGGCCCAAGTTTCGTTGACTCAAAGATATCGTATCCTTAGAGCTACAGTAGAATTAAGAAGCTTTATTGATTTCGTTAACGTATTGATTTATTGATTCATTGATTTATTGATTTATTTCGAACTATAATTTGCACATTAATTAAAGTAATTTCCGGCTGACTAGTATTCTTGACCCCATTAAGATCCCTTAAATCAGCGCACTCATATTCGATGGAACTCGAGAGGTAACACATCGAGACGATCTCTCCGAGAGAAGCAGAAGAGTTATACGTGAGCTTTCCCTCCAACCCAAGCGAATCCACAGAAGAGTATAATACATATATATATATATATATATATATATATATATATATATATATATAAACCTGCCTTGGTTTTCGCTTCCGCTCGAAAATTGATAAAAATTGATCAGTTCTTGATTGCTTATATGGTTTAGGTGGTGATATACATATCATTTTATTCCATTACATTTTATGGGACCCCGAAGTTGCACCAGATAGTTTGAATGAAATTCTGGTTATTACCTCGAGTGCGGGAGGGTTAACACAAAATTCCTCTGGACGTGAAAGTGTAATGCGTTTCCTCGCTTGTTTAAATATATGATGTACAGTATGTATTAACTTTTATTCCGTCGTAATATAATGGTATCACCATCACCTACTCAAGAGGTGGTGGGTTCGAACCCTGGTGGGGGCGACTTTTTCATATATACTTGTATATATAAAATGTACATTCACTAATTGTTAGGGATATCTATAGTAGTTCCAGACAAATCTCATTTCTTGAAGGATCTTTGATTAAAGTCATTAAGCTAATTTAACCTCTAATTAAGGTCTTTCAGCCTGAGCTTGAACGTTTTATTTATTTAGGCTAGACGTTTGGTTAATTTACTATAAAAAAAATTACTTAAAATTTTGCCCATTTATGAGAATTGCCTAGAATTCATAATGTAAAATACCTGTTATTTCAAATGTTGAAATTCGCGGAATGCAGTGAAGTTAGAATATGGAAACACTTCCAACTCTACAATTGGGGGCATGCGCTACCAATGTAGTTCTCCTTCCTTGCAGTGAGTACTTATGAAAGCCCTTGGAATCCACGGATGAAGCGAGGACATTGGGTTCTTTCTTTATGGATGAAATAATAAGATTTAATCCGTATGGTTTTGAAAACATGACTAAAATTGATATGGAAGTAGAAGGGAACACAAAAGCGAATTAATCCTTTGGAAGTTTATGGTTTAAGTAATAATAATAATAATAATAATAATAATAACAATAATAATAATAATAATAATAATAACAATAATAATAATAATAATAATAAAAAATGAAATTCGAAATACTGAATGTCATTTTTGAAGGTACGAATGAGCTGAGGAGATTGATAAGTAATGTTAAGGCATTTATTAAAAGATGTCTGGAAAAGCTGACCCTATAGACAACGAGCCACTTTGTTGGTAAAATTGACTCATACGAAGGAATCAGTATGAATAGCTACCAAAATCAATACTTTAAAGAATTTCTGTGTGGTGAGATTGAGAAAATTAGAGTCATCGTTATGGTATAAGCTAATTACACAGATGTTAATGGCTTTGTTAATGAGTATATTGATGGATAGAGATGCTATGTCAAAATATTCATGCAAAAACTGGTGTTATTCATGCCGAAAATTTTCTTAGGAACTGTATATTCGTTAGTAGTTTGGTCGCTTGTAAATGGAACCGTTTGGCAAGTTTGTATAGCTGTGGGTGATGCAGAAAGAAGTAATGAGGCGTTGTGAGACACTTTCTTAATTTGTAGCTTGAATATTGCTAAAAAAGTTCTAGTAATGACAGCTATAGATAAGTATAAATAAGCCCTCAAAAGCTTTCTGCTCCACTTATCTCATGTAAGAGACTAGGAAATTATAATGATATGCGAGGATGAAAAAAATTATTTAGTCTGTTCGGTTTATTAAAGCTACTGGAAAGTACATGTCTTTCATTCAAATGAAAAATAAAAAGTAGAAGTATTTGTATGTTATATCAATGATGTATCTACAATATATGCAGTTTTTATGCACTCGTGCAGGGAAGGCATATTATAGAATAACGGAAAGAGTATACATTAGGCCGGGTCGAAAAATTAAATTTGTGAATTTCCACATGCCTGTGTCCAAGAAATTTGTAGATGCACTATAAATGCTCAACAATGATTAAAAAAACTAAATTGATCAAGTTTTAGATGTTCCGCAAGTCTTCTGAAGATTGCAAGTAAAACGTAAAACATTACAAAAAACTTTAAAACCTTTAAAACTTTATTTAAACACGTAAACTTTATTAATTATTTGGCAATTATGATTTTTCATTAAGATTTTCTTGTATTTTTGTATTCTTGTTGCTATTTTTTTCTTGACTGTGTTTCGTCCACAATATATGTATAATTTATATATACAATTTTTCTTTTCAGAGTTGATTATTTGAATAGTTAAATACGTGTTGTTACACTAACAGAGTGACTTTCCCAAATTATCCGAAATGGCTGAGAATCGTAAAAGTGAAAGCAACTGTTGAAAAAATCATGAGTCCAGCTGTTTCCCTTTCTGGGAAAGCTGAGCTCAGTGGAAATCAACTTCCCCTCTATGAAGACGTTTTAAAAGAATATTTACAAACAAGATATCTCTTACTTATGGCTAGTGAGGGGAAAAAAGAGCCAAATGCTAATGATGTGGCAAGAATAGTTGCATCAAAGGTAAAAGAGATCTGGAAAAGTGCATGAATTCCAACAATATCAGAGCAGCAAATATTAGCCAGAGTAAAGGATTGTCATGAAAAATCTAAAAATATGATGAAGACTGGTAGAAAAAGGAAAGATTTTGAATCTAAACTGACCGCGTTCAAATCCAAAAATCAAAGGCGTTTTGATATTGCTGCCTGCAAATGCCATGATCTGTTTTCTTGCACTTGTGAAAAAGAGCTAAAAGTTCCTGCCATGGAACGTTAGGGCATATCATACTCTGGATTCAGGGTCGAAATTTTGGAAAAACAAAGTGACTAATATGTATTCGTATGTAAAAATTAAGTCTAAGATAGGTTTATTATTTGCAACTTTTCCGAAAAATCTCATTTTCATGGTCAAAATCGCGATTTTCTGATTTGAAGGCTACCTAACGCAGCCTCAGGGCACCCAAACCAAAGCGCGCAGCTGTTCTGCATATGATTTAGTCTAAAAGCTGCTTTTCTGACCTCGTCCTTGCTTTCTTGCGTGTTTCAACACCTCTGGGTGCTGAAAAAATGTTTAGATTTCACGTAAAACTTAAGAATTTTAAGTTTTTCTTCAAAGAATAGGAGCGGCTCACCAGCTCTACTTTGATCGAGTAGGGGGAGACTTGCCACCTCCACGTGTAGGTTTACACGCCTGTTCTTCCTGGATCCCTGAAAAGCGTGGCCTCATAAGATCTTATATTATGATGTTATGAGGACTTTCAGCTCTTATGAGCATTAACGATGGCTTCAGCCTCTTCATCAGCCACTCGAACCTGAAAAGTTCTTAAGTATGTCCTACTTCGATCTAAATACTGGGAGCATTTCTCGATGGTCTATCCTGGCTCTCACCCACCCATCTCTCCTCTCGTGACCGTACACAGCTTGGGAAGCAGTTGAGACTTTCTTTACAGCTCTCTCGCAGGACTGAGTATGAACAGAGAAAGCGTCCACTTTGAGTGGAGTTTTCCTGAGATCCTCGAGTTCAGTCAAGGTCATCTTGCAGATGAAAATAGGCTTGTAAATATTCTCTGATTCTAGTTGATGAGATCCTCAGGTGAAGTGGCTTGCAGATTGACTTTGGGATTTTTATGGGGCCTCACTGTCGTATCACCAAAGTCTCTTCCTTCTCTGATCTTCTCTATCTGGCTCACAGCAAAAGCTCTCTGATGCTCATCCTCACTGCACAGGAATGAAGCCAGGATGCTCAGGATGTGCGTGGTAAGCTCCTCTTATCACTGCAGCAGAGATGATGTTCCTGACCTCGGTAGTCTGGTTCCTCAGCAGCCTCAGGCTTGAAAAAACGTGTGCAGGACCACATTTGAGGTGGTGCTTCACTTTGATGTCGTAGTACATTTTGAAGGAGAAGTTAAGGCAGAACTTCACGAGGACCTCGAGCCTCCTCAACACCTCCCCCTTCAGTCCGTGCTCCCTCATCCACAACAGCAAGATGGCCTGTGCAGTAGTGAGCCACCTGGATTGGTTCAGAGGTCCGCACTTGAGACCAGCGAACTGTGGACTGAGACTTCCAGACATGATGGCTTTGATCAGAAGATAGCAGTTGTGCTGGTCTGTGGAGAGAGATTTGACTATCTCTACTGGCAGCTCTATGATATCTTCAGTTCCTTCCACTGGTTTGAAGTTGAAGTTGACCTCAAGTTCATTCACTTTCTCAAGAAGTTTTCCAATAGGCCCACTGAAGCCTGACCGGGGAGTTACAGGGCCATCCAGCTTGACGATTAAGTGCCTCAGGGGGAGCTCGTTCACATGGAGCTGACAGATCATCCAGTGGCACTTGCGACCCAGCATCTTCTCCAGTAAGGCTATGGCGCCTCCAGACCACCCCGTGTTGGTGTTGGTAGAGTCTCCTCCAATCATTACAAGGCTCTCGTCAGCTCCGTAATCCAGAAACCACTCATGCAGGCCCTGAACGATCTTATGAGCAGGCTTTTCTCCTTCCTCAAGTTCCTCGGGAGTGAAATAGAAGAGGTACTTTCCTTGAGGCTCCCACGTGAGAGTGTAATGCTCCTCGATCACTTTGCCAGGATGAAATCTCCCTGTCACTTCGTCATATTTCAACACCTTTGTGTTCCTATCCTGCTTGCCATCAAAGAATATCCCAGAGATCTTCTCCTCCTCTGACCTCTGCGTGAGAGCTTCAACTGATGAGGCCATTACTTCCTCCTTGGCCTTCCAGACTTTCATGCCATCTATGGCCAAGTAAACCTTGTCTTTGGAAAGATGACCAGCCTTACCGAAAAAAATGGCGTCCACTCACTTCTACTTCACAATTATAACTGGCGTAATTGCTCAGAGCCATCTATTGAGAAAATGTTGAACTTCGCCTTCTGCGTCCAAATGGTTACAAAGATTCAAATGGAGTAGATTTTTTTTCTTATGTACTGTATGTATTAAACCTGTGTAAGAGTTAAGCAAAGTTAATGTGTCTAAATGGCAACAAATTACGACAAAGGGTTAAAAATATGAGGTTATGTTCAATTGAATACTCGGTATTTCAACATAGAACAGAAAACCGCAATTTTGAACATGATAACGCGATTTTTGGGAAAAGTTGCAGAAAAGAAACCCCTCTTAGAATTAAATTTTACATAAAAATACATATTAGCCAGAGTGAAATTCGGACTCGGAAAAGTATGATATGCCCTAATGGAACGTTCTTTCCTAATTGACAAAAGAGGTGCACGAAAAATAGCAATAGGCAGTATTGATTTACAGACAACGAAGAAACTGCAAATAAGATCTGAGCGTAAAGAACAAGGAAGAGTACGATTTTCTAAAAACATTGAAGATGGAGATATCAACAACCCATCCACTTCCAAGGAAGAGCCAATGGACTGGGATAACTTTCGTACAATTCCTGATTCTGACACATCAACAGATACAGATAGAGAGCGTGATGATGATGATCACATTGAGGAAGGTATAAAGAAATCAGGTGAAGCACATAAGTTCACTCGCAAATTGCCTTCATTAGCAAAAACTTGTGACCGATTCGGAATATCACACAGAGCTGGTGCAGCCGTTGCCTCTGCTGTCCTGGAAGATTTTGGTCTCATTACCTCTGAAGATTATCACAATGTTGTGGATAAGAATAAGGTGAGACGGCAAAGAAAGAAAATCAGAGAGGAGTTGAGTAAATCAAGTGAAGAAAGTATAGAAACATTGTATTTTGATGGAAGAAAGGACTTAACTAAAGCAAATCTCTGTAAGGATGGGAGGTACTACAGTACAACAATTACTGAGGAACACATCGCGCTTATAGCTGAACCAGAATCAAAATATCTTGGGCACTTCACTCCTGTGACTGGAAATTCAACTAACATTTCTAAGGGAGTGATAAAGTTTCTTAACAGTAACAATATTAAGGTAGACAATCTGAAGGTCATTGGATGTGATGGAAGGTCATTGGATGTGATGGAACCAATGTAAACACTGACATACATAATGGAGTTATCAGGCAACTAGAGGTTCATTGGTTCGTGTGTTTGCTGCATACCAATGAGCTACCTCTCCGCTATTTGTTTAATTATTTGGATGGTAAAACCAAAGGACCAAAAGCCCTTGCTGAAAATGTTGGCAAAAGTCTTACTGCGTGCGAAAAGATGCCAGTTGTCAAGTTTGAAGCAATCAAATCAAGTAATATGCCTTCTGTTTCTAGGGATCTCGATCTAAGCCAAGATCAAAAGTATCTCATAGAAATTTGTAATGCAGTCATAGAAGGCCAATGTTCCCAAAACCTTGAAAACCGCAACCCAGGTTCTTTGAACCATGCCAGATGGCTTACGACAGCCAACAGGATAGTTAAACTTTATGTTGCGACCAAAAAGCCGTCAGAAAACTTGAAAACTGACCGAATTCTTTGTTCGCGTTTATGCCACAACGTGGTTTAATGTAAAGCGAAATCCTTACTATTACCAGGGACCAAGGCACCTCTGGTTTATGATATCTAGTTCAAGATACCTATCTGATGAGCTTAAGGCAGTCATTGATTCTGTTATTGAAAGAGGGGCATATTTTGCTCACCCAGAAACTTTATTAGGCTCGATGTTATTTGATGAAAGGCAAGTGATGAGAGAGTTAGCTTTCCGGCGCATTCTCATAGCTAGGGAAAGTGTGTCCTCGGGCATTAGAGAATTTAGATGGCCTAAAATTAATTTCTTGGCAAGAGACTACACAGATTTAATTCGATTTGGAGACTACCCAGGACATGAACCACCTCTGACAAAAAGCTTGACAAACACCCAGTTAGAGCTTATCGTAAGGGGTGATGAAACTAACCCTCTATTGAAAAAGTACCCATGTCATTCACAAGCTGTGGAAAGACATGTCAAACTTGTAACAGAAGCATCAGCTTCTGTCTGTGGCCAGGAAAATAGAGATGGTTTTATAAAGGCAAGAATTGCTTCAAGATCAAACATGCCTACATTTGAGTCAAAATGCGAATACAAATGTCAATAAACTACATGTAAAAACTAATGGAAAGGAGCTTGGGCTGGGCATGGTGTGGAATTCGACCTACAGCCACTTCCTCGTGGTGAATTCTGGGTGATTTGCCTTGTAAACTATCATGGCAAGTCAGCAAAGAGCTGTAGTTTACTATACGGAGTATCGGAAAAAATCACCAAAACTTTAAGTGACTTGTGGAACCTCAAAATATTTATATAAAAGCTTGAAACTTTGTCTTCATACTTCCCATGTAGGTACACAAACTTTCGTAATACAGGGTAAATTAAACTTCCAAAAAAATTTTTTCAAGCAAAAACGACCCGGCCTAGTATACATATATTCATACCCATATTGTATACCCAAAAGGAGATAAATATATAAAATAAACACATAGATAGATATAATAATAAAAATACAGATATTCTGTTTTTCTGCTTTAGTTCAAAACAAATAATGACTTGTTGCGACTTCTACAGCTAAAATCAAAACTGACAAGACAATCCCCGCGAAAAGCAACAGATGAACGAAATAAGCATGTTTCAGCGCTATCGCTTTGTCCGTTTTCTCTGCCGCAGAGCACCATAAAGAAGATTCATAGTCTCTTCTTCTTTCCACTCTTTGGGTTTTCCAATCGTACAGTCCAAATTCCTGTATTCTTTTTATGCTGCAATGAATAAAATGTTTGTTTTGAAATATATTTTATATGTAAATGTATAATATAGAGGAGGTATAAAACTAATTTTAAAATAATGTCATGACAGGGTTTATATCATTTAAAGCTTCGGTAAAGTATTACATTCGCGGCTCCATCTGTAAAAGTAGCAGATCTCTAAAAGTAGCAGGAAAAAAATCAAGAATTATTACCAAATAATGCAGAAAAACAATAATTATCACCAATTAAATAACTAGGGTTAATTGAATGGCCGGTTAGTCAACTGTACGCCCTTGATGATTGGTTAGATTAAGTTATGATATTTTCGTTAACTAACGAAAATATCACGACTTAACCTAACCAATCGTCAAGGGCGTACAGTTGACCTAACCGGGCATTCAATTGTGACTCTGGCTAAATTTAACATAATCCTCTGTAACTAGTTTAAGCTCGCTGACGGAACATCCAGTGCACACATCCATCATCAACAACGTTACACTCCAAACTGACGCATTTCCACCTCATTGCCACATTTTATAGGCAATCATCGTTACACTCCAAACTGACGCATTTCCACCTCATTGCCACATTTTATAGGCAATCATGCGGCGGAATGGCACAAAGTAGTTCTTATTAAAAATATTAATTACAAATTTTGGGAGAAATTAAAAAAAAAATTAGAGATAGCAGGGTTTTTACTTATTCTATATCTATATAAATACACGACTTTTATAACTAAAAAGTTGATTTTCGTGGAGCCGTCAAAGTAATACTTAACCAAAGCTTCTTTATGTTAAACTCGTGAAAATTCGGAACTGAAGTAAAGTGAAATATTAATTTTCAAGTTTCAGCACTCTGGGGTGCGCTTAGGAATCTACACAACCGTTTCTCTTAGCTGTTATGCGATACAATTGCTCCTTTGCTTGTAAGGTTATATTTAAAACGGAATTTACCAAAGTTGTGAACTGGCTGACCTCGAATTGACACATTTCATTTTTATTTATAAATGTATTAATAAAATTATAAAGTGTAGTGGTTAGCGTCGCTGACTACGAATCCATCGGGCCCGGGATCGAGACCCGGTGACGGCAGTCGGCGCGCAGCAAAACCCAGTTGTTCATCCTTCCACACAATAAAGAAAGTGGTTGGTAGATAAATGGGTACCCTAGGTGGCCTAGACGCTGGGCTGCTGGTGGGGCGTGGTTCAGATTCCACGTTAAACTGTAGGTCTAAGGTGGAGTGAAAAGCTTGGCCTTCGTCAGAATGAACAATTCGGGCGGAAGTAAAACCAAAGGTTAACCAAAGGAATAAATAATTATTTTGTAACTCATCAAGAGAATCACTCATACCAGACACGGAATAGAAACAGACGTGTGATTCCTTACCTGAGATTGTACTGTATTTATCTCAATAATCACCCATTTTTGTAGGGTTGAAATTATGATGGAATAATTTAAGCATGGATCTTCAAAATATCCCGAACGTAAGTGTGTTTAAAGTACTGAAATCAGAAATACTGAAATAATTAATTCGTACTGATGTATTGAAGAATAAAATACGTTGTTACTCGTTTATTTGTCGTATTATATATTCTTGTTAAATTATTGTATAGGGTGTCCATAAATGATTACCCTGATTAAAGCATGCTATAACTTTTAAATAAGCACTCGTATTCAAACACAGTTTTAATCATAAGTAGATAAACATACAAAGTTTTGATACATAGTTAATGAACTTAATAAGCTTCCACATGTGCACCCCTAGTGGCACGTAAAATGTCTAAACGGTATTCAGTTCTTGAACAATTTGTACCTTGTAGGCGTGTAACTTCAAACGTTTGTGTAACACCTTGTGCACCGTAGACTTCGGTATCTTTAGTTGGCATGAAGCTTGTCTCACCGATTTCCTTGGTGACCGTGTGAAAGCAGTTTGAATGTTTTCCACCGTCCCATCGGAAACTGATGGACTACCACTGCTCTTTCCCTTTTCCAGTTTCCAAGAATTTTTTCATCCACGACTTAATTAACTTCACATCAGGTGGATTCTTTCCATACTTTGTTCTGAACCTTCGCTGAACACTGACAGGAGATTTTGTTTCTGCAAGCCACACAACACATTGTGCCTTCTCTGTCACAGACGCCATCTTAACTGAACAGCTACTACAGCGCTCCTGGCGGCGAATGCGGTAGACGAAACACACCAGCACAGAAACTCTATGCGTGTACAGATCACCTGTAAAAAGAAAACGGAGGTAAGATTCGTCATTAAAACATGAGAGCATACTGTTTTCAGGGTAAACATTTATGGACACCCTGTATTTAGTGTTAACTCTAAGTACCGAAAGTCTCGTAACTATTATATTGACCAACATTAATGCATACTGCTGACAGACTTCATTTCTCATGTCAATCACAGGTTTGTCTTTATGTCCCTAATAATTCCTTTAAATCTTCTACGTAATCACAATCATAATTAATTATATTTATTCGTTTCGTAATCATATAGTAACTACGAAGTTTATTTTATATAATAATAATATTTAATCATAATATTTATAGTACTAAATCGGGATCACCTAAAAATTAGGGCCCCAGCCTTCGTTAGTTAGGCTAACTAACGAAAATATCACGACTTAACCTAACCAATCGTTAGGTCAACTGTACGCCCTTGACGACTGCTTAGGTTAAGTCGTGATATTTTCGGTAGTTAGCCTGATAAGGCTAACTAAAGAAAGCTGGGGGCCCTGATCTTCAGGTGATCCCTAAATCGTAACTACTTGTATATGAAATGCTTTTATCTTATAATTAACCTGAGAGCCCAGTAAAGCCTAAAACTTAAGGACCATACTACTCGGGTAGACATAAATAAATTTGTTCTGTAAAAAATTATTGTAATATGTAAATTGTATTATCGCAATTTTTATTTTTACCAATAAAGGTATTATTATTATTATTATTATTATATTATTATTATTATTACACTTAAACCACTGCCATTACGAGTGGGTACAGACATGGGAACTAACTTTTATCCGTGCAACTCCCTAGTTTGAGCGAAAGATATATTTCCTGTCATTAATCATACAGTCTTTCGCAATTAATAAGAATGTACATGTATCGTATCTACATACTATCTTCGATTACTATGTCTCACGCATGAGAATAACAGAGAAGTTTAACAATTTATATTTAGTCTTTATCAGGCCAAATTACGCCCCACAATTATCATTATATAGAGCTGAGTTTTGAAGTCGTTCAATTTAAAGTTGAAAAATGTCGGATCCCATCGAAAGTAATGATTTGGATAAAAGAAGTTTGCTATCGTTCAGAGATTGTTCGCTTAACTAAAATTAGTTTAGATTTTCAATGAATTTAAGTAATATTGGCACATAGTCTAATTATTACGACTTTCATTGCTTGTATATAGTGTAAATAGGGATCACCTGAAGATCAGGGCCCCCCAGCCTTCTTTAGTTAGCTTTATAAGGCTAACTAACGAAAATATCACGACCTAACCTCACCAATCGTCAAGGGCGTACAGTTGACTTAACGATTGGTTAGGTTAGGTCGTGATATTTTCGTTAGTTAGCCTTATAAAGTTAACTAGAGAAGGCTGGGGGCCCTGATCTTCAGGTGATCCGTAAATAGTTACTTCTTAATGTAAGCGGAAGTAGTAAATAACATGGTTGATTTAATTAATCGGAAGATTAATAAACTTGACCGATTCCAGATTTCACTGCACGACGGAATGAGAATCTTTTAGTGTTAATATAAATATATTTTCAAAACTATTACAGAAAATTAGTGTTACAATTCATATACTTAAATATTCAGAGATACTGCAAAATTGTGGGTTTAATACGTTCACGGTAAAGTGGGGTACCTGTAAGCCCTGGTTCCAGTCCAGTTAAACAATGTAGGTTCCCTACCAGTGGGCAGTTATTTAAAAATTACATTTTTTTATAAATATACCCCAAAAATGCTCTTCCCACTTTCATAGTTGATTGGATACTGAAGAGAAGAGGGACAGAATGACTTAACTTTGAGAGTACTAGGTGTATGAACTATCGCCTCAAACGTGTTAAATTGGATCGTTATATTAAATACAAAACTTATATTTAGGTTAAACAGAAGTTCACATGCAGGTTTCCAGAAAAATGATGGATGGACAAGTAGAGTTTTTAAATTGTTGTGGGGAGAGAATAAATAGTAAACTTCTCAAAATTGACAATGAGGTATTTTACACAGATCATTCTTTTCTTTGTTTTAATATGATTTCAAATGACAACGTATTTCACATACTGGTAATTTAATATGTTCTTCAGTGGGCTGTTCTTCTGGATTCCCCAACTTTCAGGAACTCCATGGAAATGAATTTCAGTGATGGTACATGATGAGTTTCCCATAAGAATTCGAGGTGTGCTGACAAAACTTGCGTAACGTCCTTCATTTATAAGGAAACGAAGTTCTTGTGCGGTTGTAGGGAATTCATTCCTATATGGTTCAAGCATATCTTCCCAGATTTGTTTATATATGGGAATAGTTGAAGTCTGAAATTCATTTAAAGAGACAATATGAGTCAGTATGAGAGAAATAAATTAATATTTAAAAAATGTTTAGCTTTACATTTCTAAACAAAAGATGCAGAAATAACTGGATGACATCTAAAATGATATTAATATGAAATGTACAGTTGCGCTCATTATTCGTAGGACACGTGAGAACAGATAGCGACCCATGGCATATATTTGTTGTGTGTACTACAAACGGTTGTAACATTTTATGAATGAATCTTGGGTTTAGCGCTAATTGGTTGGTTGACTCATCGCCAAATGTCTTTAGAACATAATTATTTCTATTCATCACTCTGGTTTACATATTACTAAGGAAACAAATGAATAATTAAATATAAATTCAAGAAGTCGACATATATTAACAAGGGAGATGTCAATGAAGTGAATAAAAAATGGTCTTGTAAAAACTAAAAGAAAACCTTCGGACGTGATGACAGTGTTCATGGTATTGGCAAGCTTTTCAGCCTGAAATGAAGTTTCAATGTATAAAAACAGAGCTGTTGGTAGGTATTATTGTGCTCGGAGCAAATTCCAAATTGATTCATTTATTTATTTATTTATTTGCAGTTACTATTGAACATAGATTCAGATATTATTTTGTGTTATAACAAAGACAAAGCAAAAACCTGATATATATAAATACATATATAGGCAGCTTGTGAGTAAAAAAAAACAATGTTTTAATGCATATTAAATTTTAATAACATTATAAACATTATAAACTAAGGAAACAAATGAATAATTAAATATAAATTCAAGAAGTGGGTATCTGTAGGTTTCATACGTCACCGCTTAGAATATCTTCCAATTGTCAAATGGACGACAGCTGAATGGATACTACTGGTATGGCACTGTTATATCCGGAGAAAAAGCTATTTCTAGATCAGCAACACTGATATAGAAATAAAGAGTCACTGAGAGAAATATTATTTACAAACGAACAGAGCTGGGCACTTCCGCAAACACTTCCGCAAACCGCAAATTCCGCAATTGCGGAAGTATGTTTTTCGTTTGCGGATTTGCGTTTGCGGCAAAGTCATCGCAAATTAGTGAATTTGCGTTGCGGAACTAAGACCGCAAACGCAAATCTTTCCGCAAATTTCCCACGTGGCCACTGGCCAAGCCCGCTGAACTTGTTGACAAAGCCAGAGGCGTACATTTGTAGAGGCTAGAGGGGTTGAGTTGTACAGTGAGTTCAAGTTGTGTACAGTCACAGTGTTAACTTAATTTAACTTGTGTAATGTAATGTGTGTACAGTTACTACAGTTACAGTACAGTCTTCTCTAACGTGTCTAAGTCTCAAAATTTATGAAATTCAAATGATTAAATTTATTATTTAATTTATTTACTATTTACTTGCAGGAGGTGTTTTTGTTCAATATAATATATCAATATGTAGTATTTTTATTTCTTCTACAAAAGTGATTTATTGTAATAAATTATTTAGCCTTGTTTTTAATAAAAACAAGGCTAAAACATTAAACATTAAAAAGATATAAAAACTTTTTATACCTCTTTAATGTTTTGGATACTTTTTATAGTTAAAATTGCGATTGCGGAATTTGCGGTTTGCCGAAGTGTTTGCGGAAGTGCCCAGCACTGTAAAAATTGGAAATATGGTTTGCGTTTACGGATTTGCGTTTGCGGCACCAAAAATGGCAAGCAGTTTGCGGATTTGCGGTTGCGGAAGGTAAGGTTTGAGTTTGCGGATTTGCGATTGCGGAAGTGATTTTGAGTTTGCGGTGCCCAGCTCTGCAAACGAAGAATGTTTTTATTGAGGCAGCATCATAAATGCATATAATTGTTTTGTATTAATAAGTTCCGTGTTACAACTTAAGTGTTGAACCACGGCAGCTGTGACACTTGGTGGTCTCTCACCTCAAAGGAGAGAATTACAGAAAATAAAAATATTACAGTGATTCATATCAATAAACATAGAGCCATTTAAACGATGATATTTGACAATTTTGCAAAGGTGATACACATTCATAATTATCATTGTATTTGAGAGGTATTTTATACATAAAGACAACAAATTTAATATCTTGTCCAGCCACCGTTGTTTTCTATGACTTCCTGCAGTCGATGTTGTACAGAAGCAACATGATTATATACCAGCTGTTGATTCCTCCTCAGCACCTCCCACTCATTAAGTGTGTGTTGTAAAAGCTGATCCGTTGTTCGTTCCTCCGCTGGTTCCTACACATTTACAATATTGGCCCATATATTCTCGATGGGATTCATATCACAACCCTCACTTGGCCAATCCAGAAGGTCGATATTTCTTTGCTCCGAGAACCAGCGTGTGACGGTCCGTGATGTGTGAATTGGGGACCTGTCTTGCATAAAAATGACTCCCTCAGGAAATGGCAGAGCATATGCACACACAGAAGGAAGCATAACCTCTTCGAAAATTTCTATATACTGGTCTGCAATAAACCTCTTCGATTTTGGTGAGCTGTCCTACACCATACAGATGAATTTATCCTTACATGTTACAGGTGACATGTCCGCTACGTGCTTCCTCACAGATGTGCTCTTGAGTATATCGAGTATTATTCCTCCTCCAACAATGAAGACGGCTAGGGGATGTGGAGGAAAAAGTCTTTTCGTGGGTAAATATGACTCGGTTCCAAAAGTCAAGTCCTTTGTCACAGGGCTGTGGAGTCGGAGTCGTGGAGTCGGAGTCAGAGTCAAAGCAATTTTGGGTGGAGTCGGAGTCGGTAAAAATGTACCGACTCCGACTCCGACCTCAATATAAAATCTTAAGAAAATACTATTTTAAGTATAAATAATAAATATAAATCAAATATATTTATTATTTATACTTAATTAACTATCACTATTAACCCTTACTTTTTTCCAGGAAATATTTTTATAATTGTGATACTGATAACTTGATAAGTTTAATTTCAAATTATTGATAAAATTATTTGTTCTAAACTTCAATGCACAATGGCAAAGAGACTTCCAACGAAATCAGCTGTGTTTGAACACTTTACAATCATTAAAGATGGAAAGGAGTCGGAGTCGGACATTTGAAAAATAGAGGAGTCGGAGTCGGAGGTTTTGTGTACCGACTCCACAGCCCTGCTTTGTCAACATGTTGCCGATTTAACTTCTTGATAGCCGGGGTCCGATGGTGTACCGCAGCTTCATGTAGCCGCCGTGTTACTGTCATTGCCGAAACATCAAATATCAACAGCATTGGTAAAGGGATGGGCTTCGGCAACATCGTAGAACCTCCGATCATCCTCAGCAGTTGTCATTCGAGGTTTTGTTCTGCGGTGACCTCGTAGTTTCCTTTCCTCTTGACACCTCTTCAACCATATATAAACAGTTCCTAGAAATTCCAAGTTCTCTTGCAATTTGAGTTGGAGACAGCCCGCTCTCCTTTATACCGATGATTCTTCCCATTTTACCAATTTTCTGGTGATGATAATCCATTCTGCAGAGTAGTTGCTTCGATGAAATTCAGGAATAGTGTGAGCTTATTCTGTCACCATACCTGTTAACACCCCTGTCATGACGTCACGTGGTGTCACGTGATATGTTAAAAGTCAAGTGGAATTGTTAGAATGCGGAAACAGTTTGGAAAATGGTCATTAAGTCATTAAGCTGCTACACCAGCGGTTCCCGAACTTTTTTTGTGATTACCCCGTTTGGTTAATCGCCAAATGGAAATTACCCCTCCCCCTGCAAAAAGCAAAGGAAACTTCATTTTACTGAGCATGAGAAAAATTACTCAAATTTTATAAACATAATACTCGTATATTTCTATATATACAGTGCCTTATGTATAAGTTAAACACATATGATATTGGTCGAAGAATGGCTACAACATTACATAGTAAGCAAGCAAATCGCGTCACCACCAGCTACTAATCTATTGCGAGGGATGCAACTGTTTCTGTTGAACTAACGCCTGACTTCTGGATTCAGTTTCGCTCAAGGCCCAGCATAAATCGCCTTCAATGTGCAGCTGATTTCGCAGTTTGCTCTTAATGACTATCATTGCCGAAAAGCCTACCTCACAACGATAACTTATCCCAAAAGGCAGCAGCACTTTCTTTGACTCTTCAACAAGCAAAGGATACTCCCCATCCAAACTCCAAGATCTTGCCGCACTTTCAGTAATTCTGCTTTCAGTTCAGGTGAGTCACTGCTTTTCAGGGCGTAATAAGTGAATGGCCTCTTTTCTAGATAGCATGGCTGCTTATTAAATGTGCTTCTGTACCACATCCACTGCAGGGAGTCATAGACAACAACAGTGGCTGGACAAGATATTAAATTTGTTGGGTTCATGTATAAAATATCTCTCAAATACAATGGTAATTATGAATGCGTAACATCTTTGCAAAATTGTTAAATATCATCGTTTAAATGGCTCTATGTTTATTGATATGAATCACTGTAATAGTTTTATTTTCTGTAATTCTCTCCTTTGAGGTGAGAGACCGCCAAGAGTCACAGATGCAGTGGTTCAACACTTAAGTTGTAACACGGAACTTATGAAGACAAAACAAGTATATGCATTTATGATGCTGCCTCAATACAAAACATTCTTCGTTTCTAAATAATATCTCTCTCAGTGACTCTTTATTTCTATATCAGTGTTGCTGATCTAGAAATAGCATTTTCTCCGGATATAATAATGCCATACCAGTAGTATCCATTCAGCTGTCGTCCATTTGCCAATTGGAAGATATTCGAAGCAGTGACGTATAAAACCTACATATACCCATCAATCTCTTAATGTTATAATGTTAAAATTTAATATGCATCAAAACTGTTTTTTTCTTTCATAAACCGCCTATATATTTATTTGTATATATCAGGCTTTTGCTTTGTCTTTGTTATAACACAAAATAATATCTGAATCTATGTTCAGTATTAAATGTACCATAAATAAATAAATAAATGAATCAATCAATAAATACAGGGGGGATGTGTGGTGCAAGTCGTGGAATTTGCTCGGAGCGCAATAATGCCTACCAACGGCTCTGTTTTTATACAATGAACCTTCACTTCATTCAGGATGACAGGCTTGTCAATACCATGAACACTGTCATCACGTCCGAAGGTTTTTTTTTTTAGTTTTTACAAGACCATTTTTTATTCACTTCATTGACATCCCCCTTGTTAATATATAGCCCCTTCTTGAATTTATATTTAATTATTCATTTATGTTTCCTTAGTAATATGTAAACCAGAGTGATGAATGGAAATAATTAATTCTAAAGACATTTAGCAATGAGTCAACCAACCAATCTGCGCTAAACCCCAGATTCATTCATAAAATGTTACAACCGTTTGTAGTATACGCAACAAATATATGCCATGTGTCGTGCTATATGTTCTCAAGTGTCCTACGAATAATGAACGCAATTGTTCATGTAATTTAATTATTTTCACCAACATTACAGCCATCTTCCGATTAACTTCTCATTTTGTTTAAAAAAAAAAATTTCCAAATGTAACAAAGAAGAGCAATTTTAAACATCATCTGTTTCCTCTACAACGTAGTTAACAATGAGAAATAGATCGATAGGCGTAGAAGGCGGGAAATTGCTTGCTAACCCGGACAAAATCGGCCACTACGCCTATGAATAGATGTGAAATATAAATGATATAAACGAAAAGACAGATTTCTAATAATGATAATTCAAATAAGGGAACAACGTTTACAAACTTTCTTATATATATAAAACTTTAACCTTATTTGGGTGATCATTTAAATGCACTCATTTGAAATTCATGACACACAGTGTATAAACCCTTTCAAGTGCGATTTTCAATATGTTCTTAATTAATGAAAATTTGTATCAAAGCTGATGCATGATGACTATAAAGATCAACTTTGTGTCGCATAGTGCTAAGAAAATAAAATTGTTTTAAAAACTTTATATTCCATTACTGAATTACAGTAATGCATATTTTTAAAAACGTATCAGCAAAAATGCAACAACAATAAACGTTCTTTGGTTTTTAATGCAACGAAAGTAAATAAAATTTCTTATAAAGATGTCACATTTCATGCATTTAGTTAATTAAACAGCATTCGTGTTATTGTAATTTTGGAGTTAATGGTGATGTTGATAAAATTTACCACGAATTATTTTGGTGAATTAAGAATATGAAGTATTCTTGTTTTGAAAATGTTTTACATGACCAGGTAAACTTTCATTTTCTAAAAATAATGTTTATGACACGAATGCAAAAAACTTCACTTTTTTCTACGTGAAGGTCAAAATATGATAATTAAAACCCACTCTAATAGACAGAGTTTATTTCCACAACAATTTCGATGCCCACTGGCATCCTCTTCGGGTGGATCCACCAGAAGAGGATGCCAGTGGGCATCGAAACTGTTGTGGAAATAAACTCTGTCTATTAGAGTGGGTTTTAATTATCATATGACACGAAAATGAAACTAAATATGAAACATCGTTTCCATGTAATGTCTACAGCTTGAAGATGATGTACCAATTCTGCCAAAGCGCTGCTACATTTGTTTCATTTTCCTCTGTAGTTCTTCCACTAATAGCACCATTGCGGATGAACTACCAATATACTAACCTCATTTTAGGGATGTACCGAATATTTGGTATTCGTGGAATAGTTTTTGTTTTCAACTGAATACCAAATATTTGATAATTAGGATAAATAACGTGAGTAGTATGACCGCAAAATGGGAGAGTGCAAGTACAGTGTTGCACATGTTGATCAGTGTTGCAAAGGGGAAGGGGAATGTTGCAAGATGTTATGCAACAAATGGGGAGGGTCTTGCAACACGTCAATGCTGCAAGAGGGGTTATGCAATAAGGGGAGGGTTATCCCCCAATCTGCAATGCAGGGGGGAGGGATCTTTGGGGGGAGAAGGGAGGATGACCTCCCCCAAAAGAGGTAACGTAAACCTAAGAGAGGGAGAGAAAGGAGAAGGAGGAGGGTCTTTGGGAGAGAAGATGGGATGTCCTCACCCCCCAAAGGGAAACCCTAACCTAAGCCCTAATCTAAGAAGAAAAGAGGGGTGTTCGCATGGCTCCAGCCAGACGCATAATGAGAGTTCATCCGAGCGCCCGCAATCTTATAAGGTGTAAATGAGCCAGTTGGCTTAAGCAGCCAGTCGGCGTAGAAGGCTTAATCTGGATTAGAAGGCGTAAATGGCTTGTTCAGGTGTACATTATTAGGGTTGAGTTGCCAGATTGCGCTATTTATTTAATTAAAGCATATATTCTTGACAGTTGGCTTAGAAATCCGCCGGTTGGCATAATCCGCCAGTTGGCTTAACCCGCCAGTTGACTTAGATGACCTAGAAGGCAGGTGTATGTGTATATATTAATTAACTTTTCACCTGCCAGATTACGCTATTCAGATATTCTTGACAGTTTGGCTTAGAAATCCGTCAGTCGGTTTAGAAGGCGTAACCAGCCATTTGGTATACATATAATTAATTAAATAAAACACTATTACATCATTCTGTTTATTTAGACGAATTATTGGAATCAATTTCACGAAATATATAGAAAATAAATATACAATACTATACAGACTATAGAAATATATCTAAAAAAATAAAATAAAAAATAATAATAATATAAGAAATACGAACAAGGGATATATATATATAATATATATATATATATATATATATATATAATCAAAAAATAAAATAAAAAAATATAGAAATACAAAACGATGGAGTATAACCATCAATATAACAGTACAGGAGAAATAAATAAATAAATAAATAAATAAATAAATATATATATATATATATATATATATATATATATATATATATACAATTATATTAAATACTTAAATATATTGAAAATAAATATACATCAAAATACATACACTATGTTCTACTGCGCTTAACTAAAACACTAAACTCGTACGTAATCGAGTCTACAGTCACATCATTATTGCTTTGCATTACGCAGTAAATACGATTTAACAGAATTTCACCGCTCAAGTTATAAGGATACCTATACTCGATGTAAATGGCCTTCATATCGTTTAATACTATTTTTGTGCCCACTTTACATTCGATTGGTAAGTTATCTTTAAACACGGCTAGAATACATTCAAAAGAACGCACAAAGAGGTCATCGTTAGCCACAACATCATTATTAAATACAAGTTTATAAACACTCCTTTCAATCGAGAGTTTATTCTTACCGATCCGAGCTTTTCAATCGTGAACTCTTCTTCACAATGCATAGCGGCAGTTGAAATAATCTTCTAAGTCGTAACGACAGCTGCTCATTATATAAAGAAATAGTTCTTCAGGGTGAACGGTGTAGGTGAGCTCAGCCCTGTACCGCTCAAGTGCTTTGTACCAAAGTTCATGATATTTCAAAGAGTCTAAACCTTTTAAATAAGCATCCAGCTCTAGACCATTCTCGCCTTGTTCAGTCCCACACTCGGTAAACCCGTCGAGCAGAGCGGTGTATGCGTATTCAAGAACCGTATCAAAATAAAGCATATCCGTAACACGCGCGTCTAATATAGGCTTCAGGTTGCGGAAACGGATGATTTCAAACATTCTGTCGAGGATGAAATGGTTTCGCGTAGGGACAAGAACGTTATTATCAGAAGCATTCTTCCACATCAGTCGTATATCAATGCATGGCTGATCGTCATTTATACACAACGTACAAACAATGGCATATGAGGGGGTATCACTAATCTGCTCTCTTCTTGTACCTACACCTGCAGGAATTTTATAAGGATCCTCACTCCACTTCTCAACTACACGAACACTATTCATCTCCTCAACACTTAAATAAACAACATTCCGTTTACCAGAGTTTCTTTGTCTACAAGTCGTTTCCAGTACATAGTTAATGGCACCGGTTTTACGCCTGAGCACGCGCAATGACTTCGTCACGGACACATCGTACACGGCATTGAGAATGCTTCTCAACGGAAGTTCCATCGTATTCGAGGAGTGCACGTCCACTCGATTCAAGCTCTGAGATGACTATGAGCCACAGGTGAGCGGATCGGCTCGACCGGAGGAGTGAGTCACACAATAAGTTGAGGAATCGTGCACGGCGTTGTTCCAACGTGAATACTTGTAACCCATTATACTAGGTAGGTGTTTTGAGAAATTTTCCGATCCATGAAGCAATACCGGTTTTAGTGTTTTATCACTCCCACTCCCCAGAATGCGCACCAGACATTTTCGTTCATTTTCACGAACTAAACACATTTTATTCACACTCCGGCGCACTATTTGACAGAAACATATGCCCATATTTTTCATTTTTGCTTAGCAGACAATACTCTTCTCTAAATTCTGTTGAAAATTCACGCAGGCCTTTAGCCACAACCTCACCACAAACCTCGTCATGATATATATTAATGTAGTGGTAAAAATACTTTAGATTCTCCATGATAACAAGATTTACATTCTCAGTCGCAGGGTACGAGTACTGAGTATGATGCAACATGATATAATATCGCTTGTCACACCATCCATCAACAAGACTCACTAACCATAACCGTTGCTTCTCTTCTGCACGTGTTGTTTCTTCCACTTCACGGTATATGTAACCTTGTATAAAGTTTAGTCCTAGAACATACTTCAATACATCGCTTGTACCACGAAATCCCGCAATGCTCTCGCCATAATACCCGTACAGTATTTGTACCTCTTGTTCCTCAAGCTTCGCACGGTTCAATGAAGCCTTAAAAGTATCAAAGGATCTACAGATCTACAGAAGCTAAGGCTAACAAAGACCCTAAGATCCACTCTAAGGTTAGCCCGAGAGAAGGGAAAGAGTGGGGGGTTAAGAGAAGAGAATAAGGGGTTAAGTAAGTAGCAACACCTATCACTCGTGGGTTAACATTCATTCAGAAAAAGAGAAAAAATGACTCACCATCATCATCCGCCGGCCACTGCCGAAAAGTCAGAAAAATAGTCGGAGAGAATAGAAAAGATTGCAGAATGGTCCTCCACTCCATAGGGAGGTAGAGCCCACTCTGCCGGAAAGGGGTGAAAGATGAAAAGAAGTAAAATAAGAACGCTTACAAACCATGCAATACATTCTTAACTCAAAGCAACAAATTCTTCCAGCTTTTGCAGACCGATCCTCCACTCCATAGGGAAGTAGAGGATGCAGCCCACTAGGCTGGAAAGGCGTGAAAGACGAAAAGAAGTAAAATAAGAACACATTACAAACCATGCAGCACATTCTTAACTCAAACACTATCATACCATGCAAACTACAGACATGCAATAAAGAGAGTTAGACATGCAAATAAGGAGAGAAGAAGGAAAAAGTATAAAGAATAACAAAAAGTGGGTTAATTTACTTAACAAGCTACAACTAAGTTCGTGTTAGTGTAATAATAAATTATCGCCTTAAATTCGTTTAATTTATTTCTAATACTACGCGCGTTACAATAAAAGACGTTTAAGTTATTTTTACCACTTTGCCGAATACCACTTCATAAACGTCGAACACGCAATATTAAAGGTAGCCATTACTATTTTTTGTCTACGTGGGGAAATACGCGTCTGAGACACAGGGCTTGCAGTGGTCAACTGAACACGCAGGGAAGACATATGCCCAAGTAGTAGATGGAGTCACGTGACCGATCATACAGGGGGCGGAGCGGAGCTCAGAACTATCTCCTGTACATACGCGCACACGCACACACACACACACACACAAAAGAGAAAGTGAAACGCTAATTGAAACACGATTTATTTAATAAACGAAATATTCAAGGTGTGTCTATATATATACAAACACATGTAATAAATAAAATAAACATCGTTAACAATAGACACATATACAGGGGTTGGACAAAATAATATGAACACCTTGATAAATGGCGGTTTTTATTCTTAATATGGAGTTGGTCCTCCTTTAGCGGCAATAACAGCTGCAATGCGTCGGGGAATTGATTCATACAGCTTTTGGACAGTGGCTAGAGGAATCCTGAGCCATTCTTCGAGCAAACCCTGCTCCAGTTCCTCCAAAGACGCCGGCGGTGGGAATCGGCTTCTGACCTGCTGCTCCAACTGACACCACAGATGCTCGATAATGTTAAGATCCGGGGATTGTGGAGGCCAATCCAAGCGTTCTACTTCACTAACATGCTCTTCAAACCAGTTTTTAACGACCCCAGCGGTGTGGATTGGTACATTATCATCCTGGAAGACGGCGCCGCCATTGGGAAACAGCGTTTGGACCATGGGATGGACCTGGTCAGCCAGTATTGACAGATAGACCTGGGCGTTAACCCTAGCATGCAGTACTACAGCTGGGCCAAGAGTATTCCACGATATTGCTGCACAAACCATCACAGATCCGCCTCCATGCTTAACGGTTGGGGTCAGGCAGTCGGGGTCATAAGCATCTTTAGGCTGTCTCCAGACGTAAACTCGACCGGAACATGGAAATAGCGTAAAGGAGGATTCGTCGGAGTAGACTACATTCTTCCACCGGTCCATTGACCAATTCTTATGGTCATTACACCATTTTCTGCGCCGCTCAATGTTGATGTGCGAAAGGAAGGGTTTGGCAATTGCAGCCCTCCCATGGTATCCAGCTCCATGGAGCTCGCGACGTACAGTTCTGGTCGATACCGGGCTTGCAAGATGCTGGTTAAGCTCTGCAGTCACTTTTGGAGCTGTGGTCTTATGGTTCTTTGTCACAATGCGCTTTAGCACCCGGCGGTCTCG
Source organism: Bathynomus jamesi (assembly GCA_023014485.1). Taxonomy (NCBI): domain Eukaryota; kingdom Metazoa; phylum Arthropoda; class Malacostraca; order Isopoda; family Cirolanidae; genus Bathynomus; species Bathynomus jamesi. The sequence continues at coordinate 776,267 of JAJOZX010000569.1, read as the reverse complement.
ATCACACAGCTTCTTCTTGCGTCCACTATTGCATTTGTCGGTGCTTGTCTTTCCATGGTTTTGGTATGCAGACATGACCATAGAGACAGTTCCTCTGGATACATTGAACATCTGAGCGGTTTTCGTCACCGATGCACCAGCCATCCGCGCTCCGACAATTTGCCCTCTTTGGAAGTCTGACAGGTCTCTCATAACTGCTAATTCATAATTCACTCAGATCTATAAAACAACGTGAGGGTTATAACATGACGTATACACTCTGTTACGCATTTAAATAGGTTTGCCAGTCATTTGACAGTTTACTTTGTGTCTGAGCAGTCCGTAAAGATAACCGGTGAAATCGGCGGGTGTTCATATTATTTTGTCTAACCCCTGTATATATATATATATATATATATATATATATATATATATATATATATTAGGGATGTCACGGGTACTCGACCCGATCGGGTAATATACTACTCGATGATACACGACCTGATCGGGTAATTGCTAAAAAATCGGGTACGGGTAGTAAAAACCAAATTCTAATTTAATTTTAATTTTATTGTTTTGCCGGTTTTCTTGGTATATTTTTTGTATAATATTTTTTAACAAAACATTCAAAATTGCAAGTCGTAGTATGGTTTGGGACTATTTTGTCATTGATAAATTAGATAATAGTAAAGCCAAGTGCTTGAACTGCACACAGTTAATAAGTCGCGGCACTAAACCAACAAATTTTGGAACGCCTTCAATACCCGATCGTGTATGGGTACCCGATCGGGTATTACACTTCGGGTACCCGTACCCGATTACCTGCTAAAAGCGCTACCCGTTGCATCCCTAATATATATATATATATATATATATATATATATATATATATATATATATATAACAATCAAGGATTATGGTACCCAAAGGGTACGGTATCATAGGTACCAGGCACCTGGTAACGTTTCCTATAGGTGTTACGGCACACCTTCGTACCCCTAAGTTCCTACATGCCCCCCCCCCAGCTTCTGCGCCCGAAAATTGTGGGTCCTTACAGTTAGTTGGGATGGCTGGTCGCCCTCATCATCATCCAAGTACACTAGATCCTTCAACGAATCAAAAATAACGACCCGCCGATTCGCCTGGTTGAGATTGATACCCTTAGCCTTCACGATATATTTCATATCCTCCCTCATCCTCACCCGTACCCCATAAGTTTTTCGTCCTGTTGAAATAAAAGAGTCCGCGTATGCGATGTCTCCATACTCATTCTTATTCTCATCAGTCAACTCCCCGAGGAATTCACCAATAGGAGGCATGTATTCACTCTCCCTCGCTGTGAATATCACACTATCTGTATCGGCGTACAGAACCCTCCAACCAAGAGAATGCAATAGGCCCCAAACTTTGATGCGTGCATAGGCCGATGTGAAGCTGGCTACAGGTATGTTTGTAACCCGTGAGGTATTTGTGGCCAATTCGGTATTGTTGTACTTTATTATGTAAGTATTACGTACATTCACGATCTCCATAACCTCTTTATCGGGAGAATTGGCATAATCCCAGACTTCACTATAACTTTGTGCCAAATGAACGTTCCCTTTGCCAGTATTCTGTGCAAATTTTCCCCAAAGACTGTTTAGACACAACTTTTCCCTAAAGCGCTTGCCTGGGTTCTTTAAAATTTGGGAACGGTCAAGCTGTATACCTTCACGGTCACGGCAACGTTGAATATAAGCCGATTTTTCATCTTCGGTCTCAGTTCCTCGTGGATACCCTGATGCTTCTACCTTATCCTTCAAAAAAGCGTTTATATATGGCGTGAAAAGGTTGGGTAGTTTCTGAAACCTCCACACCTCATGTATATTCAATATTCTGTAGCCATGGTGGAGGGCTAGGTCCAGCTCAGGGCTTGTATATACACTTCTGATCTTATGCTGGTTGGTTGTATGATTACAATCCCCATTTTTCTCCTCTGCGCACTTCACGCACAGGGGAAACATGAGCTTGTGATCTATAACGACAGGTAAGATCGGCATCCATATATCGTGTGGGGGGAGCACAGCTACGAAAGAAAGGCCGAAATAGTACCTGTTCAAATTTGTGGAGAGCACCTCGATGGGGGGGCAGATCAGGCCCCACCAGTTTTTCAGGTGCACCTACGGGGTACGGATTGTTCTTCATCACGTAGGGATATAAAGAACAGAAGCCGTAGTAATGGAGTTTCACGCCCTCCGTAGGTGGAAAGTATAGCTTGAAGGGATTTGTATGCCCTTCGAACAAGCTATCACGGCATTTGAGAGGATCCGGCACCAGTGAACGCTTGAGCGTGTTTATTTCTTCACGGTACTGTCCATCTGTTTCCATCCGTGCATCATACTCACGCTCCCACAAGATCTTGTGAGTGAACTGGAAGCCTATAAGTTGATCGCGGGTGCGGGTCCATGCAAGACTGTCGGCAGGAGATCTACCGTGGATATCTCCTACGATTTCACACTCAGGACGGGGGCATCCGTTCCACTAGCAACCGTTAAAGGAGTACACAGTCTTCTCATCAGTGGCACGGTTTTCGCTTAGAGTCCAGTGGTTCCCAAACTTTACTAACTGTCGGAACCCTTACAGACTTGTTTTTATTTCGCGGAACCCCAACTCCATATATATATTAGACTTAGATCTGTAAAATATTTATTGAGCAACAAAACTTACAGATTTTAGTGATGAACACAATACAAATTTTTACACTGAAAACAATTAAGTAAATAAAGCCTATCAGAAATTAACTTGACAGTGCACCACGCCAACGGCTATAGTTATACTGATTGGTTCACAATTAATTACGAAACAAGTGCACATCAAATCAACTGGCAACTTAGAAAATTTTAATTTTAGCGAAAACATATTGCTCAAAATTAATTACAGTTAAATTCTCACGAGTAAAATATATATATTAAAATTTGTCATAAATAGTATGCCAAATTTTAAATACTACGACAGAATTTATATGATATTTATTTTAAAACAGTACTAATAGAACCAGTCTTTATAAAATCGTTAAAATTAAAATCTGCCAAATTACACTTTTGCAGCAGCCGAGTAGCGAAAATTTATTTATTATACTTAGCAGATTTTAATTTTAGCGAAAAATATTTAGTGATCCCAAATCCACGATGGTGCCATTTCAAGTCAGAATTAAACCTTAATATTAAGACCTGATTAGACTGATTAGAAAACGTGTCACGGAACCCTTGTTAAGCCCTGTAGAACCCCATGGTTCCGCGGAACACAGTTTGGGAACCACTGGGGCCCTTAGACCATCAACCCAAAAAACACAACCATTAACTTTAATGGGTACTTCCCCCGTGTTGCGGGTATGCTTTATGTATACACCTGTCTGCTGCTGTATGTGTATGAGCCAGTAAATAGCCTTGTACCAATAACTGCCGGGATTGTTCCTGTGAATGACGGCTAAAGTGTCTTTAGGCATGAAATTGTTCTTGAACACCGTAAAGCACAATGAGGGGATGGAGTCTGTGATCACAACTACACTGTCGTCGGGGACATCTGTAATATCGATGATGGGGTGCTGTACCTCATCATCATTCACGGTTCTGTGGGAGAAGAGAAAAACAAGACTGTAGAATATAAGGAACATCACTTAAATATTTATAATATTTTGTAAATGACTCACTTAGGAGTGTGACGTGTTAGAAATGGATTCTGTAGAAAAATTCAGGTTCACGAGCCCATCCACATGTATTATATCTGGCCCTACAGGATTTGGTAAAACTGTGTTTATGCTTAAAATCATTAAAGAAAATGAGAGATGTTCTCAAAATTTGTGCATAAAGTTATATGGTGCTACTGGAAGTATCAATCAGTGTTCAAAGAGTACCAAGATGATATTTTGTTCCACAAAGGTGTACATGGCGTTAATTCGTTAAAGGGAAATGAACATATAATCACTGTAATTGACGATCTCATGTTGGAGGTGGATAAAACGTTTGCCGAGACTCTTACAGTATTCTCCCACCATCTTAACATAAGCGTGTTTTTCATCAATCAGAATCTAGTTTTCAATGTGTGGTTAAATACACAATATCTATTCTTATCCGTGCAACGTAGAGATGTATCACAAATTGGGGTATTAGCCAATCAAATGTTCCCGAATCAGCGTAAGGAGTTTTTGGAAGTTTATAAAGAAGCTACAAGCCAGCGTTACGAATATTTGCTTTGCGACCTTCATCCGCAAAACACGTTTAGGGTGCTTCTAAGAACGAATATATTTCCAAACGAGCCTGAAACAGTGTATATTCCAGAATGACAAAGAGGCTAAAGAAATACCATGAATTAATAAAAATCTATCATCGACTGCCCCGGGCAATGCAACAGATGTTTGTTAAAAATATCGACTCCGACTTTTCAAAATGCATCTGTGAAACCTGCCTTAACGTTATAAATTGCAATGTATCAATGAAACCCCTTCAGAAGGTTCGCCTACGCCGTTACAAGAACATAGTACGTACACTCGCTCGTAAAAGTCAAACTGTGGGGAAGAAAAAAGGAATTATTGTACAAAGAGGAGGGTCATTCCTCCCCATCTTATTTTCAGTTTTGGGTCCTTTACTGACTAGATTAATCTAATGAAGAAAGTGGTAGTGATTCCACACGAGGTTTATGCTTCACTGCAAAGTTCAAAGAATCCAGACACGGTTCTAGAACATCGTAAAAGCAGGCTTAAAAGAATGGAAAGCGAATTGTTAGCCCTACTAAACAGTGCAAAAACACCTGATAAGAAACGAATCTTATACCAAGAAGCTCTGCAGAAATTTCTTCACGAGTACGAAAATTATAAGAATCGGACAGAGATCCCCGTGATTATTAGGCACAGCACAGACAACGATGGGCATGGTGACATAGGGTCTGTGTCCGACGATAGAGTTGACCAACCAAAGATTAACGAGTCGGCCAAACAACATATCGAACATGTATTAAAAAGCACCTTCCCACACACATTGAGGAATGAAGGTTTAATTCTTTATAATCCCAACATACAGTGGACCGATACAGGTGAGATCATTCTGGAAGGAGCAAAGGTACAGGGATCGAATATCGTAGACATCGTCCATGATCTGGTAAGAAAGTGGGATAGGCCCACACCATCAGGATGGAAGCATATTAAAGCAAGACTACAACAGATAAATATCCCCAAAGCAATGATAAGAAAACTGAACAGGTTAAAAGACATGGAACATGCATCGCACGTGCCACAATTGAAAACGCCATCACCCCCGGCGGTAACACCTCTGAAGAGGAGAAAGAAGAGGATAAACAACGGTCAACCCTACACACGTGCCTCTAAAATACGCAAATGGCTAACATATTAAGAAGACGTTATTATGATATTTCTAGCCCAACCTCCTACGGAGGCGTAGATAGACTGTCCAGAAGGTTTACAATGATGGAGTACGGAAAAAAGATGTTGAGAGGTTTTTGCGGGAGCATGACGCTTATACACTTCATAAGCCTGTGATAAAAATGTTTAAAACAGCTAAGACAACAGCTGCATTGACTGACTATTTGGCAAGCAGATTTAACAGACGTATAAAGATATTCAGTGTATAACGATGGTTACCGCTACATTCTATTCATAATAGATGTATTCTCTAGATATCTGTGGCTAATTCCTCTGAAAAATAAATCGCCTGAAACAGTTGCTAAAGCCACCAAAACGTTGATGTTGAAAGAAAACAGGGTTCCTTGCTATTTTTGTATGGATATGGGGAAAGAATTTATAGGCCGAGCTTTCCAGAACATGGTAACAGAGTTTAATATCAGCTACTGCACTACCAATTCTATACATAAGGCCTGTTTACCTGAAAGAGTTCAACGTACCATAACGGAACGCATGCACTGCTATTTTACACATAAAAACATACAGATATATAGACATTCTGGAATCATCGGCCTCATCATACAACCGCTCACACCATCGCACGATTGGGACAACACCTAACGAGATTTTAGAGAGGTACGCGCACAGAGCCCGTTTCAAAATCAATGATTATGTAAGGCTGTCACTTTCGGGAAATAATTTCGCGAAGGGATTTGAGCAAGGATGGACATGTAAGATTTTTAAAGTAAGGGCTATGAGACCTAAAGGCGAGATAGTGTTGTATTACGTTGAAGATTTGAATGGGGAAGAAATCGCAGGAGGCTTTTACCGAGAGGAGATGCAAAAAGTGACATTTAATTTAGGAGAAAATGTGTTTAAAATTTATAAAATTTTAGGAAGCAAAAGTTCAGGAAAGAGAAAAATGCACCTGGTGAAATGGCTAGGGTACCCAGAAAGCTTCAACACCTATATAAAGGCTGATGCAATAATGAAACTTAAATAGTATGCAACATGGCGCCTAGCCATTTCTACGTCACACTACCGTCCTCCTCCTCCATGTCTGTACATCCTAACAACACCCTGGCCAACTTTGTAACAGAACTCCGTTGACCCATTGAATTAGGTCGTGATTGGTATGAGGTGGGGATATGCGAAATTCAGCTGGACACCCTCTTTTTAAATATTGATTATAAAGATCCCGTTTTTACGATTGTTAGAGACCTTGATGAGTGCGAAAAAGCCGGGTAACTCGGGATGAAACTATACGTATCGCCCGGACTGGGGATGCACGGTATTACAGTAAAGTAGTATAGTATACGAAATCGTAAATAAAAAAACCTGCACATACTCTAATCCTAACATCAAAGGCTAACAGAAATATTAAAGACAAAGGGCTGTTCAAAATTATAACCTAGGGGCCTAGGGGCGATATCGATCAGCTTTCCAAAGAGATACCTTTCACGAGGTACAACATGACTTCTCCAGCCTAATGTATCAGATGAAATTGGAGAAATTGGTTGCTGGCTATACACCCCAGGCATGTGATATATTTACATCAATATAGTGGGGCACCAGTTTGTTGGGGATACCCAGGCACGCCTGCTACGCATTGCTCACATTCCCAACCATAGAGGGAAGAGCTTCAGTATTACATATGACAGACTCCATTATGTGAAGGTCGCGACTAATCTAATAACCAATATCTCAATATATAAGGGTGTCCCAGGAAGAAATGTCAAGAATGCACCATTTCACTCTTTGGGTATTTCTAAGTAGAAAGTATTATATCGATATGGGTCTGATTCCCAACCGTTAACGAGATACAGGCCTCTACATTTGGGTAATTAAAACATAATAAAAAGGCAATCTTAGATACTATTTAATGACACTTGTGGTTTACAAAAAGTACAAACATACTACAATACACTATTGCACTTATTGCAGAATGGTTTCAAAGTGACCCCCTCCTTCTTCAATGCACGCGGCGAGCCTCCGATCCATCGAGTCTTGCCAAGAAAACGCGGAAGTTCATTTCTGAGGTTTATGAACGCATCCTGTATACGTGCAACCAACTAACTGCTCCCTAGTTTCGGGCTTACCCCGCTGATAAACGTTACTCTTCAAGAACCCCCAGACAAAAAAATCTAGCGGAGATAAGTCAGGCGAACGAGGGGGCCATGCCACAGGTCCTCCACGTCCAATCCACCTTCCCGGAAGCCGTTGATTTAAGTATGTAGTAACCTCCCTGCCGTAGTGAGGTGGTGCCCAAATGTAGAGGCCTGTATCTCGGTAACGGTTGGGAATCAGGCACATCTCGATATAATACTTTCTACTTAGAAATACCCAAAGAGTCAAATGGTGAATTCTTGACATTTCCTCCTGGGACACCCTGTACTATAAGAACGATTGAGGGAAAAAAATTCCCATTCGGTGATGGGAGCTTAACATTGAAGCTGCACTCTCGACACACTGAGTTATAATGGACAGAAAGTCTTTCACAGTCTATCGAGGTGTGAGATTCCAGCGTGCTGGTGGACTTGGATCCATTTTTTTCAACCATACTACGTACAGCTGTCCTCTTGCTGAAGAGGGGTGCCAGATACCTCGGAAGGAAAGCGCTAGAATCAGGCTTTAACACAGCAGAAGACATATTGGCTGGGGCTAAACCTAAAGAAGCTCTAAAAAACACTTAAAGCGTACACGGGACGAAATCGTCAAAGATGCAAAGAAAAATGCGTGGTGGTGGGGAGAAGAAGAGGGCTGCCCGGAAGAATGGATTACCACCACGTGGCATTAAACGTAAAATGATATAAAAAAAGAAGCGTTCAAAGCGAATGACACCTATGGTTGACCATTTTTTTGACTGATATAAGCTAAGGACATTGATCTCATGAATCACAGTTAGTTTACTACTTGTCGAGAAAGGAGGCACTATGTCTAACTCGTCATGGCACGCTTCATCCATCCGTGTAGTTCACAATGTTGTAAATCGGAGCTGTCCCTCTTTGTCAAGCCCCTAACTCAAGTTTCTATTGAGCACAGTGAATTTATTACAATTAATCCTTTAAACACAATTAGTTCCCCGAGTGTTCCAATAGAATTCGTGATACCCAGCTCAGGCCCTTACTTTTTTAACCCAAGCTGTGTGCACATGTAGGCTAAACTACGTATAGCCCATTCTGATGGAACGGACTGCGATGACAAATATGCTGTATACCCTGAAACAAACTTTCTGTGCTCCATATTCAACCAGTGTGATGTATATTTAAATCAGGTCAACATATCGGCAGGAACGAGGTACTATCACCTACGATCCTATCTGGAAAATGTGCTGAACTTTTCCAAGGAAGCGAAGGATACCTTTTTAAGTGCCGAAGGCTATTATCAAGCTAAAGACGAAAGTAGTATAAAGGACAAATTTAAAAATTCTAAAAAGAAGATATATGAGTGTTTTGGACGCCTGCATACATACTTCACATTCCAGGAGAAATTGCTTCTGAGTGGGGTGGATATGAAAATAAAGCTCACCCGCACGAATCCTGAGATCTGTTTAAATCTGAATGCTGATCAAGAAGAGGGAGCAAAACCCGTTGTGATTCACATTATGGAGACATACCTCCGCGTACGGCGAGTGAAATTAAGTTTGCCTAAACAAATAGAAATTGAGAAAAATTTACTACATGTCACAGTAAAATACCAAATTAACAGAGTATAGATCAAACTATACACGGTGCCAGCAGGGTTGGCATCGGAGCAGGTAGAAAACATCGGCCTGGGAGTTTCACCTAAAAGGATATTAATTGGAATGCAGGAACACAATTCGATGAATGGAAAATATAAAAAGAATGCCTTTAAATTCGAGAATTTCGGCCTTAAAAATATAACTCTATACGTCAATGGCGTTGCGTTGGGGGGAACATTGGATACGGAGTATTCCTCAAACGCTGTGTTCCCGCTTTGCGCGAGAGCATATAGTAATCTGGCAGGTGATTACAGGTGATTGTGATGAGTCCGGGATTGGGGTAACGCAGAAAGAATTCATCGATCAATTTAACCTTTATCCGTTTGACATCACACCTGACTTATCTGCTAGTATAAATACACACTTAAGTCCACAACAGAGTGGAAACATCTCAGTCAGATTGGAATTCGCCAAGCCGATAGAAGCGCCTATTAGTGTACTAGTATACCTCGAGTCACAAGCCCTAATAGAAGTAGACAGATTTATGGGCGTTGTTACTGACTTTTAAAATGGACGCGAATATACTTCAGAGAGTAATGAATAGTGAATGAATCACACGTTCCAAATTTCTCGGTGTTTGCGAAGAATGAAACATTGAAATTGCCAACTACGAGAGATTGCGGTAGTCTTATTGTGAACACAGATGTTATTGGTAGTGAAGGAATTCATTGGTTTTCAATCTATTTTACAAATAGGGACCGCATGTACAATTTTGATTCACGCGTACTCATCCCCGGAGTGACCCTGTTATTGTAAAATATCTCCGAAGTTGTATGGAACCCCTTCCGGCTACATGGTAAGGAATTTATAATATTTTTAAATTATTCGACCTGTCACCCAATTAAACGATGAAATGGTATGCAGACAGATAAAAAGCCGTTCTCCGATTGTGCGCACTCGTTCTATTGTATCATGTTTTGTTCGTGTATATATATAAAATTTCATCGAATAATGTTAATGTGTGTATTCTGTAGGTTATTTAAGGTGGTTATTGTACTAAAAACATTTCTTTTTTTTTTTAATAAATTGATGAAAATACATTGCGTCTTCTTCTTACGCGAAAAATAAACTCGAAACAAGAAAAAGAAAAACTTACATTATTTCGTTAATGATGCGACAATCGCTGGGTTGACTGCGCGGTGAATCTTCTACCTCCGTATTCAGTTCCATGACATGCGTTTCTTCAAAACAAAAAGATTGTATAACACGAGTCAAATCGTCGTCGGACCTTAAAGGAGAAAGAATAATTAATTAGTTCTTACTGAATCTTTTTTAATAAAATCCCAATTGCTTAAAACATATGCAAAGTTTTACAATGTGAAGATATCTTCGAACCGCTGAGCAGTTCCTTTAAGAGGAAATGCCGAATAACATTTCATTATGGAATTTATAAAATTATTTAAAACTTGCAAAGGATTGCTATAAAAAAATTCAACAAATCAAAACAGGACTTTAGCATAATATTAATTGCAAACTAATCTATAATTGCGGATATCTGATATTTTAATGAAGCATTTTAAATATGATGAGATGAATTACTACAACCCTCCATATATATATATATATGATGAAATAATCCAGAACAGTGTTCTTTCTCTTAATGACAGGCACACTAAAATAAATAAGTTCGCGAATAATTGGCTACAAAAAATAAAATTACAGGCACATAATTACATACATTTCTATGGCAGTCCCTTGCGTCAGATCGTAAGGAGCGTCATTGCAAATATCAACGGATTGCGTTGGAAATAATGAGTCCCGGTCGGCTGCGTTAAAAAGATTAATTGTAGACACCGCTGCAGTGTCTCCACCTTGATATAAATCCGGTAAACTTTAAAGTTCTTGTGAATGATTCATGACGGAGGGAATGTTTATTCACTGGTGAAAATAACTGTTGTGAGTTCCAGCTGAAAATACGCACTTTTATATGCATGATCCCCAAAAGACTAATGGGCGGTTCGTAAGTTTGCTGATTGGTTGTCAGTGTAACTGGACGGGACTATATTAAATTTGTTTATCAATCGTAACACCGATACAACGGACCCTGAAGTCCTGATTGGCTGAATAATGATGTCTTTATCTTCTCTTCGTAGATTTAATGATCACACCCCACCTTCTCCCCCAAAGACCCTCCTCCTTCTCCTTTCTCTCCTTCTCTTAGGTTAAGGTTACCCCTTTGGGGGGAGGTCATCCTTCCTTCTCCCAAAAGCTCCCTCCTCCCCTTCATTGCAGCTTGGGGGATAACCTCTCCCCCTCGTTGCATAACCTTCTCCCCCTTTGCTGCATAACCTCTTGCAACATTCCCCCGTTGCAACATTGCAATTGCACTCCCGCATTTTTCGGTCATACTACTAACGTGTTTCAGGAAATGGAACTAAAATGTATTTTTTTATTTCAAAGAATAATTACAAACAAATCCACCTTCGTGTAGTGATTCTAATAAGTAAAATGAGCAGGCAGTAATAATAATTACCGCAAAAAAATCCTAACAGTTGAAATTTAAGGCAAGTAGATTATCATGTAAAAAATTTAGTCTTTCAGCAATATCCCGAGCCAAACGATTACGTGCGTCGATAATTACATTTTTTGCAGAAGTGAACAGCTGTTCACTTCGTACGATTGTGGGTACGAAATGAACAAGTGCTAATAGTTTCGGGAATCTTTCGCCTTTATGACGCCCCCACTCAAGAGAGTTCGTGTCGCGACTAACTTGTGGCTCTTTTGAATAGATGTCTAATTCTTTTTGACAACTTTGCTGGGTACTTTCGATAGGTTGAGACACATCTGATTGTAGAAACGTAGCAACCTCATCAAGGTAGTTCCATAAGTCAACCTTCGGCTTTTTTTTCAAAGGTTCTTGATCTTTTCGTGAAACAAAAGCAGTTGCTTCATCGCCAGGAACTAGCATTAGGTGATGCAGACATCGAATGATTATATTATCTAATACTTTAGAAACTGAGGCACTATAATGCAAGCAAATTTGAAACCAGGATCTAAAACCTGAACAATCATGCAAGTAATGCCTGTCTTCCATTGCTTAAAGCGATTCTGTAAATTTTCTATTAAATCGTTTTTCATAGTATGAATATCTGCATCACCATTTATGTTACGCAAAAAATACCATAAGACCTGTTACACCGGGAGACACCGTGGAAAGACAAGAAGAATCAGAGGAAAACTCATTCGTTAATTTTTTCATATGGGCTAAGAAGCTTTACAACACGCTGAATAAAAGTCCACTGATGGTTATTGAGGGTTGGTGTGTCGTAGTCCGAGGCGTACGCAACAACTGCAGGTTTTGTTGAAGAAGTCGTTGGAGCATATAGAATGTAGAGTTCGATCTGGTGATAACGTCTCTTATACAATAACTTTATTTTCGGGTAAATTATGTTGCTTCTGGATTTCCTTGTCTGTCACAGTCTAGAAATGAATGGTTAAAATGCGAACAGATTTGGCGCGCAATTGCAAGGACAATAATTCTATTCAGTTTTTACATTGACGCCTAATATCCCAAATAAAACTAATATTCGGTATTCGTTATTACAGTAGTTATTCAGTATTTGCTATTCGGTGGATTTTATGATAGAATTCGGTACATCTTTAGTCCATTTCATTGTTACTTTTAAACTCACCTTAAAGTGGTCAACTCCACTTCTTCCTTCCACTAAACGAAATTTGTAATTCGACCTATAAAGACCTTCGAATGACGTAAACGGGGGCTGATAATGACTTACAGTCAAGAATGAAATCAAGGTACTTGTGTAATGAACAGAGAGTAAAATTGCAGTACAAAAGGATGTCAACAAGAAAATCTTTCCAGAGTAACTTCGGAATTGAATCTCTGAACCTGAAATAAACAAATAAATATATAATATAGTCGATAGTTAATAATTTACAAATAATACTAACCCATGCTTTGAAGCTGCCAGTAATCACAATCCAAGTGTTTCTACCTTGTACAATGGAAAGTAGACTTTTCCTTGTCCTTTCCCATGTGCCAAGTAGGGACGCTGTTGGATTGTGGTTACTTGCAGCGGTTTTTGCGGTTTTCTCTTAAATACTAACCCATATTTGAAAATATTGCAGCCACAGTAATGAAAGCATCACTTGCAGAATACTTTTTCTCCAGAGGATTCATCTTTGCTATGACCAAAAACACCACAACGAAAAGTAACAAAGCAATTCCAGCAATGAGCCAAACATCTGGAGTGAATTCGTCGAAGTATCTCTTCCATGGATTGGTGTCACTCACGTATTGCTTCTTGAAGAACAATACCCTCCTGGAAGAAACATTCTTCATCAGCTTAAACTTTACTCTTTATGAGGGTAAGTGGGTTGTTGCGGAAACATTGAGACTTTTAAACATTAAACCTTATTATTTTTTAGAAGAGGGTTGCATAGAAATCAGCAAATTTTTTCCGGCATTTTCACTTGATAATAAATAACTAAATGAAAAACATGAATCGAGCAAAAGTGAAAGCTAGTTGAATATGCGCTCCCCCCTCAAAAAAAGAAAGAAAGAAAATATATGTAATACGCCTCTCCCCGAGTTCGGACAAAGTCAGGATGTTACTCGAGAGAGGGTATTACTTTAGCACTCCTGGGTGCAGAAATAGTTCACTCTTCGTATTCCACAATCGCGGAGTACTGTGTGGGCCCGTGATTTTCTTTTTCCCAGTATCAAAGTCCAAAGAGTAGAAAATAAACACAACGGCTTACACGATTTTTAATTTGAATTTAAGCGAGATAAATTTTAATTAGTTATAGTGAACCAAATGTTTCTTTTACACAGAACAGAGAGTTAATAATAACAATAATAATAATAGTTTCATAAATATAATCTCAATTACTTCTTCATCGAAAGATAGTAAATAAGCCAAAAAACCCTCTAGGACGCCCTTGTCCGTTCTGAGTCTCCAAGCTTGTATGAATCAATTGCTAAGCTACTGTCCTTTTCTCTATACAGTCAGACTTCAATTGAAAACCCATTAATCTTCCAATTTCCAAAAGCAATTCCCGTTAACGGACTGAAGACCCGCCATTTCAGCCCGGAGACCCATCTCCTAGGGATCTGCCATAAGGGCGCTGATCCCTTTCTTATATAGTCAAAGGAACGGAACCTAGCTAGGTGCTGGTTAAGTATGCGGTCTACCTACGATTCGGCGGTCTACCTTTTAATTATAGCTTCCTATCTTGTTTACTAATTGTTTGTTTACATCCCATTGTCAATCGCCCTTGACGATTGGTTAGGTTTAGTCATGATATTTTCGTTAGTTTTAACGAAAATATCATGATTAAACCTAACCAATCGTAGGTAGACCGCACACTTAACCAGCACCCCTAGCTACGCCATCACGCAAGCGGGTGACGTCACCTGAGAACATTGTCGAACCGAGCTTCTCAACAACCGTTTTTCCCAAGTGAAATCAAAGAAACTGTCTGCGTCACTGCGTATGAATTCCGTTCGGAAGGAAATGAGTCATACATAGCTTGGGAATTATTGAATGAATGAAATTACATAAAATAATTGTGTCATCAGGGTGCGGCTTTACTTCGATTATAAATTATAACATGTATATATATGTATATATATATATATATATATATATATATATATATATATATATATATATATATATATATATATATATGTGTGTGTGTGTGTGTGTGTTATGATGTTATAATGTTTCAGACCAACAAAGACCCTAGGATCCACTCATGCTGGTCTACCTAACTGTGTTCATAATTGTGTATTGTGCATGTCCTCAGTAGTGAAGGAGAGGACCTACAATTTTACGTGGGTTCGAAATGGCGTAAAAAATTCGTTTAGCAAGGTAGCCATTTGCTTGTTTTCAGAAACTAGCTCTCTGTTAAATTTTTTCAATGGCCCCAAGACACTTTTTACTGGATTCCTATTGTTGACGTATTGAAAGATTCGCTTGGGGGTTTCTTTCCCGTCACGAGCTAAGGAGATTTCAAAATCACGCTTGGACTTTTTTATTACGCTTTTCGGTTTACGCCTTAGAGATATGTACTTATTTCGCAACCACAAATTGTCTTTATCGCACTTATGTAGCCTATAAGCCCTATCTCTACTCCTTATAATATCTCCTACTCTAGAAGTAAACCACAAGGGCTTGTTGTTTACTTTCGCCCGCTTAATTTTGTACCGTACGCATTCCTCATTTATAGTCCTAACTACTGTTTCAAACGATTCCCACATTAGTTTTGCGTTGGGGATCCCCATTACGTTTTCCCAATTGACGTGTGACAATTCATTTCGAAATTTACAAAAGTCTGCGTGCTGGAAGTTAGGAATTTTAGTCGAGTTAGCTGGTTTCGAGTGACTTACTGAGAGGATAAACTCTACCATAGTGTGATCGCTATTGCTTAACGGTTCTATTACTTGAAGATCCGTGATTAGCCTATTATCTGTAGTTATTGCTAAATCTAAAATACTGTCCAACCTCGTAGTTTCCCAACCTTTTGAATAAGGAAGCTATCCTCGAGAAAATTAACTAAATGATTACCTTCCGCGTCTCCCTGCATTGTATCGTAATTCACATTGGCGCAATTAAAGTCATCCATAACGAAGGCCTGCTCACTACCTATTATTCTCTTTCGTTCACGATATAACGCTTCGTCCGTATCAGCTGTTTGATAGGGGGCCTATATATAACCGCAACAAGTTTGAACTCGTTCAATTTAAGTTCTGCTATACTCGAATCTATCGGTTCTGGAATCTGTGCTTTACTTCTATAACATTCGCAATATTATCTTTGATATACAACATAACACTGCCTCCTCGCCTACCTTTCTGTTTTTAACAAAAAGTCTATAACCTCTAATTTGATACTCCCCTACAAAGTCAAGTGTTTCAGTGCTAAGCCACGATTCCAGTGGCGGCTCGTGACTTTCAGTTATGGGGGTGCTGCCTCAGAAATTTCGAACAATTGTGTCAATTATATATATATATATATATATATATATATATATATATATATATATATATATATATATGAGAGAGAGAGAAAGTCGAATAGATAAATAGATAACTACTCACTACTCAGTCATAAAAATAAGTAAAATAGTATCATAAAATCAATTATAGGGTACTTACGCTTAACGGGTAATTTCGAATTTGCCAAAAATTTTATTTATAAACAAATTCGATTCTTCTGTTTTTATTCTGAGCGAAAAGGTCTATTACTTTTTCATTGAAATTCTGTGTACTGTTGATAAAATTTTTCTATTGAAATCATTGCAAGAGCATTTACTCTTTCCTGATTCATAGTGCTCCTTAAGAACGTCTTTATTCTTTTTAATGTTGAATGGCAGCGTTCGGCCTCGGATGTAGTCATGGGGATGGTCAAAAGAATTTTTATGAGCTCATGCTTTTCAGTTTTTCTTTCATTTTGTTTATATTTGTAAAACCACTTTTTGTCCACGTCAAGTCACCACCGAGTAGTAGACAATGGAAACAAAATAATGCATTTTTAACTTTACAACCACAAAGCCAACTTTTTCTTTGGTACCATTCTGAATTAAAACTACGAATATATTTCTTATTAAATGCAAAAAAACTTCACTTTTTTTCTACGTGAAGGTCAAAATATGAAAATAAAAACCCACTCTAATAGAGTCTGTCTATTAGAGTGGGTTTTTATTTTCATATATTTCTTATTGTTACTTATTCCGGGCTGAGATATTTGAATTTCTGGTGTAGGGCGTCCTTCAGTTTTAATAGCTATTTTTTCTTGAAGAGATAACTGTGAAAAATTACGAGACTGAATTTTACTCACTGTCACCCGACTCACTTCTGGGGCTAGCGCAGCCATGATAATAGAATAGGCGCCTAGTTAAAATTTCAAAAAACAAAAAGTCACTTCCGAAAAATATATCCTAAGAAATGAAAGCTATATATTGTAAATAATCCAATTATTATATAATTAACTTCAATCTCACGACAAAAAATAAATGATAACGAATCATTGATAAATGCAATTCGGAAATTAAATTTCGAATTAGCAAACGATACAGCAACACAACTACCACGTCAAACAAACAAATCGGCACTGTTCTGTCCACAGTGCTTTGGATCCTCTTAAACCCGCGATTCTGACTCGCTCTTCGTACGTCCGCCACCGAGGTTTCAAGCGTTTCGAACAAAATCTGGAACTGTTAAGTACGCAGTTCCACTGGAAGGCTGAAGCTACTTTCGTGATTCATTCGTTCAGCATTGAAATAGTTTAAGGAAAAAAGGATATAATCTAATTTAAAAACTCAAAGTTCATTGAAAAAAAACAATCAGAGAGGCTATTTTAAATATTTAAATATAAAGATCATAAGATCATGGGGGTGCTGCAGTTCCACAGTGCCTACCTGCGAGCCGCTCCTGCACGATTCACTTATCGCAATTAAATCATAGTCTTTACAAGCAATTAAAGAAAAAACTTCGTTTATTTTACTTCGTAGGCTACGAGCATTTAAGGATAGAACCTTCAAATTGTTTGTAATTGCGATACCTTCTCAAGCGCAAGGGAAATTTGAGAAAATTACGCCGGGACCGCTCGAGTTACGGCAGCCTGAAAAAAAGAGACAGTATTATGAAATAGTCTTCCTAAACGCGCAGCTCCAACGTCATTAAGATGAAGTCCATCTCCGAGGAACAAGTAGAAATTGTTCCAAAAATTCGCAAAATGCACTCCTTCCTGTTGGCAAAGAGACTTTAGGTTATTGTTGATATCGGTCGCCTTGCTGTAGAAATCGCTAAGTTGGCAGAGACGTTTGCAAACACCTTAGCAATATTCCGTCAACACAATTAGCGATGTTTCTTCAACTCAAACACGAACAACATGACGTCACACAAGCACGATTAAGATGACTTTACAGAGGGGAAGATTTCAAGGCATCATCTCTCAACTTCGTTACAAGGACTCCTGGACGCGCTTGGTCTCTCCCTTCGAACACCAGCAGTAAACAATTAATGACCCACGAGCTACCACCATGTAAACATCATTCGTGCAAGCCCCATTTGGGCTTGGAGTCACTCACCTAACTTTATATAAAGACTAATCATTACCTCGCGCGTTATTATATTGAAAGCATTAATTCAAGTGTGCACATTATTTCCAATGTAAACAATCAGCAATTCTGTTTCATTCATAAATCATTTATTTTTGTGTAATAAAGGAAGAAAACTCTTTCTATCAATCAACCTAATTAATAACTTAGTTAATAACATTCTTTGATCTAAAAGATCTGGTGACCTCCGCCTAAACATTTATTAATAACAATCATTTATAACCATTATCAATTAACGGTAATTATCATCATTCCTTATAGTACCGATTTACGCGTCAAAACTAGCTACATACCAAGCCATTAAATTCATACTTATTAATCGGTACACTCTCTCTCTCTCTCTCTCTCTCTCTCTCTCTCTCTCTCTCTCTCTCTCTCTCTCTCTATATATATATATATATATTATATATATATATATAAAATATAATATGACCAATTTATGTAATACACGACATAATAAGGAATCAATAGGTAAGAATAATCGCGTCGATTGGTCTAATGTTAATATACAGCAGAAAATAGAATACAAAGACAGAACAGTGCACCTCTTTAATAATTTAGGAACCTTGCCTGTAGTAGTAATCTTTGTCCAAATGATTCTCCCCGTAAACTTATAGATATGTATTAACATGATTTGGTATCAGTGTTAAGGGAAGCAGAAAGGCCCCTGATTAAATCTTACAACTGTCATACTAAGGTTATTCCTGGATGGAATAATTTTCTTGCCCCTCTTAAGAGGGAATCAAAAGACGCTTACGGTTTATGGTGCTCTCATAGTAAATCCAGAATAGAACCACTTTACATGAATATACGTAGGAGTAGGGGTCAGTATAAAGCCACCATAAGGCGGTGTAAACAGGAGGAAGAGTCTATTCGAGCATCAAAAGCCTGTGAGACTGACTTAAATAATGATAATAAAAAATTTTGGAAATTCGTTAAGACTGAAACGGGTGTCGAAAATGCCTTCCTACCAACAATCGATGGGATGTCGGGGAAGGAGAAATTGCAATGCTGTGGAAAAAACACTATTCGAACATTGCTAATAGTGTGGGAAGGGATAATCGTAAGATAGGCTGCAGCGAAACGCTCGTGGGGGGATCCAGGAAAATTACTTTGAAGTCAGTTCCTGATGTTAAGAGTCTGATTAAAGAGTTAAAGACTGATTCTGCTTAAGAGGTAGATGACCTATTGAATGAGCACTTAAATTATGTCAATGACGTGGTGCTTGACCATAGTTACATTCCTGCAGAGATTATGAGGGCATATATCTTTCCCTTTGTCAAAAATAAATATGGGGACATTCTATCCAGCGATAATTACAGGCCTATTGCTGTCGCCTCCTGCTTCTCGAAATTATTAGAGAAACTCTTGTTACGTCGATTAAGTGCTGCCACTCCGGGAACGCTGCCGGGTACCCCGCTGCTGCTACTGGGAATGTAGATCCTGGCAACGAAGCTTCTTCTACTACCACTTACTCGAGATGTCTTGGACCTCTGTCTAATTCACTTTTAATAAATTTCTGCAACATCTGTGTCCTTTCCTCAAATTTACAATATACTGAACACTACTTCTCTAAAACTTACCTTCTCCTCCTCACTGAAACTCAGGTGTATGAGACGACTGACAGCATGTCTTTTTCTGTACCTTCCTACCTTCTCTATCCATAGGTGGATGTTGCGTATATGTACGCAACGACCTAACTTGTTCTCGTATTCTCGAACTTGAATCTTTCGAATTCTACACGCCCTGGCTACGGCTTACATGACTATCTCAAACTAAATACAGCTACACTGTCTACCTTTCTCCTAATTCTAATGACTAACCAAAATTCTTTGGCCACCTCATTTTCAAAGTGGAATACATTCTATCCCATTCTCATTTCGCTGAAATTTCAATTTTAGGAGATTTCAATGTTCACCTCCCATTTCGCTAACATCCTTGATGTTACAACTTTACAACTTCTCTATCCTGAATGATCTAGAGCAGATTGTACAGCACCCAACTCGTATCCCCGATCGCCTCGGAGATTGGCCCAGCATTCTGGATTTATTTCTCATCATTCATCCTTCTTACACTATCAAACTTTTTTCTCCATTGGGCCCCTCCGACTACAATCTTATTTCTGTTTCCTGTCCTATCGCTTCAGTTCGGTTTTTGAATCCTCCCAAGAGGCAGTACTTCTTTGATTTCCTATAGAATGATTATTACTTCCGTGACCGGGCCCCCTCCGAGTGCGCTGTGCGCATCATGGAGGTGATTCTCTCGGGCATGGAGGCAAACAAAACATGCCATATTCTTTTCTTCTTCTAATGCAAAAAAAAATATATATATATATATATATATATATATATATATATATATATATATATATATATATATATATATGGAATACAAAGACCTAATGGGGATGGAAAAAGGAGCCGTTCGGGGATATTAAATCCACTATAGACGAATAAGTAATGGTAAGTAACAAATATTGAAGTTTTTCTTTTTCATGATTGAAGTCCAACGTGGGCAAGGGGTTACTAGAAAAGAAGCCCCAGAATATAATTTCCCCTCACGAGCTATCGGCAAAGCAGATAGCGTTCTGCAATTTAGCGAATACACATTGAGCGAGTGCACTTTGAGCGAAGGAAATTGATCGAGTACAAATTGAGCGACTTTACGCATTGAGCGATTCGGCTAACTGAGCGAGTACAAATTGAGCGAGTGCAAACTGAACACAAACTGATTCAAAAATAATAAACATTCACCTTGTAAAAAATATTTATTTAAAACAGATATATTTAATTAGAATGTATATTTATTCAAAACAGCTTTAAAAATATAATAAGTTAAGCAGTAAATTGTATATGTAATTCCAAATTGTAGGAAACATTACGCAGAAAGTCGAGAATATTTTCATCTTTATCACCTTCGATCAGACGTTGCAAGCGAAACGTTTATTCGTTCGTATTTCTTTTCCATTTTCTTTCCCTGACTTCCTGCTTGCAGTTGGACTAATTCAGCGTGCTGCAGTACTTGTTATTTTTTCACTGCAATCAAGCATTTCCACACAGTAGGTCTTGCACCTTGGAACATGGATTGAATGCCTCAGTGCTCAATTTCCTTCGCTCAAAGTGCACTCGCTCAATGTGTATTCGCTAAATTGAGGCAGAACGCCCAGGAATGCCCGGTTAGGTCAACTGTACGCCCTTGACGATGGGTTAGGTTAAGTCGTGATATTTTCGTTAGTTTAAACGAAAATATCACGACTTAACCTAACCAATCGTCAAGGGCGTACAGTTAACCTAACCGGGCAGTCAATAATTTTCATGTAGGTTTCCATTAATTTTAACGTGTTCAGTCTTTGTACTGAACATATTTATGTCAATAAATTTAAATGTCATTTGTGTCACGTCAAGTCGCTCAGTTTTCTCACTCGCTCAATTTGTGCTCGTTCAGTTTGCCTAATCGCTCAATGCGTCAAGTAGCTCAATTTGTACTCGCTCAATTTCTTTCGCTCAAAGTGCACTCGCTCAATGTTTACTTGCTCAATTGTCGCACAATCAGCAGATAGGACCCAGCTTCGCGACAAGGTCTACGATTTAAACTAGACAGCTACATTCAGAACTACATTATACGCAAGAAACTCGTTGCAGTTGCGTCGAATTGAATTCACATCAAAGAAAATGGTTAACTACTGTATTTTTAGCCAAAATTCAAAACTTAAACCTTAGCCGGCAACTTTGCGCGTCCACTTTGAAAGCACTTAACACGTCTGTTTAATGTGGTCCAACTCAGAATGGTCCCCTGAGATAATTTTGGTGCCTCTTTGCTAATGACCCGTTGCCCGCGTTGGGCTTCCATAATGAAAAGGAAAAAACTTCAATATTTGTTTTTTACCATTACTTATTCAGACTATAGTGGATTTAATATCCCACAAGGGTTCCTTGTTCCATGCACATTACGTCTGTGTATTCCATAAAAGTTATCTCAGAGAATCATTATATATATCGTGTAATATTTTTTTTAGGCAGGAAGGAGGGGCCAAAGGCGAATGGCCGCAGAAACGCCCCCATAGAGTAAAAAGAGAGCCAAAATCAAGGTCCAAGATTTTCGAGGTACCTGGACACTGCGTTTGAAAGATTGGAGTATGGACAGAGGGAAAGATGGATTGAGGAAGATTGTTCTAGAGTTGACCAGTTGAGTAGATGAAATATTGAAAATACCGATTAATCCTTGCGTTAGAGAATTGGACAGAAAAAGGATGAGAATGTGTCGAAAGTCTGGTACTGCTTGCTCTCCTTAAAGGAGTCATCATGCTATTAGAAAGTTCAGAAGACCAGTGTCCGTTATAATAGTGATAGTAAAGAGAGAGTGAGGCAACAATGCGCCAAAAAGAGAGGGATTGTCAGTAAGAGGTCGGGAACTGATGAGATGAAAAGCCTTGATTCCACCCGGTCAAGTAGAACTATGTGGGTTGAGCCACCCCATACAAGAGAAGCGTACTCCATACAAGGGTGGACAAGACCTCTGTAGAGAAACAGCAACTGAGCAGGGGTGAAGAAACTGCGGAGGCGGTACAGCACACCTAACCTCATAGTTGTTTTGGAAAGAGCGTATATGTGACCTTCCCAGGAAAGATCACTAGAAAAGGAAATGCCAAGAATGTTAAGAGAAGAGAAAGAAAATAAGAAAATAGGAAAAAATTGTTCTTTACTTACGGAATGAGTCTTAAAGGAATTAAATAGTCGATAACTTTCGACCTTGGGTAATTTATATCCAAATAAACAATTGCGATGTCTGCTTTATTGTCTTCTAACTCCCTCACAACTCCATTCCACGACTGGTTTCTTTCATCGTAGATCCCGTAAATATCACCCGACATTCGTTTGCATTCGTAGCTTGGAAATTCAATAAAGAAGATAAATATCTTGATGTGTATATACAGTATGTATAACCTAAAAAGTTATGTAAATTTAATGAAAAGGCCAGGGCCATAGTACGTATCTCAGTGGGTAACACCTATTTCCCTATAAGTGAGAGTAAAGACACTAGGGTCTGGAGTTTGAATCCCATGATGCTGGTAATAACAATAGAAGGGTTAGAGCACTAAGAACCCAGTAGCCTAAACAGTTGTCGAATGTATTGGTTGTGACACATCGACTCGTGTGTTCCATAACATGATTTGACTTCATTCATTCATTTTCGTGATAATAAGAACGTTATTTGCGACATTGTCTACGTCGTGTGGCCAATGTTGTAATACCGACTCCTATCGATCAACGAAATCAAGCAACACTGGTTCTGAAGAGTAGTTGGATGGAAGATCGTCTCTGCCTTCTAGATTACGTAGTGACCCGTGGTTTGAATCCCACGTAAAGCTGTAGGCCCTCTCGGTCATTTCACCATAGATGTTGCGACGGAGATTAAACAACCCCATCAACCAACTACACTTACAACATATAAAGTTAATAGTTATTTACAATGGGTTGTGCTACTTTTGTAACTATATATATATATATATATATATATATATATATATATATATATATATATATATATATATATATATATATTATTATATATATATATATTTATATTTATATATATATATATCCTTACCTGAAGTTCAGTAGTTTATGAAGCTGATCCCAGATAAACCCGAATGGTCCTTCCAGTTTTATTTTGCCTTCAGATGTCTGTGTTAATGTCATATAAGGCGCATACTACCATGAAAAAATAAAAATAAAATTAAAAAAAACACTATTCAATAAATACTTTACTTGCGAATATTTTGTGACTGGGCTGGATGAAATGTCTGCGCGGGCCAGATACGGCCCGCGGGAAGTGTGTTGCCAATCCCTAACCTACGCAATCACTCTACAACCAAGTTTCAAACTACTTCTTAGACGTTTGCCATCACGTATTATCAAGCCACTATTATAAGTAAAATTGTGCTCTGATTGGTGAGATAATGTTACCGAATATCTCTCACTCTTTTTCTTAAATCAAAAACCTTTTTTCTTCATTTGTTATATAAAATTTTTTTTTCATTTTCTTACTGGAATCGTCAAACACCGAATGAAAACCCCCGTTAAATTTTGCCTCAGTCTCCAAATATTAAAATCCTCTTCCGTTAATATTTCGTCGTTGTTAAGAATCCTGTTTTTAATGGTGTCATCAGACTTCTCCGTTTTTCCTTTATCTTTGACTGGGGAAATCCAAACCCCGATCATTTTCCTTTGTAAATCTGTCTCTGGGGTCGCCCGAAAGTGGTCCATGAGAGAGATTTTCGTTCCGTTGTCGTTTAGGACAGCGAACACTATCTGAACGGGTAATAATAAAAGATAATTACAGAAATCGGTTGCTTCATAGTAAAGTGTGTGCATAAGAAAAGAAGAAATGCTATAGTAAAATGTGTACATAGTGTGGTGAATAGTGTGAGGTGAAGGATTACGATCACACTACTCTCAAACTTTATCCTTATACAGCATACTTAAAGTTCCAAGTATGAGACAGAAAGTGAGAAAATATTAATATTTATAAGAATATGGAAAGGGGATTTTCCTCATCATATTTTAAATGTTGAGTTTATTAAAACTTTTCAGGGTGAAGTGGTACTGCTCCAAATTTTTGTAGTACTGATTTAACACCTGAGTGTTGTGTTATCTTTAAAAGCCTACACACTGAAATCAAATAATATCATGAAAAAAATTATTCGAAGGGGAATCATGGTAGCTTTCTGTAATTAAAATTGTTTCCACATAAACAAAAATTTGAAGTATGATACAATTCATACTAATGAAACTTTAATATCTAGCGATTATGTAACAAAAATGTACTGTGCGTCTTGTCTTTCATGGTTTGAATGTCCATCACAAGCAGTAATGATTAGTTGAAATTACAGTTTAGTTACAGTAGATAAACAGTTGAGAGTGATGGTTTAGTAAAGTTAATAATGTGCAGTTGCCTATTTGAGAGTGAAATTTCGAGCAACTGAGCCCGTACCTCAGTGAGTAACACGGTTTCCCTTTAAGCGAAATGAAGACACTGAGTCAGTGGTTCGACTCCCATGGTGCTGATAATAATAATCTGAGAGTCAGCGCAGCGGGGGCGCATTAGTTGTCCTGAGCACTGTGCCAGTTTCTGGTCCTCCTAACTAATTATTATTAATAATTTAAACCATAGAAGGTCAAACTACAGAAAAGCAGTCTTCAAAATACCTTATTATTAATGTCTAATGGCAAATCTACAATGTATTTGGCAGAAGATTCGGTAGAGAATATCAGTGCATGAACTGATATACTCTCGCACATCGCCAACACCTGTTAGAAAGACATAATATCTTACATCTTGGGGTAAATTTTTAGTATCATTATTATTAAATATTAAACGCCGTTATCTAAGGAACAAATACGGTATAATATTCCTTTAGAACGTTACTCTATCCTTAAATTTGAGAGTACTAAAATTTAAGAGAACTAAAATATTTATAGTGATCAAAAGTAACATTATTACACGTCTGAAATATGTATTGTACACACCCGCCCTAAATAGAAGACGTCCTCTTCGTCTTCAGTGGTCGTTATGTGCAGAGTATTGAACATATTTTCAATGGAACATTTTGTGCCGTTGAGAAAGGAAAGACGTTCACTATTTTCATCATTTGCATTCTGGCTTCTTTTCCATTCCATTGGAGAGACTTGAAGGTAACTACCACATTTTCTCGAAAATTCTATAAACATTCTATTGATGAAGTTCCGATTTGTTCGTAATGCTGTTGCGAATTAAAATTATAATCAATGAATTAAAGAAAATAGATTTATCCTGAAGAAAAGAATTAAAACTTTGATTTTTATCAAGGGTGTTCACTCCTAATTTCATACAAATAGAGGGAGTTTACTGTAACTGATTATTCAGATAACAAATTCTTCCTTAACCGTTGTACGTAATATTAATATTAATTATCAGCTATCTCTGAGGTCTAGTATCAGAAATCTTGGAAATTTACCAATAGAGTAGGTAACTGTTTCAGAGTTCCGATAGAGCGTATTTATCTCGACTATCAGACATTTTGTCAACATTCTACTGACAAAGTCTCGGGGTTAGATTAAGTTAGGGTAGATCAAATTAAGTAACATTAGGTTATTAGAATGTCGATGAAATTTCCCATCGACAAAATGTACATAGGTCCATATTTACGTGTTCGATAACTTCATTTAGTTATCGTAAAAATAAATATCGTTTTACTATAATGGGAAACCATTCAACCTTTACATCTTCATAAGAGACTTTTATACAATAACAACAGATGAACTGAAGGAGTTATTATACTCGCACCCAAGAGACAATTTTACAGAAAAAAATTAAAACTATTATATTTTCAAGGGTAATTATTAATGATAATTGTACAATTACAAAGTAACAAAAATATTAAGACCTTAATTAATATTGAGGACTTTTTTTAATAGCATTTGCAAATTTCATACTGAAAATTTTGTTACTTTCAAAATAATTTATACACTGAGAGAAATTTTTTATAGTTAAAATTTTTAATGGCTGAAAAAAATTAAAATTCTAACAACGTACCCTCGTCTTGAACAGTTTTTTTTAATAATGAATACAGGCGATTCCTTACACGTTTGCTACGCAACCCGTAATATCACGGGCTCTTGCTTCTTACCATTTCTGCGCAGCCCTGTATATACACGGTTTATTAAAGTTTAAACTCAGATATTTCTTTGCGTGGCCCGTGTTTTTGGCTCGACTCGTAACTGGGAGCTCGCGCAGTTAACGGGTTAACTTTATTTAATTTTCAATGCCAACTTTCCTTTTTTTAACCAATATCAATCACTTTTCAGTATCAATGAAACCTAAAACGAAAAAAAAATTCTTTTCGCTATATTTAGGCATTTAATTTCTCAATATCCATTAGTGCAGCGCTGAAATCGACAACAACATGAGGAAACAAGTGGTTTTGGATGAGACTTAACCTCTGAGAAATTGTTTATATGTACAACGGTGGTCATGGTCGATATGGCCATGAAAGGAGACAAAAAAGAGGAAAAAACAAATAGAAGAAAAAAACGGGGAAATTATAAGCTTAGGTCTCTTAAGCCCTGGGTCTAGTAACCCACAAGGAAGCCATCATACTCTTTGAAAAGTGACAACAGATGTCAACGGCGGAGCGCCGACATCATCTCGCAAGCCAACATCATCTCGCAAGACGGAAGAGAAAAATTTTCTATTCCATTGAGACTGCATTTTACGAAATGGAGAGGAGGGAAAGCAGATCACTCACCTTTGATTATAACTTGTTCTCTACAGCGGGTTGGTGGTTGATGATACTCAAAAAAAGCAAAAAGCTTAGAGCGGTGGTCAACATTTTTAATGCTGTCGGTATCTTTTTTATAACTAAGGGTTCCAAAAAACCTTAGCCCCCCCCCCCCCCATTTGCAGCTTACATGTTTACTTATATCGAAATAGTTTTTAGTGATTATAAAAATATATAAAATTCTTTATTTATTGCAGGTATTAAAATTACTCTAGCTGATAAAGTGATAATATAATGGCTTCTCAATTAATTGGTGATTCGGAGAGGCAACGTGTGATAGATCGCATACGAGCAATAACATTTCGGGAAGCTCGTGATGCTGGAGCCACCTTTATAACACGTTCATGGGTTGCCAAAATGTTGCGAAGAAGTGAGGACTTCGTCAAAAGAAATTGGAATAAAACTTTGGATGAATGTGAAATGGATACAACCAAATCTGGCCGCCCAAGTTTGCCACTCTCTCAGGAAACAAAGGACATCATTGAAAGCGGTACGCGTAAACGGAAAAACAGCTGTGCTAAACTTTCTAGAGAGATCGAAGTGTTGAGAGGAAAGATCGTTAGTGGTGAGATCATTCGACTGTACCGTCATAGGCAAGGTTTAAAGCCTTGGCATGAACTTCCAAAGCCAACAAAAACACAACTTAACATCGATGACAGAATGTGGTGCCCATTATTTTGAAAATTGGGATGTGGATGATTTCACGCATTTAGCTGTCTCCGATGAATTTTCTGTTTACGTAACACGTCGGCCTAACTACCAAAATGATCGAGTGTGGGCCACAACACCAGATGAAATCGATGACAATGAACATTATCGCAAATTATTAAAAAGTCCAGACTGTGTTGGTGTGTTTGTTTTGTTTACTGCAAAGAAGCTCAATATGGGTGCTGAAGCCAAATGGTCAGAGTTGGGATGGACAGTATTTTCGTGATATTATTCTATCCCAGCATGTCATTCCTTTTCTAAGAAACCCAAACAATGTTATGGATGTCGATCAGGTCACACTTCTGCACGATAAGGCCCCCTGCTTTAAGGTATTAGCCACTCAACAGTTGTTGCGGAACCATGAGATCGATTTCTTTGGAAATGAAGAATGGCCAGGAAATTCTCCTGACCTGAACGTCTGTGAACACATTGGATCAGTTATAAAGGACAAGGTTGAATGTCTCTTGTTTCAAGAACCTGCAGCAAATCGATTTTCGAAGGATACAATGACGCAACATTGAAACTGTTTTAGCAAATTTGCGTAACGATGAAGATCTATTCACGTCACTTTTGGCAAGCTACCCAAAGCGAATTCAGGCTGTCTTGGAAGCCAATGGCGGGAACACCAAGTTTTAATTGTTTCTCATTAAATGCAGGATTAAATTCTCTTTTCTAAGGTAAGCTTATGTTTAGTTTACTGTACCTCTAATGATTTAGGCGATGGGCGGAGGGGCTAAGGTTTATTGGAGCCCCGTACACCCAGTTTTATTTATTTGTTGATATATTTAACTGAATTGCTCTATTTTATTACCCTAATCCAAGCAATATGCAGACGGTAATAGCTCTTTCTTCATAATGTCGTTCCATGATTGTAATGGATAATTGGATATACTGTATATTAGCGTTGATTATAATAATATTTGCTGATGCCTTTAATATTATTACTATTACACAATAACATCTAAGCATTTTCAATAAGAAATACAAAATACTATAATTACTATTATTATTATTATTATTATTATTATTATTATTATTATTCTAATCGTTATTATTGTAATCACATCACAAAAGGTCCTTTCCCTAATTAAAAAAACATTTATAATAAAATGTGTTACCTGGCCCGTCTCAACCACCTACTGTAGATGGGAAAATCTGAATTAATATCATAAATTTCTTACTGCTTTTAGAAAGGAAAGGACAAGAAATAAAATGTTGCGGATTATAATAAACAGAGAAACTGTAAATAAACATTCAATAACTTACCGGAAGGATTTCCAAAGAAAGAAACCTTATTAAAATGTCTCACATTAAGATATTCTTTCAAAAACTTCAGTTTTCTCACTTCAATCTCTGAACAATGGTTGCAGAAGACTAAATTTAGTCCTATTGCAAAAGGTAACGCTAACAATTTCAATCTAAAAGTCATTATCAACATTTATATGAAGCAATGGTTCAGCAGACCTTGTTCCCATGCAGAAACGATGTAGAATTTTCGTGTATCAGGACGGTCTCGGAAAAAAATTCGCCAAGGAACTTCAAATTTCTAAAACGTATCAAAAATTACTAATTGGTGACGTTATTTGTGTTATACTGATATATTTTATTCGGTTTTGGTGACAATAATAGCATTTTTAAGAAACAACTAATCGCTACTGATCAGAAATATTTTTTTTTTTTTTTTTTTTTTTTTTTAGACTAACATTTTTCCCGAGATTAATTATATTCGAATTATGGATACAATGTTCTTTCTATTCAGAGTGACTGGTACAAATTTTGTACAAATACAGTATTTTCTTTTCATACGTTTTCACTAATATATATATATATATATATATATATATATATATATATATATATATATATATATATATATATATATTATATATATATATTATATATATATATATATATATATATATATATATATTATAATATATATATATATATATACACACACACACGGACTCCATATTGCACTGTTTCATTTATCTTTCAATAAAAAACATTTTATTTATTAATAATGTATTGGGGACTTAACTAATGAATTACCTAACTTAATTTTCAACGCCTTTTACCAGAGCAGACTTCTTTTATGGACTAAAATTGTATCCGAAAGCTCACCATTATTCCTTACATCTTACTGAATTTAGCAGCGAATATTCAATATATCATAATTACATTTTTTTCGACATTCTGTATAATAAATCAGTTGATCGAAACAGGAGTTACTTCTAAAACATTCCAATTGATTTATATGTAAATATTGCATATTATTCCTATAAATAGAGAAAATGAAGTCAGTATTGAATATGTAATGATTTTTATGGGGTTTCGTAAGCTGCTTGGTGCATTTGAATATTTAATTGTGAATGAAATATAACCATTTAGTTTCTTCGTCAGTTTTTTATTTATTCAAATGGAAATGACTGATTAATTATTATTAATTATTAATTAATAATATTTTGTAGCATTGCTGTAAAGGTATTCAATTACGTAGTTTTACAAAGAAATTTGAAAAGCTTTCCAACTAATGGAATGTACTGGTTTCGGTGATTAAGGATGATTTTCACTACGTACGAGTTTCGCTCACATTCTCCCTCCGTTAGATAATTACATATACCCATATTGTTGAGAATACGAAAAGCGAGAAACTTAGAGCTAGTGAGGCTCGAACCCGTGTCACGTGGTTTCGGAGTTCCAGAAACTCTCCCACAAAAAGGTAGCGCACGGACTCCGAAACCACGCGAGGATTCGAGTCCCACTCGGTCCAAGTTTCCCACTCTGGATCTTTTTCGTTTGACTGCCGCCATTGAAACATAATTAAACTTTTTGTATTTTGTATTTTAACTGAAATGTCTTGATGATACAAAATAAGTTACTTTATAAAAAAGCTTTTCTTAATTTCCCCTTCAAATTTTGTTTCTTATAAACAATTTTAATTACTTTCAAGATCCGTGCTTAATTTTTAAGTTTTAATCGTGTACTCAGAAAAATAAGGGGATAACCTGAAGATCAGGGCCTCCAGCCTTCTTTAGTTAGCTTTATAAGGCTAACTAACAAAAATATCACGACCTAACCTAACCAATCGTCAAGGTCGTACAGTTGACCTAACGATTGGTTAGGTTAGGTCGTGATATTTTCGTTAGTTAGCCTCATAAGGCTAAGTAAAGAAGGCTGGGGGTACTCACCTCTTATGTTTCAATGGCGGCAGTCAAACGGAAAAGATCCCCCACTCTATTGCGTTTTCTCTTTCTATCTTATTTTAGTGCAGTTATTGCACTTATAATGCATTCTTATACTTACAGTATATTGCTGATAAAATTTTATTCAGTTTATTGGTTTATCGCCTAAAAGTTCACTCAAATTATCCCTTTTTAGGAAAAGTTTTGCGCTCTCATCATTGTCATTTGCAGTCTTTTACTAAAAGTGTGTTAAATACGTTATCTACTATTCTAGTTCCTACATTTTCCAAAATCTTATGCGCGCATTACTACGTACATTGTGTAAATTATTTTAAAAGTTGAATATGATATATTTTATGAGAGTAGACTATAACTGATATAGAACTTATGTTAATTTTTTTTCGAAAATCGAAGGTGACGTATGTTTGGCATTTTTAAATTAATCTTTTTCTTATATTGCATTTATAGAGTTAGTGTCTGTCACTCATTGTCAGCTCTTTTATAAGTCAAACCGGATCACCTGAAGATCAGGGTCCCCAGCCTTCTTTAGTTAGCTTCATAAGGCTAACTAACGAAAATATCACTACCTAACCTAACCAATCGTCAAGGGCGTACAGTTGACCTAACGATTGGTTAGGTTAGGTCGTGATATTTTCGTTAGTTAGCTTTATATGGCTAACCAAAGAAAGCTGGGGACCCTGATCTTCAGGTGATCCGTCAAACCTTCTAATTCTTATTTTCTTTCTTCGTGTGATCATGTATCCGTTTTGAAACATGTCACTGTATTTATTCAGTTTTGTGACCATTATTTTTCTCTTCCAGAACTGTGTTTACATTTCTCCTTCAAATCTCTTTTCTTTCCATAGTTTGTTTTGGTGGTGTATATTTCATAATGTTTCTAAACTTTTCCTATTTTAAAGGGCGTAAGTAACAATTTTTCCTGTTGGTTTATGCTGAAAACAGGTTTCCTAATCTTTTGACATTGTTATATGTACTCGCAATTTAGGGAGTTCAAATCTCAGGTTAAAATATTAAAATTTATTTGTGTAACTTTTGACTTGTTTATGATTCTATCATAATATTGTCGCAATTTTAATGTGATTTGATATTCTTGTTGAGAACATTTTACGTTACTGATTATTTTTATTAAAACAATTTTTTCCTGATAGTTTCCATTATTTCTAGTTGAGCCTTAACTTATCTGCGAAGGACGTCAGTGTGCTTGTGATATCTCCACTTGCGTTTGCTTTGTTTTGGTCTACTATATAGTACAGGGTGTCCCGTAAGTCTGGACCCATAGGGATTTATAATATATTTTTTTATTATGTTATTATTATTATTTTATTATTATTATTTTTTTTTTATTTTTTATTAGGATTTTTATTTGTGGGGCCACTTGAAAGCCAGTGTACGAGGTCAAACTTCAGAACATTTTCCACCTTAAAGCACGCATTGTGGAGGCGTGTCAAGAAATTTCTGCGACTGTGATTCAGAAAGTGCTGTCGCAGTGGAGATTGCGTCTTCAACTATGTGTGCGACACAACGGCGGACACTTTGAACAGATTATGTAATAAATTTTTGGAGTATTTTGTAATTTTATTATTTTTCCCTATGGGTCCAGACTTACGGGACACCCTGTATATATATATATTATATATATATATATATACACATTTTTTCCTATACATTTGTAGTGAATAAAATTCAATGGATATAATATCTGCCTCAAATTATGTACATTAGCTTCAATT
The DNA here is from genome assembly GCA_023014485.1 of Bathynomus jamesi. Lineage (NCBI taxonomy): Eukaryota > Metazoa > Arthropoda > Malacostraca > Isopoda > Cirolanidae > Bathynomus > Bathynomus jamesi. Next base: position 743,107 of record JAJOZX010000569.1, on the reverse strand, counting down.
TTATAATTTTTTATTATTTAACATGTTCAGTTATTCACATAAAAATATTTTCACAACGCTAACATGTTAATAATTCAGATTCTGGAGCAAGTGTAGTTTACGTCCCCCTGACGTAAGAACTGCTAAGTAGGAAGCATTGAGAATTAATTAGATTACACACATTATTTACATTATATATTTACATATATTATACACAATTTGTACCTTAGGGTCATAGCATTTATGTACAGTAATTTAGATTCATTTTTTAAATAACAATTTAATAGTTGGCCATTGGTTAATACTGATCTGCATCAAATTAAATGAGGTAACTATTTTTAGTAAAAGGAAAGCAGTAATTTATAGATGAACTTTAGTTTTTAAAGGCTTTAGGGGAAATGAAGGAATAGGGTACAGGGAGAATGACGAAAACGAAGAGAAGCTAATACCCATCCAAGATTTTCATTTTTAAGTGAACATAAAAATTTCAAGGAGAAGCGTTTGCTTTTAAAGACGATGATGATGAAGATGATGATGATAAAGGTAATGACAAACTTTATTGACAGGATGTAAATCTTATAAAACAGTACAATATTCTTGAAGGTAATAAACGATAAGATAAATCAAACAATAATAAATTTTAAAAACTAAAAATTAAGACTAAAAGAGAAATAAAAATAAGACACATACTGAAACAAGAAATAATAAAAACTACCCACAGATAAGACTACAAAAGAAGAAGAAACAAATAAAAACAAAAAGTACACCTAGTGAAAATACCAACATATATATATATATATATATATATGGTATTGATAATGGTAATGATAGTGACAGTGACAATGTTCACTGGCGGGAGACAGATCCCATAAAAAAAGATACAGTACCCATCAAGGTAATCAACGATACAACTAATTATACAATAAATTTAAAAACCAAAAACGGACTAAGGTAATAAAAAAATAACAATAATACACGTAATGAAACGAGAAACAATAAAATTAGTAATAACAGCATCCCAAAGGTAGTACTAAAAAAATAAAAAACAAAAATAGAAATAAAAAGTACATATAACGGAAAAGCTATTGCAGGAGTTAAGTGGAGCTATCGACAAACACTTTCGTACCAAGAGGTCCACAGTCTAGAAGACAAAGCAGAACTGATGAATAGCTTGGATAATTGGATTGTCTGAGTTTTTAATTTTTCGTATTAGACTGTAATGAGCACGTCTTGTTACCTCAGGGAGGCTTGGAACGTTGCGGTTAGTGAACATTTGAGAGGCTGAGCATCTTAGAGGTAACTTATGCAGCAGTCTATAGGATCTGTTGAAAAGCAAATTGAGGGTTTTGCAGGAACCTTTTCATAATTAACCCAGAGTTGCTGTCCGCAAATATTACTGCAGAAAGTATGAAAAAGAGTGTCTTAATTTTGTATTTTGAGGGTTAAGAAGGTTCAGGGATTTGAATATAGGGTTTGTGTGTTCTCGGTTGGTTTATACACTTTACATGAGTCTGACTATTTTTTATGCAATACATTTAATGAATAAATAATATAATGGCTTGTATTTCCCCAAATCGCTGTTATATAGGATGAAAGGGTGTGCAAGTGTAAGATTGAGCAGTATACATATATGTGTATATATTTCGGTATGTGATGTTTGAATTTATGTAAACCATAAGAGAATTTTGGCAGTTTATTTAATGTGTGTTCGATGTATTCTTTAAAGGTAAATGTTTCATCTAAACTTACACTTTACACCTTCATCTCTGATACTCTATTAATTATAGTATTAGTTTTACGTATATTTAAATTTATATTGTTTTCTATTTGCTATAATCATATACGAGGTCTTGATAGATTTAACAATAATTTACTGTATTTGCATTCAACCATTTATAAATAGATCTACTGGTGAAATCCATGTTTGCCCTTCCTTGTAAAGTACCTTGGTCGTTACAGATATGAGAAATGATGTATCGTTTGCATAGTGAATACTAGTAGCGTTATGTAAGTTATGAGTCAATGGCATGACAGGAATTGGAAGGAGCTCAAAATCTAACCCTGTGGCACTCTGTGTGTGATTAAGTGAAAGTTTGATTCACGTTTATCTTGTTTGACGTGTTGCTGTCTGTTATTTAAATAGAATTTAAATCACTGATAATGCAAAGTTCGTGATACAAGTGTTGCTCTCATATTTCTATTTTCCTTGTGGCTTTTTGATATCGATGAGGTAACCTCTAATTTTCTGTCTACGCAAAGCACGGATGTACGACATCTGATCTATTGTTTCTCCTTCTGTCCTCAACCATCACTCTCCCGGTATGGTCGTCGAGAACAGGGTTCAGCCAGCAGAAATGTCTTCGACCCAGTAAATAAATTAAGACAAGGGAGGAGGCCTGGTTCTTTGAATTTGTTTCGAGGACGAAAACTCTTGTCGATTTTCATTATTTCTATGAGCATGAGTAGTATGGGTGAAAAATGGAAGAGTGCAAGAATGTTGCACTGCAATGTTGCTCAACGTTGCAATATGTTATGCAACAAATAGGGAATGTTGCAGGGTGTTTTGCAACAAGGGGAGGGGTTATGCAATGAAGGGGGAGGGATTATGCAACAAACCAATGCTGCAAAGGGGAAACTGAGAAAAATTTACTACACGCCACAGTGAAATACCCAATTAATAGAGTACAAATCAAACTATACACGGTGCCAGCAGGGTTGGCATTGAAACAGATAGAGAACATCGCCCTTGGAAATCTACCTAAAATGATATTAATTGGAATGCAGGAACACAATTCGGTGAATGGAAAATACAAAAAGAATGCCTTTAAATTCGAGAATTTCGGCCTTAAAAATATAACTACGTTAATGGCGTTGCGTTGGGAGGAACACTGGATACGGACTACTCATCAGACGCTGTGTTCCCGCTTTGCGCGAGAGCATATAGTAATGTGGCAGGTGATTGCAGGTGATTGTGATGAACTTGGGATTGGGGTAACGCAGAAAGAATTAATCAATCAATTTAACCTTTACCCGTTTGACATCACACCTCACTTATCTGCTAGTATAAATACACACTTAAGTCCACAACAGAGTGGAACCCTCTCAGTCAGATTGGAATTCGCCAAGCCGATAGACGCGCCTATTAGCGTACTAGTATACCTCGAGTCACAAGCCCTAATAGAAGTAGACAGATTTAGGGGCGTTGTCAATGACTTAAAATGGACGCGAATACACTTCAGAGTAATGAATAGTGAACGAATCACACGTTCCAAATTTATCGGTGTTTGCGAAGAATGAAACATTGAAATTGCCAACTATGAGAGACTGCGGTAGTCTTATTGTGAACACAGATGTTATTGGTAGTGAAGGGATTCATTGGTTTTCAATCTATTTTAAAAATAGGGACCGTATGTACTATTTTGATTCACTCGTCACTCAACCCTGGAGTGACCCTATTATTGTAAAATTTCTCGAGCAGATGCATATCCCCGAAATTGTATGGAATCCCTTCCGTCTACAAATATATTTTAGTAATACGTGTGGGGTCTACTGCCTTTCATTTCTCATGCATGTCACGTGGAAAGGAATTTATAAAATTTTTAAAATTATTCGACCCGCGTCACTCAACGAAACGACGAAATGGTATGCAGACAGATAAAAAGCCGTTTTCCGATTGTGCGCACTCGTTGTATAGTATGATGTTTTGTTCGTGTATATATATATATATATATATATATATATATATATATATATATTTGTATCCAATAATGTTAGTTTGTATATTCTGTAGCTTAAGATAGTTATTGTACTAAAAACATGATTTCTTTCATTTAATAAATTGAGGAAAATACATTGTGTCTTACCCGAAAAAAAGGTCGAAACATAAGAAAAAACTTACATTATTTCGTTAATGATGTGACAATCGTTGGGTTGACTGCTCGGTAAAACTTCTACCTCCGTATTCAGGTCCACGACATGCATTTCTTCAAAACGAAAAGATTGTATAACACAAGTCAAATCCTCATCGGACCTTTAAAGAGAAAGGATAAATAATTAGTTCATACTGATTCTTTTTTAATAAAAACCCAATTGCTTAAAACATATGCAGAGTATACATGTAGTAAGAGTATTACAATGCAATGTGGAGCTATCTTCGAACCGTTCAGAGAAGTTCCTTTAAGAAAAAATGCCGAATAACATTTATTATGGATATTATAAAATTTAAAACTTGTAAAGAATTGCTATAAAAAAATTCAACAAATCAAAACAGGACTTTAGCATAATATTAGTTGCAAACTAATCTATAATTGCGGATACCTATTATTTAAATGAAGCATTTTTAATGTGATGAGATGAATTACTACAACCCTCCATATATATGATGAAATAATCCAGAACAGTGCTCTTTCTCCTAATGACAGGCACAATAAATAAATAACCAGTTCGCGAATAACTGGCTACAAAAAATAAAATTACAGGCACATAATTACTTACATTTCTACGGCAGTCCCTTGTGTCGGATCGTAAGGAGCGTCATTGCAAATATCATCAACGGTTTGCGTTAGAAATAATGCGTCCCGGTCGGCTGCGTTAAAAAAATTAATTGAAGACACCGCTGCCGTGTCTCCAACTTGATATAAATCCGGTAAACTGTAAAGTTCTTGATTCATGACGGAAGGAATGTTTATTCACTGGTGAAAATAACTACTGTGACTCCCAGCTAAAAATATTTCCTTTTATATGCATGATCCCCAAGCACCACCCCCAAAAGACTAATAGGCGGTTCGTAAGTTTGATGATTGGTTGTCAATGTAACTGGGTGGGGCTATGTTAAATTTTGTGTACCAATCGTAACACCGATATAACGGGTCCACGCTTTGGACGTCCTGATTGGTCGACTAACGGTGTCTTTATCTTCTCTCCGTAGATTTAATGCTCACATCTCAAGGTGTATTGTCACTTGCAATCTCTACCACGATGGTTTCAAATATTTGCAATATTATTTTCGATCATACTATTCTGTTTTCCTATTTTGGAACCCACCCCTTCATGCAATATCCCTCACCCCTTTGCAACATTGATCAACATTTGCAACTTGCAATCTCTATCACGGCAATATTTTACATTATTATTTGTGGTCATATTATTCGATCCTCAACTTTCCAAAGTTCAATTCATCTATTCGGCTTGACTTTGTACTTGCCAATTCTCGCGTACGAGTGTGATTAAATTGTATTTAGTTCGTGAAAATGAATGTCTGGTTGGGCTGGTAAATAAATGGGCACCCTAGATATCCTAGTGGTTAAGACGCTGGGGTGCTGATCGGAGGATGAGAGATCGAGTCCGGGCAATGACATTGTAATTTCTGCCCGCCTGTGCTGGAGCGTAGTTCGGATTCAACGTTAAACTGTAGGTCTAAGGCGGGTGACTAGTTTGATCATAGTCAAAGTGAATAATTCGGGGAGAAGGAAAACCGATTTAGCTTATTATTACTACTGTAATTTGCACAACCCTATATATATATATATATATATATATATTAATATTGTTGCATATGGGAATATGATAAGGAAATTCATTACTTAATCAAAGGTTAATTTAGCCTATAAATAATTTGTTCATGGAAAACAATCACGTGATGCTTATGTACATATATTTCAGTTGTTTTTAACTTCAATAATAATGGCAATAATCAAAACAATATTTGAAGTGAAGTGAGACGAAAACCAGTTTTTAGATATGTAGGTTAAATAAACCTTTGCGGTTAACCTTTTTGGTTGGCGATTCACCTGTTTCGAGTTTATACCGTTAGATTGTGCTGCCTTGTTTTAACGAATGCCTTCCTTGTCTTTCGAATTATAGGTAAAATGAATATTATTCTTATAGAATATTTAAAATGCCTTCCTTGTCTTTCGAATTATAAATAAAATAAATATTATTCTTAGAGAATATTTAAAATGTTGTTAAATTTAGATACTGTAAAGAATAAATGAATATTAAGATGAACGAAAAAAATGTACGAAGTTGAGAAGACATCTTGTATATATATATATATATATATATGCACTAAAATCACAAAATAACACGTGACCTTATTAATCAGCAAACAACCACAGGGAAAAGGAAACACAAAGTCCGAGCGCTTTCGTGATATATTCACATTATCAAGGAGGAACAGAAAATAGACGGAGATTACAAAGTAAATGAGTTAAATAGACAAGCAAAAAATTCACAATCGGCACCTCAAATTAAAGGCCTTAAAGCCCTCTAAAGATTTTTTCAATTGATAACATAATCTGTAGGCTGCTAAATTACAAATTTAAAAGAAGTATACAGTATACTTCTTTAAATTTGTAATTTAGCAGCCTACAGATTATGTTATAAATTGAAAAAATCTTTAGAGGGCTTTAAGGCCTGTAATTTGAGGTGCCGATTGTGAATTTTTTGCTTGTCTATTTAACTCATTTACTTTGTAATCTCCGTCTATTTTCTGTTCCTCCTTGATAATGTGAATATATCACGAAAGCGCTCGGACTTTGTGTTTCCTTTTCCCTGTGGTTGTTGGCTGATATATATATATATATATATATAATATATATTCAGAGGAATGATAAAGTAAATAGTCTCTCTCTCTCTCTCTCTCTCTCTCTCTCTCTCTCTCTCCTCTCTCTCTCTCTCTCTCTCTCTCTCGGCGGCGGCAATGTTGAGGGAGTGTGGAGTGCATTCCTGGACGAGTTTATGGTGCTACAGTCTGCTGCCATACCTTCAAAACCGTCACCCCTGCTTCAACGCAGCCTAAGTTCAGTCGTGACATCGCTTCGGCTATCCGAAATAGGAAAGTAGTAGCGTATAGGAGGGCGAAGGCCAATCGTTCCCATGAGAACACTGAAGTGTATGTCCGCCTGTGTAGGGAAGTGAAGACGAAGGTTAGGTTAGCAAAACGTAACGAAGAACTACGGGTAGCAAGCCTCTGCAAGGGGAACCCTAAGGAGTTCTTCAGTTATGTTAATAGTAGAAAGCCCATTAGAAGCATGATAGGTCCGTTAAAGGACCGAAGCGGCGTTCTGCAGACCTCCAACGCGGACATCGCTAATGTGCTTAATGAGTACTTTGCGGGAGTGTTCACCAGGGAGGACACCCGCGTCATCCCCGAGCCAGGCGTGAGGCACGAAGGTGCTGACCTGGATACGAAACAGTGCATAGAGGTGGAAAAGAAAGCCCAGAAGCTGTTGGATTATATCAGGAGGCAATTTCAGTTTCGTAACAAGGAGATTGTGCTCTCTCTGTACAATTCCCTGGTTTGGCCGCACCTGGAGTATGCTGTGCAGTTCTGGTCGCCCACCTTCAGGAAAGATATTGAGAGGCTGGAGCGAGTGCAGGCGAGGGCCACAAAGTTAATCCCTTCCGTTAGGCATATGGGCTACAATCGACGGGTAGGCGCCCTGAACTTGTTTTCGCTGGAAGCTCGGAGGCTGCGCGGTCAAGTCATCGAGGTTTTCAAGTTCTTACGCAGGTTCAACGATGTCGATTTTTAGAAGCATGTTTAGTTTAAATCATAACCCAACTCGCAACAATGGTTGGAAGTTGGATTTGAAACGGTTTAGGACTAGTGTGTGTGGATCATTTCAAGAAAAGGTTAGACCAAATCTTACACATTATTTGAGGGTGTATAAAATTTTCACTGGCACCCGTTGCCATTGGTACCTCCTCGGTATGGGCCGCAAGGCCTTTTGATGTACTTCTTTTCCTTGTAACTCCTTGTAACTCTCTCTCTGTATAAATATAATGGAATTTAAAATTAAGTTTTTAACTTCATTATAATAATAACAATGACAATAATAATATATGAAGTCAGCGGTTGAAAATCTGGGTCTTTGAGACGAGATGTGGTCAAACTACATTCCAATGTATCTGCTTTGACCATTTTGATATTTGGTCGCAATAGTTACACGTTTTCTCCCCGACAAAAGTAAATAGACACTTAAAATTTTATTCCATGGGAATGTGTATATATATATATTAGTGATGGGACGATTGTCATATTTCATACAATCGCTGTTGCGATTGCGATTGCGATTGTCAGAATTTGAAAATCGCGCGATTGCGATTGCGATGTTTTAGCTTTAGCCTCACATAACGCTCAATTATGCTTTAAATATACCTAAACGCGTTACCTACCATAGGGTTAACTTGATTTTTTAACATTCCAATTTTACATAGAGCAAATAAAGAGGTGTACTTATTGTTATTATTAAACCAATTTTTTATTCTGTTTTCAACTAATTCGCAACCCGTTTTCATTTCTGTTTTTGACTTATTTATTATTTATTTATTATTCCGTATTGTTGTTAGCTAAACTTTCCTTTAAGTACGCATGAAAGAGCAGCTTTCATAGCAACTTTTGTAGAGATTTAAATCTTTTGTTCACAATCGCAACAATCGCACTCATTAAATGCGATTGCAATTGCGATTGCGATTGTAAAAAATGTGCGATTGTATCGCGATTGCGATTGCGATTGCGATGCATCGTCCCATCACTAATATATATATATATATATATATATATATATATATATATATATATATATATATATATATATATATATATTATGTTATGTTATAATGTTTCAGACCAACAAAGACCCTAGGATCCACTCATGGCTGGTCTACCTGTGTTCGAAATTGTGTACTGTGCATGTCCTCCGTGGTGGCAGAGGGGACCTACAATTTTACGTGGTTCCGAACCACAAAGCCTTAATTTTACTACCTTAAACTATACCCAATCTGTCAACATATGCGTCTAATCGATTTTTAAACATGTTTATAGACGTGCTACTAATTACTTCTACCGGCAAACTATTCCAGCTATTTACTATTCTATGCGTAAAAAAGTTTTTGTCTCGAACCTTCTACTTGTCAACTTACACCCGTTATTTCTAGTCCTATTATATTGAGATATTTCGAAAAAGCTATCTCTATCTACGTTATCGAACCCATTCATAATTTTGAAAACCTGGATTAGATCACCCCTTAGCCTCCTAGTCTCGAGTGTAGTCAATTTTAACTCCTTAAGCCTATCCTCGTACGACTTCGACCTAAGCGACGGAATCATCTTAGTTGCTCGTCTTTGAACTCTTTCGAGTTTGTCTCTATCTTTTCGCATATGCGGATTCCAAAATTGGATCGCGTACTCCAAATTGGGTCTAACTAATGATTTATAAAGAGGAACTATAATATCGCGCAATTTTTACTCAAAATTCCGAGCTATGAAACCTAACACTTTGTTCGCTTTATTGACCGCTGCTGTACTTTGTTTCGCTACTTTTAAATCACCAGTGACTATAACTCCTAAATCTTTTTCCTGCTCTACGCTTGTTAACTCCTTCCCTGACATACTATACACAAAATTACTGTTACGCGAACCTATGTGTAAAATTTTGCACTTATCGACGTTAAATCTCATTTGCCATGTTGCCATGTGACTCACCAATCAACAAGATATATTATATATATATATATATTATATATATATATATTATATATATATATTGTCTAATTATTATATTGCATGCATTTTTCTTTTATTGTTAATTAAATATACCAGCGTGAACGTGCGAATTAATTTTAATTCAAAATAAATGAATAAAGGAATCCTCTTCTTGATTTCGTTGACATTTCTTTATGAAAATAATAGACTTCTCAGTAGACGTGTATATCTTAGGCATTTAGTGCACACATACCCACCACAAACATCCCCATATTCTTCGTTCGTATTTCTTATAGGTTTTAGTGCACACATACCCACCACAAACTACCCCATATTCTTCGTTCAAGTTGTGCATAGAATTAACTGTTTTGATTGTATATTTATTTCCTATATATTTCATGAAATTATATATATATATATATATAGCCTTTGGTTAGCTTCCGCTCGAATAGTTCATGCTGACGAAGGTCAAGCTTTTCACTCCACTTTAGACCTACAGTTTAACGTGGAATCCGAACCACGCCCCATCAGCAGCCCAGCGTTTTAACCACTAGGCCACCTAGGATACCCATTTATCTACGAAACACTTTCTTTATTGTGTGGAAGGATGAACAGCTGGGTTTTTCTGCGCGCCGGCTGCCGTCGGGTCTCGAACCCGGGGCCGATGGATTCGTAGTCAGCGACGCTAACCACTATACCACCGAGGCGCCGACAAAAATGTGGAAAGCTTCACGATTTTGCGTATCATATATATATATATATATATATATTATATATAAGACTGTGATGTTAATTAAATCGTAGGGCTAATACAATAGTCTTATATAAAAATAATACCAAACATCCAGGATCAGCAAGTAGAATAAGGTATATGTGTGTGTGTGTGTGTGTGTGTGTGTGTGTTTAGCCATGTACACATTTTTTATTCAAAAGGAGCCGAGAATTCCACTTTACGTACGTACACCTCTGAGGGAAAGTACGCCTCATTCTCTCTAATTCTCTCGTGCACAGAGGAATGGCAAAAGTAAATAGACACTCGGATAAGTTAATTAAAATAATTATTGTTTTTCTTTTATATATAAAGTGCGTACTGTTATTTTGCAGGCATTTTTCTTTTATTGTTAATTAATTAAATAATGTTTTAATTAGTTCGAGCAATTTTAGGAGAAAGTTTCTCTTGCCTTTACTAAATAAGTAATTAAAATAAATGGTGCAGCCTGATAACCCTGCATATGATTAAATTATATAGGAGTCTCTGGAAACTCATTTATAAATAAATAATTAAAATGGTGGTATCTGGTAACTCTCCTTACATAAATAAATAAGTGGTAACTGGTAACTCAAGACCCTCTATATAACAGATGCTGGGCCCCTGGACGCTCATTATGCGACGGACTCCGGTGGAATAAAGAACTCTCTCCTCTCTCCTTCTGAGATTAAGGTTTAGGTTAGGTTTCCCTTTGGGGGTGAGGACATCCCACATTCTCCCCCAAAGCCCCTCCTCCTCCTTTCTCTCCCTTAGGTTAAGGTTACCCCTTTGGGGGGTCATCCTCCCTTCTCCCCCCAAAGCTCCCTCCCCCTCCCCCTTTGCAGCATTGATTTGTTGCATAACCCAATTGCAACATTCCCCCTCCCCATTTCTTGCATAGCCTCTTGCAACAGTCTTGCACTCGTCCATTTTTCACCCATGCTACTAGCATGAATTTAACGATAGCAATGCTATATTGTCCACTTTAATTATATATATATATATATATATATATATATATACCATATGTCCCACAAAAAAGTACACCCAACTTTAGATTGTACTAACTCCTCCAAAAATTGAGATATTTTGGATCTGTTTGTTTGATTTAATAAAGCAAATTATTCTTTGTTAACGTTCAAAATTATTCATGTTTAAACGATTTAGTGTTTAAGCATCTGCTTTTAACTGAAGGGTACAGCAAAATGGGTTTGCGCCGAATGATCATTTCTCCCAGCCAGATAGCTCCTCTTGCTTTAACCAATGTGCTACGTTTTACGTCGAAGGATATTGCAAATATTTTTTTTAAATAATTCGAACTTTTGTATCTAAGATACGAGTCATACATATAAATGAAGAATCTGAATTACTAAATTTATAAATAACTTTGAAACCCTTATCATGCAGTTACACGAAGGCAGCGCGTTCTCATGGTCACAACTTATCTGCAAACTAAAAGCTTAAAACAAGTTCAGAATACCTTCGAACTGCAATTTCCCGATAGAGCTTCTCCAACTAAACATACAATTTTGAAGAATGTTCGGAAATACAAAGAAGGAGGAACGGTCCTCAATTTGAACAAAGGACGTTCAGGCCATCCGAAGACGGCAAGAACAGAGAACATTCAGCATTCAGCCCTGACTTGACCCCGTGTGATTACTTTTTATGGGGTCATTTGAAAAATAGAGTATTTGCATCACAACCTATCAATTTAGATGATTTGAGGACTCGCATCACAGCTGAAATCAACTTGTTAAAAGACAATCCAGATCTTATCAAAAGAGTGTTGGGGAAGATGAGAGCTCGACTCCAGATTTGTATCGATAGGAATGGCGGTCATGTTGAAAGAAAACGAAACTAAGCATAACTTTTGCAATAAGGAATAAAGAAAAATCTGCTTTGTATCTTATTAAAATTATGTTAAAGTATCTATTATTATGTATTTGTCTTTTCATTACATCGATAGCACACACATTATTTTTTCATTGACCAATTTTGCGCAATCCATTTTGTTGTACCCTTCAGTTAAAAGCAATGCTTAAACACTAAATCGTTTAAACATGAATAAACTTTGAACGTTAACAAAGAATAATATGCTATATTAAATCAAACAAACAGATCCAAAATATCTCAATTTTTGTAGTAGTACAATCTAAAGTTGGGTGTACTTTTTTGTGGGACATATGGTATATATCGGGTCGGCAAAAAAAAGGGGACCCCTCGAACTTTGGCTATAAAATCCAGTTATAGTCAGATTTCAATATTTTTTTCACACCCCACAACTAAGTAAATTTCCTATACGGTGAGCTGATTTCAAAGAAAACTAATGAAAATTAGAGCTTTACTGAACATTTCTTTATGCCACTGGAAATTCTCCATTTACAGTACCACTGCATTGTATGTGCATATAAAAAGTTACATATGGATGATATGGTGCTACCTTGATGTTAAAAAAACTGCTCGATAAGTTTACCACGAACTTCTACAACCTTTTTGAGTCTAGGACGAACTCATCTATGGCTTTATTGATTTGTTCTTCTTGTAGCTCATCCCATTTTTCTAGAAGCTGTCGTAAATGAGCGACATTTCTTACTTTGACCCGATAAGTTTTCTGTGACAAATTTTCCCAAAGGCCGTAATCGACAGGATTTAAATCAGGACTGTTTGGTGACCAAATTTAATACCGCTACCTGGTATTCTTTTGATATCTCCTATTTTATCGATTTTCTGGAGAAGCTTGTCCAAACCTCCTGCAGTTGGCTTACGTTAATTAAAATCGCTTTAATTATCAACTTGAAGCTATGATTAGCAAGATGTTTTGGAATATTCGACATAAATCCAATTTCTCAGCTAAAATGCTAAAAGATGGCATACTAATGGCATAAAATATATATATATAAATAATATAATCCTTCATATCTCCGCAAATACGGTACGTAGAACCATGAAATTTTAGTATGTTGGTACTAGGTAATTTTATGGTTTGTATTTTATCTTTTAGCATTTTAGCTGAGAAATTGGATTTATATCGAATATTCCAAAAAATCTTGCTTCCTCCTGCTGTTCCCACCCCCACCACATCACCTCCCACCAGTTGAACGGGATACTGGGGCCTTAAGACGCGCATCACATCTGGGCGGGCGGCAGAGCCCAGCTGGCGATAGAGGTGAGAAAAGTAGTTCGCTTCATAAGGTTTTCAACCATACTTCTAGTGTCGTAAGGTCATTATAAACCACGCGATAGAGGAAGGATGAAAATAGTGATATCCATCAAAAACACGTTTTCGCCTGTGGTGGCGCTTAGGCACCTTAAGACGCGCGACCCCTCATTTAAGTTCATTGACTATATTGTATATAATTATACAGTATATGGGCGTAGTTAGACATTCAAAACCTATACGCACGAGGTCATGGAAAATCGAAAATAAATGAAACGTCACAAGAAAGTGTATTAAGAATGTTTTTTATAAACAAATTAATAAATAATAAAAATTAATAAATAAAATAAATATATAAATAATAAAATAAATATATAAATAAATATACATAAGTAAATGAAACAGAATACTAGATCTAATTTTAAATTTTAATAATAATTCTGAAATAAATATTAAATGCCGACTTGTACACTTTTGGGTATTGTGCAATTATCAATTACCATATATAAAATCCAATATGCAATAATTATGATAATACAAACAGAGATCAAGGTTAATTGCAATATTTGACGTCCTCGCATATTACTGTTAATGCGCACCTGTGATATTGATAAATAAATAAATTCTCACATATTACATATCGGTGTAGTGGTTAGCGTCGCTGACTACGAATCCATCGGCCCCGGGATCGAGACCCGGTGACGGCAGTCGGCGCGCAGCAAAACCCAGCTATTCATCCTGCCACACAATAAAGAAAGTGGTTGGTAGATAAATGGGCACCCTGGGTGACCAAGACGCTAAGCTGCTGGTGGGGCGTGGCTCGGATTCCACGTTAAACTGTAATTCTAAGGTGAAGTGAAAAGCTTGACCTTAGTCAGAATGAACAATTCGGGCGGAAGCAAACCAAAAGGTTAAAAAAAGGGTTAACCAAAAGGTTACTGTTAATGCCGTAATAAGAACTAGGGACACGCGCTTTGTCTTGGGATAAGATACGCACCAACTGTTATTGCGAGTGTCAGACTCAATACCTTAACATAAATGAAAAGGCGTTTTCTGGAAACCGGTCATATATATTATATATATATATTATATATATTATATATATATATATATATATATATATATATATATATTTATTACGCAGCAATTTCCGAGAACTCTTTCAAAGTTCACATAAAAAATTTTAACAAGAAATTAAAACCTAATCAACTCGCTATCAGTTAAACATACATCTGAAGACTCGGCTTATATTGAATGTATATAAAAACCTTTGAATAAATATAGCGTGAAATATTCTATAAAGTCCTTAATGTTATATAAAGATCATTAAAATAGTTGAAGTATTTGTTGTAAAGTTCTACAGCTTGGTGGCTACTGGCTCACCAGTTCTAATTCCCCTTCCCAGAGTTCTCCAGATTTTCTAGACAAATATTCAGGAAATTCCATATAGTACTGTACATATTCATGCATAATACATATTTGTTGAGCGACTTCCCGGTTCCTGATTTGGTCTGTACAGGGTGGCCCACAAGTCCAAATCGGTTATAATTGAAGCGAAAATCCATCTAGCAGAGTTCACCGAGTAATCGATTACTAAGGAAGGAATATTTGTGGAGATGGTTATATTTCGCACTTTGAATAATCAATAAATATTTCTACTTATAAACTTTACTTTGTTTTGTATTTTCGCTTCAATTATAACCGATTGAAACTCGTACTACAATACTAATCTACAGGGTGGCCCATAAGTGTTATTTAGTGTTTCCTTTTTATGAATTTTTTTTTATTCTTTGCAATACTTTTAATAATGACATGGGACCTGAGAAGGCGTCACATTCTCCAAGATAACATTGGTTGACAAGGTAAAATAGTAACTAGTGAATGTTACTTTTCCCAAAGCAAAACAAAATTTCTCCGAGCTTTCCAAGTTTTCAAGGTTAGTAGCCACTGTGTATAGCATGACTTACTGGGGACCTTTTAAATAATAGTTTCTACAGATTTAACGTAATAGGAAAACAGACTAGAGTCACTAGACGGATGAACCGACCAATGACAACTGACCTCGCTTTCGCCGTGTGGCCAAATAAAAATTGGAGATGACATCAAGGAGAAAAAAAGAAATTCATACAAAGATAATTTAATTTCTAGGGAGGCTATTTTGACATGAAATATCACAAGGAGGTAGTCAAAATACGTCCAAAGTATAGAAAATTCTTTTACTTTGTATTAACAAGATCTCATTGACTTTCTGTAAACTGTCTTCTTTCTAAAGTATTTTGTATAAAACATTTTGTAGTTTGCAATTTAGCAGGTAAATTCCAAAATAAAAAAGTAAAAAATAAACACAAAGTTAAGTACATTCACAAATATACTTCAGATTACATTTCCGGTATATCTGCATCATCAAACTGACCCATTTCGACATCATCATCGCCTCTCTCATTGGTTCCATTCGATGAAGTTCCCACTTGTTCGCGTTCTAAGTCTAAAATGGAGGAAGGAGAGGTTAATTAAGGAGTTTAGAAAAATATCCGTAATTATGGCAGTGCGTAGGTCTATAATTTACTAAATGTGCTATTGTCCTGTTTTTTTTTTTTGTTTTTAAACAATGACGTATTAACTCAAACATTCAGTACAGTTAGCTGAATTTTACTAAAAAACTTTAATGCCTTCACTGTACCTGCCTCCATATTCATTTCGTAAACCTCCGCAACATCTAAAGGTTCAAGTTCTCCTATTTCGTAATCTCCTTCCTCTTCATCGTCTCCTAAAATATAAAGCAGATGATATCCGTCAAAATTTAACGCACACACCTCGGTAACTATGTTTGTACATTAATACCCACCGCATATTATATCTGTGACTTTGACCTTCGATGCAGAGCTCAAATTCTTGCTCGTGACACATCGTCCTGTGACGATACGCAAGTGTATGAAACTTCATCGTTCATGTTCAGAGGTTCCAAAGGGATGACGCAGACACAAAGGCGTGACGAACGAGTGGACGGACAAGTGCAATTCAGTATGGCCCATCAAAATATTTTTGGCGGGGACAAAATAAACCACAGGCGAGACACTTAATCCAACTACAACGAGTTATCTCAAATACAAAACAATAAATTAAAAAATAAACATCACTCTGGGGATGAGGTTATGAGTCTACGTCTCCTTGTGCATACCAGGGTTGCAAAGTAGCCTGGGTTTTTAATCTCTGGAGAAATGCTCTCCCACAAATGGACACAAAAGCCTCTGACTTGAGCAACAAGTCCTTGAACGCTCCCGTCGGGAGTTAAAATCTCTCTCGACATTCAAAGGCTTACCATCATCGCTCTGTTGATCTTCTGGATCTGGATGCAGTACTTGACAATCATTTAGCGATTTATACATGAAATCCAGAACTGTGGCATCTCTTGGAACAAATCTAATTTCTGTCATTTCTGTTCTTTCGTCATCTTCCTCATCTGACTGCTCTTCGTTATAGCGACCATTTGCAGCTAAAATTGAAAAACTTCATTTTCAATATGGTACTGTGACTCCATGCATTTTATTACTGCTAAGTACTTAAAAATTCGAGTAGAACAATAGATACTGCAGAAGGATTTCTAGATACCCAGTCTCCTTTACAACCTATCAAAACCCAAACAGGCTAATATGGCATTATCCCTACCAAATGCCGTTATTTTAGGAATATAAACAAATTTGATAGGCTACTTTTGTATTTTCAGTATGCACTTAAAAGGTTCCATTTACCATACTATTCTTTATATTTTTAGCACTTCAACACCTTTTCATATTGTCTCTAATAAACTTTAAAATGAAAACATTAGAGCTAATTGAATTTGACTTACGATCGGTATCACATTATCTTAACGTAAGTAATGGCAACTATCAGAAAATTAAACGTGTTGACTAACTTATTAAGCCTACGAGATCCGTTGTAGAACAGTATTTCGAATATCTCTTAACGGGCTGACACTAAACATCGGGGATAAAATAATGCCATTAATCGGGGTTTTAATGAACGGCGGTACTATACTGAATAGTATGGAATTACAGTGAACAGATTTTCAACTTCAATTACTATTTATTTAATCACTTACTTTCAGGTTTCATTCGATGGAGAATTTAAATCATCAAAATTCACTGGGTGACCAAATGAAGGTGAAAACACTGAGCTTTTACAAGCAGATGGAACTAAATGGCCAAAGCATGGTCAGAATATTTGGAATGTGATGAAGTAAAAACATCTTTAACAAGCCACCTTCTTGTTGATTTTTTTTTTGTTTTTCCCTTTTTATTAAGAGAGAAAAGGTTTCGAAATTACAAGCATTTTCTAAGTTTCTGAAGAGGTAGTTTTTCCTGGTTTCCAGTCAAAAATGTAAAAATTATTGCCGTTTTAAGTTTGCGGTGCTACACTAAAACGAAAATGTATATAGGCATAATTTCAACCTGTTCAAAATATTCTAGTGAAGTAATGAATGAATGAAAACGCTTTTTAAGTTCAAAGTCTACAGAGAAAACAAAACTTATTTTCACTTATGCTCACTGTTTTAATCTAATTTAGAGAGAACTTAGAAGTTGCTAACATATTCCATATATACGAGTATATATGGCTCCCAAATAGTTTTATTTAATATTCAAGTTTGTTCAATAAAACCTCAGTTTGTGCTATTAAATCTGAACTGAATATGACTCCATGTTATAAGTGAGGACCAAATATCTACTTTCTGGGTTAGTACCAGATTAAATGTGAATTTCAACTTTTGCGCCATAGATCTAATACAGTAGCTACTTACTTCGATCATCAATATTAATATCTAACATGAGGTACAAACAAGGATGCTCAAAACTGGATGTGTCCCTGCTGACTCCATGGATGGCAATATGAGGATACTCCAATGACAGCCCTTCTGTGGAGTTCTCTTTTGCCCATGAAAGTCGACTGAAAAATAAATTGAGATGATACCCCTAATTATAATTTGTAAATAATATTTTAATACGTTAAATTCCTAAGCCTAATTAGGAAACAATTATAATACTTGTCAATGTAGGTTACTTACCAGTAAATAATACTATTCAGGATTGATGTAGGGCCTACATCTAGCTATTAGCCTGACACAAGCAAAGTTTGACTGATACAGAATCCTATCTATCTAATGAAGGTAAGTACCTTAAATAACCTTATCCATACATGAAAACTGACTGGATTTAGTAGCTACATACTCAAGTTTCAGGTTAGGCCTTGCTATGTGGCACTCCATATCAAACACTTTATGCATGCTTACCTCCAGCCAGCAGTTCCCAAATTGGAGCCTGCCACAGGTTAAGCAGGGGGGCCCTTTCCCAAGAAAATAGGTGGAGGGATATAAGCTACTTATTTTAATTAAAAAAATAATAAATAAATTAGCTGCACATTCATCATCGCTTGTACATGCTACTGATAATGAATAAAAATTATGTATATTTATTACTATGAAATCATAAAATTACAATCAAATGTTAATTTTAATATTTGGAATTTGAGTACAAGAAATTAAAGGGGTTCATAAAATTATTTATTTTCCAAAAGGATCAGGACTTCAAAGAATGCTTTTTTTTTTTTTTTTTTTTTTTTTTAAAACTAAAACCTAGACCTGATTCCTCAATCTTCAGCTTAATGCCCATCTCAGAATCTACATGAAGCAATCCTATCAACACAAGATTAATAATATAAAATGCAACCTGAAAAATAAAATAACTGAAGTGGTCAGCATTGCTGACTATGAAGCCACTAGCTCTGGGTTCAATTCCTGGTGAAAGTAGATGGCGTGTGACTTACCCAGCTGTTCATCCTTCCAGAAAAAAATAGGTTGGTAGATAAATGGGTACTCCAAGTGCCTAGTAGTTAAGATGCTGGGCTGCTGATCGGGAGGTCATGAGATTGAGTCTAGATGAGAACTGTAATTTCTAACTTCTAACCACCTATTAGGTGGGTTGTGGTTCAAATTCTACGTTAAACTGTAGGTTCAAGGTGGAGGAATAAGATTGATCTTAATCAGAATGAACAATTTGGGTGGAAGCAAACCTAACCAACCAAAGTAATAAAGGTAAAAATGCTGATGACCTTCACTATATTGAGAGCTGTACAGCTTTTTTAATCCTTGGCTTATTCAAATGAAGGATTGAAAAGATTACAGAATGCATAATGCAAAGAGGACCTTCCCCATCTTACTGTTATCCATTTGTTCTCATACATGTTAGTTATCCTTAGTACTGGGTATTGACTATACCTACATAAAAATGTTAAGGCTAAATTTAACCTGTTACCTATATTAGCACCATTCTTTGTTAAATAAATATATAAATGGGGCATTCCAGGACAAATCACCCAAAAATTAAAAAATTTGTCACCACTCAGACCCGGATTTTAATGAAAATTGACATATGGGGTTCTTCCAGGTGCTGATTTCACTGGTTCAAATAAAAAAGTTCTATGACCCATAGTTTTTGAGATATGGACCCCCCAAATCTTGGGGGCCGCACTTTACCACCTAACTTTAATGGGCAATAACTCCCAAACATCTTACCATAGACCTATAAAACTATACATTTTTAGAATCAGCATGAAGAGATCTATTAAATGATACCACATTTAAATGTGTAGAACAATAATGAAAATTTTCTCCCCTTTTTTATTTTTGACCCCCACCCACCCTAGACAGTGAAATCCAAAAAAATTGTTTTCATTTATTAAACTTCCATTAATTGTTAAAAGATACAAACAATAAAAAACGTGGGTATCAAGTTGCAAGATATTTTAAAAATTATTGAAAAAAATATGTACATTGACATTTTTGTACATTGAAATTTTGACATTTTTACGCAAACTAAAATAGAGAACTACAAATGAGATATTTACATACTATGTATAACTCATATTCACGCAGTCTCTCAAATGTTTGTTAATTATGCTTATTTTTATTACAGATGTGCTTATTTTGAGTCAAATCATATCTTATTTTTGAGATTTACAATTGTGTATTTTTAGTAATGAAAAATGGTTAGATACTGTGATGATCCTTTACAAAAACATGAGAAAAAGATACACAAGGATATAAGAACCATCAGCCGTATCATTTTATGATCAATGTAAATGGAAACTACAAAGGAATACTGTACTATGTAGCAACTGTAGAAAATTATTGACCCAGAGACCAGTTGCTATCAACATCAAAAAAAGTGAAGAGTCTGATCACAATCAGTCTTCTGAGAATGTTATTTCAGAAAGCGATGTATGATCCAAGTATATCAAGTAATGCCAAAGAGGAGGTTTCTCAAGTTCTAGAAAGTCTTGCTGTGACTCCAGTGAAGAAGCGTAAGTATTTAATGATAGGTAGCTACTTTTTATATTTATAATTTTTTTTATTTATATTATTTATTTATAATGCATTTACTTTCAAGATGGTTTTAGAGCAGTTGCTGAAAAACTTAATGAAATTAATATGTTGAGATATTAAATTTATTAAACATATGAAATTAATATGTTGACATTAATTATTATTGTCCATATATATTAAATGGAGTCAAATATTTATTAATTCAAAAATTTCAGATGGTTCAGGTTCCTCAAGAAAAGAAGCAAAAGCACGTCGTTCTTTAAAATGAAAGCTAGAAACAAGTTTAGAAATTGAGATCCCAAGCCCATCAAAAGCTACAAAGTTGGATCATGAAACTCAAAGGTATGAATTTTAAAATGATACGCTATTATTAATTAGGAATATATACCTAAACTAAAACTGAAGCATGAAAACAAAATGTAGGTATTCACCTTTGATAGTAGAAACTAGAAGCACAACTCCCTAAAGATTGGAGATCAATGGGCCCATTAAATCATTTGAAATTCATTTGGTCACAAAATAATTTTTGGCTTAATTTGACTATCTCAAAGAATGCTCATTTTGTTACACTTGAAATCAATATTATAATCCAAAAAATTTAATATGCACATGTAATGTTCTGTTGTTTATAACTATTATACATTCATGAATTTGTTTCAGGTCAATGATTCATCTCATGAATGAACTGGTTGAAGCTTTCCATTCTACTGACAGTTATGAGAGGAAACTCAAAATATTGACATTATCTCCATTTACCATATCAAAAACTATAAATCTATTTCAGACAACTGAATATTTAGTTAAGAAAAGCAGAAATATAAAACAAAGACTTGGAATTATTCCTGAAATTCGAATCAGATGAAATTAGTCATTTGTGCCCAGGTACAAAAGACTGCCTGAGTATCAGAAATGAAAGTGGGTATAAAGAATCTGTGCAGAAAAGACTGGTGTTAATGAATCTGAAAAGCTTTTAGTCTCTATAAAAATAATCCAGATAGTCCCCAAACTGGCTTCTCTAGTTTTGCCAGCCTTCACCCCAAGACATTGTGTTTTAGCTGGAGCTGTTGGTACCCATTCTGTGTGTGTATGTACAATTGTACATACCACCAAATGCCAAAATATAATTCTCAGCTTAGGGTGTCAAAGGGTTGGAATACACAACTCTTATGGAAAGCAGTGTGTGATGTCAACAATAGGAATTGGGTAATTCTACGAGAAATAGACAAATGAAGTACACGGTAACCTCTTCAAAATTCATGAAACGGTGTGAGGGTTGGTTTAGGTCCAAATTACAAATTTCTGAATTTTTTTGAAAATTGGTCAAGTTGGTCAAATTTTATGGCTTGACCAAATTTTGGTCAAATGAAAAAACCAATAATTTTCAAAAAATATCTCAGCTCCTAATTGTGGTAGTGTAGTAAGTCTTAAATGATAAAATATGTAAAATTAACTGTAGTTTCTAAATATGTATCATTTTTTTAGGGTAACAAAAATAAAATTATGATTTTTTTTTTTTTTTTTTTTTTTGCGATTTGGCAGCGAAGATATCATTTTTAAAAAAAGACCAGGAATAAAAAATGTTTATTTGATGTATGTACACCATAATAAGTAATAAAAAGTCAGCTTATCGACGATTATTATGAAAAAAAAAAAAAAAAAAAATCCTCCAAATTTTAAATTTTTTGCTTTCTTTCCAGATTTTCAGTATATACCTAATTTTCTAGTATACGTAAATTTACCTAACCCTTAAAATGCCTCAAAACACAAAATTTTGTTGCGATCCTATGAAAAAACACTCAAGAAGAATTTTCTGTAACATCAAAAAAGTAAACTCTGCCATGGCAGCTGCAAGCTATGGAATTTTGGAAGAAAATCAATTACTATGCAGCAATTGCTATGTCACAATTAAAAAGAAGCCAATTGTATTAGAACATGTTCAACGTTCATCCAGAGAGCCGGAACCTGCACCAATACCTGAGCCAGACATACTTAACGAATGTATGGAGCGAAGCAGTAGCGATTCCACGAATCCACCACCATTGGAAGAATTTGTCGTTCAAGACAGGCAATTCAATAAAGATTTGCTCAGCGACAATATTTTACCTTTATTTGATGAAAGCCCTATTAAAACAGGTAATAAAACAATAGAGACTCCGTTCAGGACATTTGTTTCTTAATGCCAAATTCGTAGTTTTCTGTTTTTAAATATTAGCATCAGCACTTGAATACATATATACAAAATATTTGATATTTGATTATTTCACGCAACCTAAATTTATGAATTTGTTTTACAGCTGGATTGAAGCCGGGACAAAAACAGATAAAGGCTTCTACGAAATTCAGATCGACAACGGAAAAGGTTAAACGAAGTTTTGAAGCTGCTTATGGGGCTCCTATTGACTATTCTGAAGCTGGTCCATCCAAAAAAAGTTGTTTGGAAGATGATTTAGAGAGGCAAGACTACTTTTCGGACATAGTTATTGAAATTTGACATTTTAAATTAAATTTAATACAGTCATCGAAGTATATACTAAATTAAGTTTTATCTGTTTACATTTTTATAATCGGACAATATACATATACATATATTTTATGAAAAGTTTAATTAAAAATATACTAATTAAACTTAATGTCAAATACACTTTATTTCAGGTATCAAAAGGTTATGGAAGAATTAAAGGAGAAATTTCAAGCAAGTAACGATCGCAATCTTAGGTTACAAATACTATCATTGTATCCCTATCCCATTGAAAAAACTGCTGACTTCTTTGGAGCAACAAAGTATATGGTGCGTAAGAGCCGCAATCTTCAAAAACAGTTTGGGATTCTTCCTAACATTCCAAACATGACGAAAGGGAAGGTCGTCACAGCTGAAATGAAAAAAATCATTCAGGAGTTTTATGAAAATGACGAATATAGTAGGATGTGCCCGGGAATCAAAGATTATAAGTTTGCAATAAATGAAGAGGGTGAAAAAAAAAAAACAAAAAAGACTGGTATTGTGTAACTTGAAAGAGTTATATGCTGAATATGCAAAAAATGATGAAAATCCCAAAATAGGCTTTAGTACCTTTGCTCATCTTCGACCGTCGTGGTGCGTGCTTGCGGGACAAAGCGGAACTCACAGTGTCTGCGTATGTACGCATCACCAAAATCCGAAACTACAAATATCAGCGTTAGGCATTAAAGATTTAGACTACAAAAAATTAATGTCTTTATCCATCTGCGGCATGGACAATGAAGATTGTATGATGCACCGATGCAAAAGATGCCCGCGAGAGGTCGGAATCAAAAATTATTTGGAAAGTTTGGACTTCATGGCGATGGAAGAGATAAAATATAAACAATGGGTGTCCGTCGATCACTGTATGTTAAAAGATATCACCGAAACTCCAGAGGAATACGTGGAATCGCTCACCAAAAAAATTGCACAACTGACAAGACACCACTTCACGAATAAATGTCAGTCGAGTTACTTCAAAAATCTAAAAGAAACTCTGCCCGAAAATGAAGGTGTTTTGGTGGGCATTTCGCGGAAAACTTCTCATTCATCGTACAAGATTGTGCCCAGGGGTTTCATTGGGAGAACTCACAATGTACAGTGCACCCATTCGTTTATTATTCCAAAAACAATGCAGGAAAACTAATTTGCAAAAGTTACTGCTTCGTTTCAAACCGTCGCAGGCATGATACAATTCTGGTTCATAGTTTTCTCAAAAAATTAATCCTGTGCATCCAACAACAAAATTCAAACCTAACTAAAATTCATTATTTCACAGATGGATGCGCGGCTCAGTATAAGAAAAAAACAAATTTTCTAAATTTTTGCCATCATTTCGAAGACTTCAAAATTCATGCTGAGTGGAATTTTTTCGCGACATCCCACGGGAAGAATGCCTGCGACGGTATTGGCGGAATGGTAAAAAGAGCAGTCGCCAGAGAAAGCTTACGACGGCCTCTCGACTATCAAATCTTAACAGCTGAGGACTTCTACAATTTCTGCTCTCAAGAATTCCTAACCGCTATTGGCTTTTTTTACGTCTCTGAGGCAGAAGTTGTAGATGTAGAGCTTTCTTTGCAAAAACGTCTGAGTAAACCTATTACTTCTATCAAAGGTACTCAACAATTACATCGCTTCGTCCCAATTTCCAAGAATTCATTGAAGGTTTATCCACTCTCTCAGAGTGCACAGTCAGTTGAAATAAGAGCTCATTAGAGTTTCTGCTTCGGATCAAGAACATAATACCGTCTTTCAACGCGAAATTGAAACAGGCTCTTTTGTGGGTTGTATGTATGAAAATAAACTATGGCTCGGATTAGTCCAGTCCTTTGACTGTGAATATGATGATTTTCTGATAAAATTCCTCCATCCTTTGGGCGTATGTCCCTCATACATTTTTCCTGCGCAAGATGATGTTTGTCACGTTCCAACAGAAAATATATTTGGGAGTATTGAAGCAAGTTTATGAGGAGGAACAAGAATACAATACATTTTTCTGCTTCAAGAATTAAATAACTTTTCAAAGAAGATAAAATAAATTCTATCGAATGTATACTATTTAAGATTGTCTATATAATATTTCTAAAATTTTTATCTAAAATTTGTGTATCTACTTAATAGTTATAAAAATCTTTTCAAATTCTTTTTCTTATTATTATTATTAGTGTCTAAAATTTGGATTCACTGGATGAGAATACTGTCTCTTAATTCATTCTCAAAGACTTGTGTACGTGTAGTATTAGGAAGAGTATTTTATACTCTGATAAGCGCTTTATAAATTAAACATTATTATTGTCAATATATTCTGTCCCTAAATATAGCCTAAGAGAGGTTATGTATGTACATTGTACATATATTTTAAAATATTTTTTCTACTTTGGTTTATCTACATATATTTTTTATATGATTTGAAAATTGTCT
Organism: Bathynomus jamesi; assembly: GCA_023014485.1. Lineage (NCBI taxonomy): Eukaryota > Metazoa > Arthropoda > Malacostraca > Isopoda > Cirolanidae > Bathynomus > Bathynomus jamesi. Next base: position 717,440 of record JAJOZX010000569.1, on the reverse strand, counting down.
TTTTTTGGACCAACAAGTCTGTAGGGTAATAAATCTTCATTGTCTGAAAAACATTTTATTACTTAATTTCAAACTCAGTTTTGAGCCTTATAATAAACTATAAGCTGACTTTTTATTACTTGTTATGGTGTACATACACCAAATAAACATTTTTTATTCTTGGTCTTTTTTTCGAAAAATGATATCTTCACTGCCAAATTGCCAAAAAAAAATTTGACATTTTTTCCAAAAAATTAATTTTATTTGTTACCCTAAACAAATGATACATATTTAGAAACTACAGTTAATTTTACATATTTTATCATTTAAGACTTATTACGCTACCACAATTATCAGCTGAGATATTTACATTTGAAAATTGTTGGTTTTTTCATTCGACCAAAATTTGGTCAAGCCATAAAATTTGACCAATTTTCAAAAAAATTCAGATTTTTGTAATTTGGACCAAAACCAACCCTCACACCAAGTTTCATGAATTTTGGAGATGGTGGAGTGTACATTTGGCACTTTCATTTGTCTATTTGTCCTGGAATTACCCAATTGCATGATGCAAATATGTAATCTCTGTCCAAAAGAACAAGGTATTAAGAATTTTTTGCTCACTTTTCAGTGTTAACGATCCTGAATGTGAGGAAATAAAAAATAAACAATGGGTTACTACAGATCGATGCAATATGGTTGAAAAACAGAATCTGTAGATGATTTTATAAATTCATTAAGCACAAAAATTGTCAAATTGACACATCATGACTTTATAGCAAAGAATCAGAGTGCATTTCTAAAAAACTTGGAAGAATAATTTAAATAGCCATACTCATTTGTAGTACAGGATGCAGCCCAAGGTTTTCATCAGGAAAATACCCAATGCACAGTGCATCCCTTTATGTTATATTAAAAGGAACCAGAAAGTAATGAAACAAAATATTCAAGTTATTGTTTTTTTATCTCCAAATACAAAACATAACACTACAATGGTTTACACTTTTTAAATACAGGGTGTCCCAGAATTAACTATCTATTTCAATGAAATCGGACAAATTTAAAAAAAAAAACACTTTTATTTATGTTTATCATGTTTAATGTGTTTAATGTGTTAAAAATGTATAAATTTCTAAATTTTTTTCATAATTTTATTTTCATAATTTTTTCAGTTTTATTTTTAGAATGGCAAAGACACTCTCCAAAAGTTAACGTGTGGCTTGGAATGACCAAATCCAAAATTTATGGCCCATTCTTCTTTGCGGAAGCAACTGTAACAGGTACCGTCTACCTTCATATGCTTCAGCAGTTTCTCGAACCACAGCTTCTTGATCTACAGATCTACAGAAGCTAAGGCTAACAAAGACCCTAAGATCCACTCTAAGGTTAGCCCGAGAGAAAGGAAAGAGTAGCGGGTTAAGAGAAGAGAAGAGAATAAGGGGTTAAGTAAGAGCAACACCTATCACTCATGGGTTAACATTCATTCAGAAAAAGAGGAAAAGTGTCTCACCATCATCATCCGCCGGCCACTGCCGACAATTCAGAAAATAGTCGGAGAGAATAGGAGAGGGGTGAAAGATGAAAAGAAGTAAAATAAGAACGCTTACAAACCATGCAAACACAGTCTTAACTCACTGTCATACCATGCAAACTACAAACATGCAAGAAAAGAGTTAGAGACATGCAAAGTAAGGAGAGGATAAGAAGAAAAAAAAAAGAAAAAAAAGTAGGTAAAGTTAAACAAAAAGTGGGTTAGTTTACGCTATGAGCTACATCTACATTCGTGTTAGTCTAATTTTTTTTTTTCTTTTTTTAATAATTTTATTGCTGGCATCACACGCTGGCATGTCACAAGCTGGCATTCATCGTCAACAGACTCATCCTCGAGCACCACCACCAGAGCTTCTGTTGCTAACTTTGTTGTTTTTTAAATTAAACAACGTTAATACCTTTAAAATGTCTGTCAAGACGGTTCTTAAACATATTAACGCTGGTAGAATGAACGACTGATGCGGGAAGATTATTCCATTTATCAATTACTTTAAACGTAAAGAAGTTTTTAACGATATTAGTAATAAAACGCCTGCCACGCAACTTAAATCCGTTATTGCGAGTATTACTATTATCAAAAGTGAACAATTTGTCAAAATTTACGTTATCGATATTATTAATGATTTTGAAAACTTCAATAAGCTCCCCCCTTAATCTCCTAGTTTCGAGTGAATACAGGTCTAACTCATTAATCCTATCTTCATAAGGCTTATTGCGCAATGACGGAATAAGTTTCATGGCACGAAGCTGAACCCTTTCTAACCTATCAATATCCTCACGCAAGTATGGGCACCAAAACTGAACTGCATATTCTAAATGAGGCCTGACTAGGGACTTGTAAAGGGGCAATATAATATCCTTCGATTTAAATTCGAAATTACGCGCTATGAAGCCTAACATCCTATTAGCTTTTGTGCAAGACTTCAGGCACTGGTTCCTAACCTTTAAATCCTTAGATACGCGTACGCCTAAATCTACTTCCTCGTCAACGCTCACTAACTCCTATCATCCTCGTATACGCGTAATTATTGTTGCGAGAACCTATATACAAAACTTTACATTTGTCTACGTTAAATTGCATCTGCCACTTATCTGTCCACTCCATAATCCTATTTACATCGTCTTGAATCCTATTTCTATCGTCCTCGTTAACAACCTTACCGCCTATTTTAATATCATCCGCGAATTTTGACACGTTACTAGTCAATCCTACATCTATGTCGTTAATGTAAATTACGAATAGCAATGGGCCTAACACTGAACCCTGTGGGACACCGCTACCTACATCTAACCACCCTGATTCACTACCATTAACTACGACCCTCTGTCTCCTAGCACAAAGCCATTCTTCTAACCAGTTAGCTACCTGACCGCGTATACCGTGCGCTTTAACCTTCACAATTAGTCTCCTATGCGGAACTGTATCAAACGCCTTTTTAAAATCTAAATAAATAATGTCAGCTGCTCTATGCCTATCGTATTCGCGCACTATTTCGTTATAAAATTCTAACAAATTAGTTAAACAAGACCTATGGCATCAAAAACCATGCTGACTACTATTAATCAAATCTCTACTTTCTAAGTGATCGATAATACGATCCCTAACTACGGATTCCAAAAGTTTACCTACAATTGATGATGGCATTCTTGATAATGTTGTGTTTCAACAAGATGGAGCACCATGTCATTATGCTCTAATTGTTCGAGAATACCTCAACAGACGCCTTCCGAATCGGTGGATTGGACGTGGAGGACCTCGACCTTGGCCTCCGCGTTCTCCGATTTGACACCCCTGGATTTCTTTGCATGGGTTTCATAAAAACAAAGGTTTATCGCCAAAGATCAATAGTTTAGCTGAACTTAAAGAACGCATCCAGTTGGCAGTGCGGGAGATAACACCTGAAATGCTTCAAAATGTGTTTCGCAGCGCTGAGGATAGATTTGAAATTTGCAGAGATACAGACGGTGCATATGTTAAAACTTCTCAATAAAGTTTTGACTTATGATTTATAAATCTATTGTTTTTGTATCATAATTTAGTAATAAACACAAAATTATGTCAGTTTTTATTAAATTTGTCTGATTTCATTGAAATATAGTTAATTCTGGGACACCCTGTACACTCATATCTATTAGAAAATCCCACCTTCATATCAAAAAATTACATTATTTTACTGATGGATATGCAGGACAATATAAAAATCATTTCAACTTTGTTAACATGAAGATTTTGGGCTGGAATGTGAGTGCCATTTCTTTGCCACAAGCCATGGTAAGAGTGCTTGTGATGGGATTGGGGGTACAGTGAAAAGATCTGTAGCCAGAGTGAGTATGCAGAGAACATTCGCAAATCAAATATTAACACCAGAAGACATGTTTGAATTTTGTTCAAACAATATAAGTGACAGCATAAATTTTTTTTTAATAAATTCTGAAGAAATCAAAGCTATGGAAAAATTTTTAAGTGACATATGAAAAAAGTATGCGGCTAACAGGAACACAAAAATTCCAGATTTGTACCTATTAATGCAAATAACAAAAACATTTGAATTATCTTCTGATGAAGTTGGTGAAGTGAGGATTATAAGCAAAGCTTTTCTGGCTGAAGATAATGTTGAAGTTAATCCAAAAATAGGAGAGTACATAGTTTGTACTTACAATGATCAGAAATGGTTGGGATTTGTACATTCCTATAATGAGGAATTTGACGACTTTCAAGTTAGCTTTTTGCACCCATCAGGATATAGTGTTTACTATTACTTTCCACAAATTAGAGATATATGCCACATATCAAGAGATAAAATTTTAGGTTTATTAAGCACACCAACTTTAAAGCCAGGAACAATGTGTATTCAATATGTTTTCCCAGAAAATGAGTTGAAAAAACTCGTGTAATTATGAATCAACTTGATGTAATGCATGTGTTCAATTTGTATTTTTGCTGTTTATTTTCATCCATGTGAATATATCATTTGTAGTTCTCTATTTTAGTCTGCAGGCATAAAAATGTCAAAATTTCACAATGTATATATTTTTTCAATAATTTTTAAAATATCTTGCAACTTGATACCCACATCTTTTATTGTTTCTATCTTTTAACAATTAATGGAAGTTTAATAAATGAAAAAATTTTTTTTTTTGGATTTCACTGCCTACGGGGGATGGGGGTCAAAAATAAAAATAAAAAAGGGGGGGAAATTTTTCATTATTGTTCTACACATTTGAATGTGGTATCATTTAATAGATCTCTTCATGCTGATTCTAAAAATGTATAGTTTTATAGGTTTACGGTAAGATGTTTGGGAGTTATTGCCCATTAAAGTTAGGTGGTAAAGTGGGGCCCCCCAAGATTTTGGGGGCCCATATCTCAAAAACTATTAGTCATACAACTTTTTTATTTTGACCAGTGAAATCATCACCCGGAAGAACCCCATATGTCAATTTTCATCAAAATCCGAGTTGGAGTGGTGACATGCATTGGGTGATCTCTCCTGGAATGCCCCAAATAAAAAGAAAATCTTGGGTATTGGGTACACAAAAATGATAAATGTTATTCAAAAATGAGGTGATACTTAAATGCAAAAAACTTCACTTTTTTCTAAGTGAAGGTCAAAATAATAATGATAAAAACCCACTCTAATAGACAGAGTTTATTTCCACAATAGTTTTGATGCTTTTTTCAAAAGCAGTGTCTGATAATTTACTTAGAACTATGGGGGGAAAGGGCGATGCCTGCAAATGATGAAAGCCTTTCTACAGGAGCTGAAGAAGGGGAGAGGGGTGTTGTATTTCAAAAACATGCTTTTTATACTAGGATGTCTATTTAGGCTATTTATATCGTTGTCAGTGTCTTTCAAATAAGAAAGCACCTCCATCTCGTAATGGCATCTCGTGCACTACTGCTGTGTCTGAGGATAAGACTATAAGCCTAAGGAATGGAATAGAGTTGCCAGATGATTAGAAGGATTTTGTATTTTGTTTCAGGGTGCAAATTGTTTTCTGACAGTTGTCTAAAAAATGTATTTGCAAAATGTATTTATATGTATTTTCAAATAACTACTACAATTTCAAAGTATTTATAAATACAAGTATTACAATACAAATGTATTTAAATATATATTTAAATACTACCCATATCTGAGTTCAGGACCCTCACACCAGACCTGGATTTTCCAGCCATCACACCAGAAGTTCACGACGATATTTTGGAGGATTGACTATATATGGTGAGTACATAAAAATAAATATTTACATGTGCATGTGTTCATAAGTAGGTAAGTCTATGTATGCATTTTCATGTTATATGTTGAATGTGGAGATTCGAGGGCTATACATACATACATACATGTGTAACTGTACTGAAATATTTTGGTTATGGAAAACCCCACTTTAACATCCTGTAGTCCAGTAAAGTGGGAGTTGTCCGTACTTCACTTTAGCAACCACATACTCCCCTCAAAGTGTATGTTAATGTGAGGGTCTACTGTAATAGATTCTGACACTAAAAACACTGTATGGCGAAAATAATAACATCACTCCAGTGACTATTTTCACAGTATGGCAATTTTAGTATGGTACCAGAAGCTATTTTCACTGTACGGTAAAAATAGCATCAGCCATATTTTTATTCTACTAAAATATGAAAATAGTGCAATTTTTATTCTGCACTCAAAAATCCTGAACTTGCATCAGGATAAGGCATTTTGCCAAATGACCTACTGCAAACTGGAATAAAATAATTTGTCTCAAGTACCAGTAGGCCTACCCTGTTTTAATTTTAAAATTTAAAGGCAAGAAGACATTCTATTAGAGGGCTTAGTTATTATTAGGATCTGATCCTGAAATCAACTGTAACTACACCAACCTAATTCTGATAGCATACAACAAGTATGCAATATAAGGTTTACCATGTATAGATTTGTTTAAATAGAGGTGCCTGGTTTCAATCAGCAAAATAGTCTGGTACTACACTAAAACTTTAATAAAACCTGAACTGCTACTAGTTGGGTGCTAAATTTATACAAGTAAAAACCAAAAATAAACCAATTCCACATACGTTAGGCCTAGAGCTAAGTTTGGTTTTAAAAACTGTATATAGTAGACTCTATAAATTGCATCTAGATTTTAGAATTTTACTAAAAACCTTATTGGTTATCTAATGAAATTGACTAAACCTAACAAAAAATCTCAAAGCTCAAAATACAATACCTCTCAGCAATAAAGAGAGTCCCAGTACCAAGACACCTATGGCTTATGTAAGCATCAACACCATGTGATTGATGACGGACACCTTCAACTGGAGGAGGTAAATTTGGCAAGAGCATTTTTTCAGATTCACTCAATCCTTCAATCTTAATAAGAGTGCAACAGGGGTACCTGATATTATACAGTATCTGCAATTAAACATTTTATTAAATAAGCAGCATTCTTATTAAGATTTTATGATAAAATTCTTATTTCCCATAAATTTTAATTTCATAAAACAGATAAAGCTTAGAGGGATTAGAATATGATGGGTACAGAGCCAGGTAGACTTAGGTCAGTTGAACCTAGTCATCCAAGTCATAGTGTAATAGTAGGTACAGAAGGTAATGGATTCAAATGTAGGAAATAGGCCTAGTACAGTTAAGCTTAGTGACAAGGACACAGGTACAAATAAAATTTGGCCTGACAAGTAGCACAAAAAAAAAATGGGGTAAAAAAATATAGGATGAAAGATAAGCAGAATCACATGATGATAACCAACAATAGATATAGAATATTTCATACCTAGTTTAAATAAAAAGATATATTGCAAATATACCATGGTTTAGGATTCTTTCATTAGGAATGAAGAGTTTTGCAATAAGAGAAGGAAAACCCAAAGAAAAATATATACCAATATTCCAGTCCTGAGGTAGCTAATATTGCCAATGTTAATGAGGTAGTGAAAAAGTTGCCTGAAACTAAAAAAATTATTGGATATGGAGTACAAAATAATATCTAGTAATAACAAAAATTTAAGTTTAATTAAAATAGAAATTCAGAAAAAAAAGAACCATGTCAAAATAACATTTTGGTAGAAAAATGGTTAGAAGACAAAGAATAATTCTAAATGGTCATGGATCTGGGTGGCAGAAAGTGAAAAGAGAGGGACCACAGGGAATCAGTGTTAGGGCTATTACTCTTTCTTTTATACCAAAATGATTTAGAAAAAGGAGTAGAAAATTTCCAAATCTGAAGATGATACAAAAGTAGTTGACCCCAGTTGGAAATATAAAAATTCTTGTGTGCAAAGAGATCTCGATAGATTAGTTGCTTGGGTTAGTAAATGGCAGACATGGGGTAATAGTAATAGACTACAGGGTGTACATAAAGTCAGGATCTATTTTTGTGAAATAATTATTTTTTTCTATTTTTCTTTTCAGAAGCCCTTAGAATGAATACAGAAGAGCGTGTGGCAATAGTAATTTGGCGAATTGAGGGAAAGAAATACAATGACATCAGAGAGAAGTTTAGAAGGAGATTTCATAAGCAGGGGCCAATAGACAAGACAATACGAAAATTGGTGAACAAATTTAAACGAACAGGATCTGTAAATGATGAAGCAAGATCAGGACGACCGTGTATGTCAGATCTTACTGTGAATGCAGTACGCAGAATTATCACTGAGGAGCCACATACATCCGTTCGTGCTGCATCACACAGACTCGGCCTCCCGACGTCATCTGTGCACAAAATTCTGAAAGTTAATTTGCAGAAGAAAAGCTATCATTTGCAGGTTTTACATGATTTACATGAGGAAGATTTCCCTCGATGAAGTGCTGTGTGTGCTGATCTCGTAGAACAAATCTGGAGTGATAATTTAATGGACAACATTCTCTTTAGTGATGAAGCCACTTTCCATACGTGTGGAAAAGTACGTAAATTGCCATAACTTGTCGAATTTGGGCAGATGAAAGACTGAATGATTTCGTCCAAAATTGGGAGAGAGACTCACCTAAAGTTAATGTCTGGATGGGTTTAACAAAATCTAAGGTTTGTGGTCCTTTTGTCTTTGCTGAAGCTACAGTTACGGGGCTTATTTATCTGGACATGTTGCAGCAATTCCTTGAACCTCAGCTGATTGGGGATAGGATTGTTAGTACCATCGTCTATCAACATGATGGTGCTCCTTGTCACTGTGCCAAAATTGTTCAGGATTATCTAAATGTACGTTTTCCAAATTGCTGGATCAGACGCGGAAGCAACAGACCTTGGCCAGCGAGATCACCAGATTTAACCCCTTTAGATTTCTTTGCATGGGGCTTTATCAAATCGCAAGTCTATCAGACCAGGGCTGTGGAGTCTGTGATAAAATTTGCCAACTCCAACTCCAGAAATCTGACTTGTATAATTACGACTCTGACTCCGATGGAATGTTAAGGCCAAATTGATTACGATTAGCTTTATTAGGCCAATGGAGATTCATAAACAAGGCATTTCGTCACCACCACATGACTCATCAGTTACTTAATGGCTGTAACTATGCCTTAATGGCTTTTTTTCTCTTTATTCAAAAATTACAATAAATCCCAAAATACAAACTGATTGAAGCTTAAACAAAATAAGATTATTATTGGTTTAGCAAATTAATAAGATGTTTTTGTATTATTATAAACATCCGTAATACGTAATATTTTCCATCAGCAGTGAGTGGAAAATATTCAAAAACAGCAGACTTATACTTTTGATGTGACATTACACTGTTATCATTACTTATCAAATTGAAATCTAAAAATCTGAAAAAGATTTAGGGTTGCTAGTACAAAATTTTTAAATTTCCTTTTATTAATTATGTTAATTAATTAATTATAATCCTTATTAATTATAAGCAACTATATTTATATATTATTTATATTTATATATTTATATACTTATATATTATATATTAAAACATTAGGTTAAATCTATTTTATTCATAAAATTGAGCTAGGCCTAGGCTGCTATGGTTATAGTTGAAGGATTTGCACTGACTCCAACTCCATCCAACTATGCACTTCCGACTCCGACTACTCAAAATTGACAGACTCCGACTCCACAGCCCTGTATCAGACAAAGATTACGAGTCTTGAAAACTTACGTACACGTATACGAACTGCTGCAGATAACATAACCCCGCAAATGCTCCAGAATGTGTTTAGAAATGCTGCGGAACAATTTGAGCTGTGCAGGGATACTGATGGGCGTGACATCGAATCCTACTCTTAATTATTTAATAAATGTTACCACTTTATCATTTTATGATTGAATTCCATATAATTTCCAAGTGCTTCACAAAAATAGATCCTGACTTTATGTACACCCTGTATTTCAGGATTTTTCAGTAATAATACTTAATAGATCATAATTTTTTGGCTGCAATAGTAATAGAAGGCAAAGTAATAGATAAGTCTATTACTTTTCTGTTACAGTAGCAATAGACATATTGTGTGAATAAAGAACTGAAAAATTAACTAAATCTACTCTAAACTAGAATAAGCATATATGTGAACTAATATTGTGGCAAATTTTTCCTTCAACAAATTAAATTTATCAAGACCTACAGTCACTGAAATTGTAATGATTTAGTTAAAACAAATATTTATTTGGATGCCACTCAGCCTCATCCTGGATCCACGAGTGCAGAGGGCGCCCTCAGCCTCATCCTGGATCCACGAGTGCAGAGGGCGCCCTCAGCCTCATCCTGGATCCACGAGTGCAGAGGGCGCCCTCAGCCTCATCCTGGATCCACGAGTGCAGAGGGCGCCCTCAGCCTCATCCTGGATCCACGAGTGCAGAGGGCGCCCTCAGCCTCATCCTGGATCCACGAGTGCAGAGGGCGCCCTCAGCCTCATCCTGGATCCACGAGTGCAGAGGGCGCCCTCAGCCTCATCCTGGATCCACGAGTGCAGAGGGCGCCCTCAGCCTCATCCTGGATCCACGAGTGCAGAGGGCGCCCTCAGCCTCATCCTGGATCCACGAGTGCAGAGGGCGCCCTCAGCCTCGATCCATGAGTGCATATAGGTTAGACCTATATGATAGTTTATTTTACTTTCATTTTATGTAACTTTAACCCTTAAGAAATTGAGAGATTAATGCTGAGTAACACAATTTTGTCACTTTTCTTTTTTACTATTAGGAACTAACTGGGGTAAATATGCAGTTTCCCAGCTCCACAAATACCGATATTTTAGTCATAAAAACCATAAATGTGTGTATTTGGAGGCTGTCTGAAGACCATGGCATTGGTAAAAAAAATTTATTAATATTTTAAATATGAACTAATACTAGCAAATCTGGCAACTTGGTAATCATTGTCCAGGTTATTACCATCTAGGATGGATGTGTGTACCAATTGCTCTGCGAGTAAATTATCATTAACGCGAGAAGATTGTGTTGAATTTAGCCACAAATACAGATTATTGTTGTACATTAAAAAGTGCTAAGTTAGGTTAGGTTCGATCAATTTCTGGTTCATTTTCATGGCTCCATCTAAATTTCAGATAATATGAGTATTATCACGTTCAGAATATCAAAAGCAAATATAATTATAAAATATTAAAGCATAATTTTCTCATCATTTTGATATAAGTCACTATGTTCGCAAATACATCCTTACCAAATTATGTAGATTTGAATATTATGACATTTTTGCAATATTTTTTTCCCACCCTTCCAATATTTGCCTGGTGACATCATGAAAACATGATATATGAGCTAGGCTTTTTAGGTTACTACGTACTTCCACTTATGTTAGTTTTTCAGATGTTGGTCGTGATGACATGTGAAGGGTACGAATATTATTTTGAGGATTTAATATACGAAGTGCATTCTAATGACTCCCAAGCAATAGAAATATTAAATATATTATTACATTATCATTTGTATAATTTAGGTCTTGGGGGTACGGGGGCAGAGCCCCCATAAAGATCATGCATCACAAATTGATCGGTATAGGGTTTTATATTTTTTATTTTTGAATTTCCAATACTAAAATGCTGATCAATATTGATCAATTTATCATGCGTGATCTTTATGGGGGCTCTACCCCCATACCCCCAAGACCTAAATTATACAAATGATAATGTAATAACATTCATGTTAGGTTAGGTAAGGTTAATTAATACCAAAATACATTTTTATAGTAATATTTTGTGCATTTTGCTTAGATTTTGACCTCCATTTCCCTTGAAAATGAGCCAAACTTCAAAGTACTATAACTTTGTTGGATCTCACTTCTGAGGGAAATGGAGGTCAGATTTGAACAAATCCCATCAAATACTACTAGAAAAATATATTTTGGTGTGTAAAATGACTGAACGTGTCTATATACATAATTGGTTCTTTTGCATTATCCTCCCAACACTAATTTTTTTATATAATGTTTTGGTTATGGTAGCTACTTTATTTTCTTTCCATTATAAAAAAAATTAGTATTGGGATTAGGTTATGTTAGGTTAGGTTAAAAACAGCCCACCGCAGGCATTAGCCGTAGTTCCATTATAAAAAAATTAGTGTTGGGAGAATAATGCAAAAGTACCACATAATTACCTAAATTTCTTTCCCAAAGTCACAGAAGAATACAAAACACTTGTCTGCAACGTAAACAATAGTGTTGTGTGTTCCTCTGCGACTGCAGGGAAAAAATTTAGATGGAGCCATGAAACTGCATCTTTACCCAAACTGGACTTTTGTTTCATTTAAATAACTTCAAAGTAATTATACAAATTCCTGAGATGACATTTTCTATTCTACAATGCAACTTTTATTTCTCCTATACTCTAAATTAAATAAAATATAGCTTCAGACCATTCATCTGACTTGGATAACTTTGAAAGGTCAAAATAGCTTCACATTTTCCAAATATTATGTACTGTACGGTAATGTCCCGTAGTGTAAATCCTTACGGTACAAAAGAGTTCGTCTCCGACGAATTGCATTCTAAACCTTGAACCCAAAATTCCTTTGTTCTGACATCACAGAGTGTGCATTCTTTCATACGCGGAGAAATCCAATGTAATCCACATAAATCCCATAATCCCATGTAATCCGTAGAAATCCCATAATCCCATAATCCACATAAATCCCAGTAATCCCAATCTAAATTGTTAGATGCGAGGTGCATATGAAAATATGCACATCGCATGAATTCTTCGATCCCTCCGCGTCTCTATTATTGTCAGCATCACGTGATGCAAGGCAAGCGTCTATAAACACCTCAGTTTTTATATTTTTTTATTATTAAATTTTCCTAAAATCTTGACCTATTCCCATAGATAAAGCATAATTGTGTCAACCTATAGCCCACCAGATTTCCCCTAGCTCGACCTACTCGCATACCAAATTTCAGCTCTCCCTAACCCCTATTTCTCTTTTCCAAAGAATCACGCAAAAGTGGTTATCTCGAATATGAAATTCATTTGCGCCCTATAAATTCCTTCCAAATCAGTTCCCTTTTGTATAGGTTCGACCCTCCTTCCATGCCGCCCCTCTGGCGCCTCTCGATCCTACAATTATGCTTTATTATCAAAAGAAAAATGTAAATTCCGCGAAACCTATTTCGATCATGATTGGTTCGCCCCCGGAACTCTCCCGAAGTTCCATCTCCCAATCGAGGCAGTCAATTAACGTCGCCTCCGCTTAAATTCGAATATCGAAAACTATTATAGGCGCTTGCTGTTAGGCTCCGCCCGTAAGAGGGTGACCCTTAGTTTACCTCGTCTCCGCCTACCCCGAGGTTATAAAAACCCCGAGAGCGTCGGAAACGAGGTTCTTTGCTTTCTGACCATCTTCATAATACGTAAACTCTGTGACTTAAGTTGTAATTATTCCTGCAGTGGCACTACCCCTCCGGTCAATTTAGCTTCCATTTGATAATGGAACTTAACTTAAAATATATAAATTGTTCATTAAGCTTTAGTTAACTTGTCCCGATTAATCTGTCTTAAGTCTCACCTTAAGAGCTGTAATATAATCGCCATTTTTTACGTAACTAAAGTTAATCATTAATTAATTTAATTTTAATTAATTTAATTTCATTTAATTTAATTAAATTATTTTTGCTATAAAAAGAATTCTGTCCCAAAGTGAATTAATAAAAAGACTTAAATTTAGTTAGTCGTTTCCATTCACCGCATAAACTCGTTACAACCTCCGTACGGAAGCACTCAAAGGTGATCTTCCGAAACTTTACAACCAATTGAGGTAAGAGTGGTCAGTGACATCCACACACATTTTTGACAAGGCGCGAGCGCCGAGTGCATCCACTGGTAACCCGAGAGTGACGTGTCTATTATCCTTCGGATACAATTCCGACTCCAACCAAGGGGACCACCCCCGGTATTCATCGTCCTTAGTCGTCTAACAATCGAGTGGCCCTTTTAGGGACGTACCCCTCGACACTGGAGGTCCCACCGAGACGCAGAGGACCCAGGAACCCCCAGGACCCGGAATTTGGGTGAACGAAGTCTTGCCCATCTCGCCCCGGGTTCTCCCTCACTCCTCTCGGAAGGCGCCACGGCTGTACATGACGTCACCGCCCAGCCCTTGTCTCATCTGCGAGTGACCTTCAAATCGAGAGAGACGCCAGCTGATGCCACGACACGAGTCGCCTCAGTTTCCTCTCTCGATCCACTTCACGCGAACGTTTTTACGTTTGAGTGATAAATGAACGTAACTATTAAGTATCACTGATTACCCTTAACCCAATTATACCTTTAAATTGTGTACACAGTTTATACACTAATCATTAACATACTTTTGCCACCGTAATAATTCACGGTGAATGGTGACTACAAACAAACGTTAAGAAAATTTTAATTTTCTTTTTTGTTTTTTCTCTTTGAGTAAGTGGGATCCGTGAAGTGATTTTTACCACTTAATAATTTTTCTTAATTATCAAACTTAGTTTAAATTAACGTGTAATTTTAATTAATTACGTGATAGTGAAATACGCTATTACTGTGACTAGTAGTCATTTATTATTATTTTTCTTTAACGATTTTAATAAGTGAATTATTTTAAATTCGTTTTCATTATTGAATTACCGAGTGTAATATTTTATTTTTATTTTTGTAATTGAATAGGTTAGGTAGGGTTAGGTTTTTCTTTTCATTTTTTGTTTTACTTGGTGCTACGGAAATTACGCTTGTGACCTAATTGCAGGCCACATCCGTGAATACGATTGGGGCACGACTAGGGTACTTCCTTGCGGACTCAGGCAGAGGGTAGGATCCACCACCGCTGGAACTCACGTTGCCATCGTTAGGATCGAGGATACGGAAAGGGACTTTGTGTGGGACTCTTCATTCATTGGAGACCAACGATTCGACCATCGGATTACAAGTAACCTTTTGCTATCCCAACCTTTATTTTTTCTCATATTCGTTTTTTTTATTACTCTGATATCACCTATTTAAAGAGTGATAGAACAATACTGGCATAACTTGTTTTTTTTAGCAATCACGTCGTTCCTGATATACGATATTTTAGTGTGTTACTGCATTGTTGAGGTTTCCTCGATTGTTTGCGTTTGATTAAGTTAACCAAATTTTTAAACTTCTAATTTTTTTTAATTAAATAATTAGTAGTTTACTTAATTTGGACCCCCCCCCCCAAAAAAAAAAAACAACAACAAACACGCTGATACTATATATACTAGGACCACACTGCCAAAACACACTTCAATTGTTTGTTTTCGCGCGTGACGTGTATGCCACATTCCGATTCCGATTCAGACCGGGAATTTTTATTACCACTTACACCTCCACGCCCGTCCTTCCCCAAACGTCGCCGCATTCCCAACATCAACATGGCTGACACTAACACTGCTTCCACTGCTGCTGCTGCCGCCGCGACCGTACCTACGAAATGTTCTGGTTTCCAGGGTACTCAACTTACCAACGTCCGTTCCAAGATTTAAGGGAACCGTCGCGGGAAAGGCCACCGAGCCACTTGTTCAACACTGGCTCCACAAACTGGAAGTATATTTCGAGAATGAGAAGGTGATCGCGGACAAGGATAAGATCTTGGAAGCACAACGGTTTGTTGATCTAAAGAAGGGTCAGCATCGAAGTTTGTTGACACTAACCCCGACTTAGAAGCGGCCACTACATGGACCCAGTATCGTCGGATTCTCTTGGACAATTTCCGAGATGTCAGCGACACTCAACCATTTGTGGCCATGACCAATTTGTTCCGATTGCGTTGGCAGGATGGTGAAGATTTTATGGAATTTAGGAATCGCATTCAAGGCACTATGAATAGCGTCATCTTAGCCCTTGACGGAGCTTTTGATTATAAAATGTCCTCGCAAACGGCGAAGATGTCCTTTTCGGCCATGTATGCGAACCTACCAAGTCACCACCAAGTCAGATTCCAGAAACACGCGGATCTCACCGCGTCGTTAGCAACGGTCGTGAACAAAATGAAGGAGTCGTGTCCAAACTCAACTGATCTGAATATTCGTCGACCGAGGGAAGAACGAACCAAAACCTCCCAGTCTATCCGTTATGCAACCGAACAAACAGGAAGGCCCCAGAAGCAAAAGTTTGCTTCTGCAACGCCCGCGCCGTCGAACCGGTCTCGACCAGCTGCATCGCGACAGACCCCCGAGTTCGCCCCTACGGTGTTACAACTGCTGCCAAGTAGGACATGGCATAAAACAATGCAGGTCGGCTGCTTATTGCGATTCCTGCAGGGAATCCGGTCACCGGCGGGGAGATCGTCCCAAATGCCGGGAGAAGGGTCCGTCCCAGCGACGGAATGAGTGGTCCAAAGGATCTCGACCTCCCACAAGGCCACCGCAACAAGGATACCCTGAGGGAACCCCCTCTTATATAACTAACCCTACCCTAATCCATCGAACCAGGTAGTTCGAAATATTCTGACAGAATGTTTGACCGAGCTGGGATATACCAGATCACCAGCCTTACAACTGGAAAGTCGGGAGACGACCAATCCGCCCGATGATTTTTTAGAGGACCTGCCGGCTCCAGGATTCCCGTAAGGGACGAGCCGGGTTGCCCTCCCCAGGGGTAGCTATTCCTTCGTGGGAAAAACCAGGAGTTACTACTCCACTTAAGGACCCCGAGGGCCCTGCACGAATAATCCAGATACCACTGTAGAATCCTTTAAGTTCCCCTTTTCAGAAACCCTTGCATTGAACCCGAGACCTATGAGTCTCGTCCCGCTTCACAGAGAATTGTGGCAAACTCTGTTGACGTTCCCACGTCATATGTTTGCACAATTAAAATACGTTTGAAGATGCTGTCATTCCACTTCGCGTTCGAAGTGTAGATATGTTTGGTTGCTAGACACAGGTAGCAACGCTAACCTGATTAAACAGTCTAGTTTGAATAGAATTCCGGGAGTTTCCAAATTGGAACTTTTCCCGTCGAAGGTTGTTTTAAAGAACGTTAATGGAGGAACCATACCCTCCATGGGGCAAGTTAGGCTTAAACTGAAACTCGGCAAGTTAGGCTTCGATGCCGATTGCGTAATAGTACAAGACTCTATGCACTTTCCTACCGACATTTTACTCGGTTATCCCTTCCTAAAGGAAATGGTTGGGATCTTAAGTTTGAATCAAACGTTGTCCAAGTGCAAGGACAACTTATTCCGTTAGTGAATACGGAGTCGAACCCAGAGGTTCGTTTTTCACTGCTGTTGAAGCAGGATTGAAGGTTATTTCGGAAGATGTTCCCGATTTTGATGGAACCCTACAGGATTGTTGTAATCCTGTAATGGAGGGATTCCATTTTTTCCGGCTTTGTCGCCGTGTGATGGTTTAGAGTCGGGTGAAAATCCCGTTGCACGCCAGTCCGGCGTTCCTTGAAAGTTAGTTCAGAGTCTGTTCCAACCGATGAGTTTCAGTTGAGAGTTAAGGAAGAATTCGTTATTGAGCCCAACCAACAGGTCTGCTTCCGCGTAATTGTTACCTTTAACGATGGTACTTACGTGGATCCTGCGACTTCAGTAGTCGTGGAGAATGTTCTTGAAAACCAAGTTCAACATTCAGGCTTAGTAATTGCACGCAGTCTGTGCACTAGCGAAGAGGCAACTATCCCTCTACTGTGCGCTAATGTTGGTTCCGAATCCATTACGTTACAACCTAATACTTTAATAGGCAAGGCCTATTTGGCCCAAGCTGAGCCTATTCTTATTTCTCACGACGCAGGTGTACTCCTGGAGGCGTACCTCCAAACATTACGTGCTACTTACAAAGCATGTCTAGAGTCCGATCCCGCAAATTCTTTCCTTTGCAGCGACCCGGACTTGTTTGACCAATTACTGGACTTCTTGGTCGAACACGAAAGCATCATCGCACTCAAGGGTGATGCTTTGGGACGTTCAAACCTCGTCCCATTTCATATTAATCTCGCGGATAACACAAAGCCCATCTACATTCCGCCATATCGCGTTCCGCACTCCCAGCAGCTGGTTGTTGAGGAACACGTGAAGGAAATGTTAGATTTGGATGTTATCCGACCGTCGGTTAGTCCTTGGTCTTCTCCGTTGATCCTGGTCAAGAAGAAGGACGGAACGTTAAGGCCGTGCATCGACTACCGACGCCTCAACAAAGTGACCGTTCCAGACCGATTTCCGCTTCCCAACATGCAGGAGGTCATTCAATATGTTGGTAAAGCTAAATATTTTACCTCGCTGGATTTAGCTTCAGGGTACTGGCAGATGTCTCTGTCTCCAGAGTCACGGCCATGTACTGCGTTCACTACCAACCAGGGCCATTACGAGTGGAATGTTTTGCCATTCGGTGCCGAAACGGTCCGCGAATTTCTCTCGACTTATGAACATTGTGTTGTCCGGATTATTAGGTTCTCATGCCTTAGTCTATCTAGATGACATAGTGATCTATAGCGATACCGTCGAAGAACATTTCGTACGTCTTGCCAAAGTCTTCAGACGTCTTTCGAATGAGAACCTCAAACTAAAATTGGCTAAGTGCCAATTTTTCCGATCCTCGCTTGTGTATTTAGGATTTCTTCTTGCCTCTGACGGAATCCGACCGGATCCCGCCAAACTTCAGGTTCTCCTAAATTACCCTGTTCCTCGAAACGTTGATGAAGTGCGAACCTTTATCGGGTTTGTAGGATTCTATCGCAATTTCATTCCTAGGTTTTCAGACATAGCCGCTCCTTTGACCAATTTGTTCAAAAAGAAGGCTACTTTTGAATGGAATTCTGAGCATCAGAAAGCTTTTACTGATCTCCGCGACAAACTCCTGCAAGAACCCATACTGCAGTTCCCGGATTTTGGTAAACCTTTTATAGTAGCCACGGACGCTTCTAACTACGGGTTAGGTGCCGTCCTACTCCAAGAAGTAGAAGGTACCGAACTACCTGTGGCTTATGCGAGTCGGTTACTATCCAAGCCCGAACGTAACTATTCAGGGACTGAACGAGAAGCTTTAGCCATCGTATGGGCCCTGAAGAAGTTCAAGAACATTATCTACGGGTATAAAATAACAGTAAAAACGGACCATGCTCCGTTAACCTCTATATTTTCCAAAAAACTACCCGACGGGCGATTAGGTCGCTGGGCTCTTACCGTCCAGGACTTTAGCCCCGAATACGTTCACCGTCCCGGAAAACTCAACGTTCTCCCGGATTGTTTATCCCGAATAAATAAACCCGAAGAGGTCCGTGGAATTCATCGTATTGAGACTATTCCCAATTTCGATAGAGACACACTCTTCGAGGCACAACGCAAGGACTCGTATATCTCTAATTTGGTGCAGCAATTAAAAGCACAACCAAATTCGGAACTTCACCAGTTGTATGCTTTCCAGGATCAAATTTTGAATTATCAAATTTCTCCTGGGCAATACGTGGCAGAAGTTCCCGAGAGTCTTCAAGGCGTGGCAATTAAACTTTGCCACGACAGCGTTTGTGCTGGGCATCCCGGAATTGAACGGACACTAAAGTTGGTCCAAGCGCGTTACCATTTCCCACTTACGCGCACCAAGGTAACAGAACATTGCAAGGCATGCTCAGCATGTGCCAGGCATAAAGGAGCGCGTCCGCCCACCGCGCATATGCATGCGTACCCCGTTCCTGTTAGACCTTGGGAGCGCGTAGGAATGGACGTGATGGGCCCCTTTGTCCAAAGTCGAAATGGAAATAAATACGTTGTCGTTTTCACCGACCATTTTACCAGGTATAATGAAATTGTACCGTGCCTGCCCATACATCGGAGATCATTGCCAAGTGTTTACTCGAACGAGTAATTCAACGGCACAATACGCCGGTCGTGCTGCTCTCGGACAACGCTCGGGAATTTACCTCCGCGATGTTCGTAGAGTTATGCAAACGTCTCCACATCCAAAAGGTACAAATAACACCGTACCATCCGGCAGCAAATGGTCTGGTTGAGAGGCAGAACGAAAAGATCCTTAACGTCCTACGACATCTCGTGGACGCGGACCAACGTAATTGGGACGAGTGCATCTCCATGGTGCAGTGGACTGTTAACAACAACCACAGTCAACTCATCGGTGACACCCCTCATTTTAGATTGTATCATTACGATGCAAGATTTCCTTTCGACCTCCCAAACGACTCCACCGAAGAGGGATTTGACCTACAGGAACCCAACGCTATGCGGACGACCTGGCTCGCCATTCGTTCCAAGTTTTCGAAGATACACGATGTCTCAACCATGAGACCGACCGAATGGTCCACTACCAACACAAGCGGTACCCTAAGCAACGGACCATAATACCTGGAAACCGTTGCTGGTTGGCAGGTACGAAGCCTCCGGGCCTCAGTCGTAAACTCTGTCCAAAATGGGTAGGACCATATCGTGTCCTCGAAGACCTGGGGCATAACACCTTCACCATCCAACACTTGCAAACCTTAAAGAAAAAGGTTGTTCATGCCAACCAAATTAAGGTTACGAATGAGGATCCGAATCCCCCTCAACCGAAGTCGTCCCGACAACAAGGGGATACAACCCAACCCCGCGTTACCATACCGAAACCGAGAATTCGGACGAGTGGGAAGACTACCTAAGGCCCCCTCGGACTACCCTGTCCGTACAGCCTGAGGAAGCTATCCTTGAACCTGAAATGAACTGGAGCCACTCCCTGCTGCTCCTTCCACACCAGGTTGGAAGCCCCGGAGACAACTCCAAACTTTAAAATTTACCGGAGGGCCCCGCAGCCAGTGAGGAGCCCCCCGACTCACCATCACCACCCTCACCTATCGACGACCCTAAAACAGACCCTACAGTGACGTACCGATTTCGACCACAGGAGTCGTCGCAAGGCCCGTGGACTCGCTCCCGATCGCGAATACCCGAGTCACTAGAACACACACATAGCCCTATACTCGAGCCAAGCTCCGACCCCGTACCCACACTCCACTCCGTCCCTAAGACACCGACACAAGACAAGACACCTACACAAAGTCCCTCCCTACCACCGAAAACACCCCAGCTGCCATCGACTCGGCCTGCTCCGACTGCGCGAATACCCGAGTCACTAGCCACTACTTCGACGACCCATCCACCTCACCCCCTTCGTCCCCCGGACCGACCTTCGGTCAAACCCAAGGTGAGACCCAAATTCCCTTCCTGGAGAACTTCTCGGAAGTAACCGCTAACGCACCCAAAATTAATAATAACCTCGTCCACTGTGCTTACCTTTGTCTTCATTCTTTTTCCTGTTTCTAGTAGTACCTACCGCATCGTCCCCGGCGCTGTGGTCGAAACCCTAGCGGATGGCCATTTTTTAAAAGGCCACCTAAATGTGATTTTCGACCTACAAGCCCCATACGTTATTTTCCGTACGCTCAACGCCTGCCAACGAAAATTACTCTCCCACGCAATCGCTATTGCAAAAGCACCTCTCCACCCACCATACTCTACTCCGACTAAGTCGTTTACCATATATAAACAACTACTCTCCTCCACCTATGCTCACACTCTGGAAAACATACACGCCACACAATACAAACTTAACGATATGCTGGCCCTCCCTTGGATTCAGCAGTATCGCCCCAACAGTCCCTCAAACCGTACTAAACGCGGTTTCTTCGATCTCGGCGGGCAGTTGCTGAAGACCATTTTTGGCGTCGCCATTTCAGCAGATGTGCGTAGCGTACAACGCAAGATCCGACTGCTAGCGAGTGACAATATCGTTAAGGGCGATGTTTTAAAACGTACTGTCTTTGCAGCCAAACGAAATTTTCACCTTCTCCGCAATCTCACGACACATCTAAATGAGCTAGATTCCTTAATTATGTTACAGCGCCGAAATTATAATCAAATTGAATATGTCCACCTAATTAACCTCCAAATTACTGTCATTGATAAGTATCTCGATCAAGTTCACGAGACACATCAAATCGTAATGGCCGCACTTAATGCTGCCATGTCGAAACAAACACCCCATTCACTAATTCCTTATAAGACTCTAAATACATTAATAACGGACGCTAGTAAGGAACTCGCTCTAACCCCAATTTATCCATTACACTCATCCAACGCCCATCATTTTCTCGACCTCACCTGGACGTTACTTGGTAGCTCTCCATTCTCTATCATTATTGTTATACCCTTCTTCAATGCTCAATTATACAACACTTATCTTTTTCACCCCTTTCCCACAGTTTACTCTATGAGGAAAAACGTGACCCGTTTCATCTTACACACAGAACACCCATACTTTTTCCTTTCCAAAACCTACCAACAGTACACCCTGTTTACCACCCGCAACATTACTCACTGTAGGACACCTTTGTCAACCAAATTCCTCATTTGCCCTCCACTCCAACCCTTTGTTTCCATACATTTTCAGAAACCTTGTTATCTAATGCTGTTACAAAATTCGTCCCGTGCAAATTGCACGTTCCGAGCATTCAACCCTTCAACCCCCGTTCAGCTCCAAATAAGTTCCGACCTCCTCCTGTCCATCCCCAAAACGTGAAGCAACTCTGGATTGCCCGAACAACCGTAGTATGATACAATTGGATCCAGTTAGTAGAATCCCCTCCAGTTGTTCTATTATTACCTCTAGCTTTATATCCACAAACCCCAGAGTACGCTCCCTTAACAACACGCCTCGTCTTGTACACCCTATGGCTCACATCCCACCAAGTCCTCTCTTCAACCTTCCTCTTGCCTCTGTAACTCTTGTACCTTCCTTTAACTATCCCCCTTGGGATCAGCAATTGGATCGTATCACCGAAACCCTCCAAGAACGGTCTCATGTCATCCCACGTTCAGCCCCTCACCTACGTCAACGCCGCCGCTGTCATACTAATACTAATAATTATACTCATCTTCCTTGCTTGCCGCCCGTGTCGACGACTGAAGTGTAATGCCCTACTTCGGAGCCCTCACCTTCGGAAGAAGCCCCGGACGGTCTGCCCCAATCTTCAGCCCCCCGTTAGCTGTCACTACACCGAGAAATCCAAATTTTAATTAGTTAGCTAGCATGTAAATATTAGTTTTTGTTTCTGCTTAAAACTGTTAATCATATTATTTTTTTTGTTTAATTGTTACTTCTGCAGAAGGGGAGGTAGTGTCCCGTCGTGTAAATCCTTACGGTACAAAAGAGTTCGTCTCCGACGAATTGCATTCTAAACCTTGAACCCAAAATTCCTTTGTTCTGACATCACAGAGTGTGCATTCTTTCATACGCGGAGAAATCCAATGTAATCCACATAAATCCCAGTAATCCCATGTAATCCGTAGAAATCCACAAATCCCACGTAATCCACATAAATCCCATTAATCCCAATCTAAATTGTTAGATGCGAGGTGCATATGAAAATATGCACATCGCATGAATTCTTCGATCCCTCCGCGTCTCTATTATTGTCAGCATCGCGTGATGCAAGGCAAGCGTCTATAAACACCTCTGTTTTTATATTTTTTTTATTATTAAATTTTCCTAAAATCTTGACCTATTCCCATAGATAAAGCATAATTGTGTCAACCTATAGCCCACCAGATTTCCCCTAGCTCGACCTACTCGCATACCAAATTTCAGCTCTCCCTAACCCCTATTTCTCTTTTCCAAAGAATCACGCAAAAGTGGTTATCTCGAATATGAAATTCATTTGCGCCCTATAAATTCCTTCCAAATCAGTTCCCTTTTGTATAGGTTCGACCCTCCTTCCATGCCGCCCCTCTGGCGCCTCTCGATGCTACAATTATGCCTTATTATCAAAAGAAAAATGTAAATTCCGCGAAACCTATTTCGATCATGATTGGTTCGCCCCCGGAACTCTCCCGAAGTTCCATCTCCCAATCGAGGCAGTAAATTAACGTCGCCTCCGCTTAAATTCGAATATCGAAAACTATTATAGGCGCTTGCTGTTAGGCTCCGCCCGTAAGAGGGTGACCCTTAGTTTACCTCGTCTCCGCCTACCCCGAAGTTATAAAAACCCCGAGAGCGTCGGTAACGAGGTTCTTTGCTTTCTGACCATCTTCATAATACGTAAACTCTGTGACCTAAGTTTGTAATTATTCCTGCAGTGGCACTACCCCTCCCGGTCAATTTAGTTTCCATTTGATAATGGAACTTAACTTCAAATATATATCAATTGTTCATTAAGCTTTAGTTAAACTTATTCCCGATTAATCTGTCTTAAGTCTCCCCTTAAGAGCTGTACATATAATCGCCATTTTTTTACGTAACTAAAGTTAATTCATTAATTAATTTAATTTAATTAATTTAATTTAATTTCATTTAATTGAATATTATTTTGCTATAAAAAGAATTCTGTCCCAAAGTGAATTAATAAAAAGACTTAAATTTAGTAGTCGTTTCCATTCACCACAAAAACTCGTTACAACCTCCGTACGGAAGCACTCAAAGGTGATCTTCCGAAACTTTACAACAAATTGAGGTAAGAGTGGTCAGTGACATCCACACATTTTGTGACAAGGCGCGAGCGCCGAGTGCACCCACTGGTAACCTGAGAGTGACGTTGTTTATTATCCTTCGGATACAATTCCGACTCTAACCAAGGGGACCACCCCTGGTATTCATCGTCCTTAGTCGTCTTCAACAATCGAGTGGCCCTTTTAGGGACATACCCCTCGACAGTAATATAATAACAGTACTAGGCAACCTCCTTAAGGATTCAACTTGAAGTCCAGAAACACATTAGGCCATTGTCCCAAACCACCTACACTAATACCAGTGAAAACCTCAGTAGCTCCAGGGGTTGGCAATATCCTATTTTGGCATCCCAAATTATTCAACCAACCAGTTAGGTCAACCGTACACCTTTGATGATTGGTTAGGTTAAGTCTTATATTTTCATTTAAACTAACAAAAATATCAAGACTTAACCTAACCAATCATCAAGGGCATACAGTTGACCTAACGTGGTAGTCAATTAACTTAATTAACAAAGTAATTTTAAATTGTTGGAGTACCATTTATTTGGTAAATTTATAGTATTACACCCGTCTCCCTTTAGAGGTGAAATTTATGTTTTTCCTATGGTTTTTGATGTGCTTTGAATGAATCTGACCTTCAAAACTGTCGGAAATGACTCATTTTTTAGATAACCCCCCTCCCCCAGCCAGCAATCGAAAACGAGTCATTTCCGATGGTTTTGAAAGTCAGATTCATTTAAAACATCAAAAACCATAGGAAAAACAAATTTCACCTTCAAAATTAACCTAACCTAACCTAAATCACTTATAGTCTTGTAGGCAGCCCAGGAATCACTATAAATCACAGAGCCAGGCCTAATGTACTTCTAAATGAGTGGAATGAGTGTTCCATTCCGGTATGAAAGTAATTCAAATTCGAAATGGATGAAGCGCAGTGATTGGGCAGACATGTAACGAACACACAAACGAACGTACGAACACACACTAGATACACACCAAAAAAATGTTTATATCTCGAAAACAAAGCATTTGCGACGGAAATGCTATCGAAGGAAAGTGTCTTAGAATTAAAAAATCTACTTAATGAACATATAATAATTGCTGGATGTTAGACGGGTGTAATACTATAATACCATTTATTTTTGGTTGGTTGAATAATATGGGATGCCAAAATAGGAAAATAGGATATTGCCCAGGGGTTAATATTTGTTTTAACACAAGCAGGATGTCAATATGATGCTATAATATTATGAATCCACGTAAAATAATAACAGAAAACTGTTTCATATGTTGTGCACCACTTCCTTTGCGCTACAGTGGAACCTTGCTTAACGAGTGCCTCGTATAACGAGCCAAAAGAATGGGGGAAAATTACCTTGCATAACGAGCGACACTTTGCTTAACGAGCAAAATATTTTAAAAATAAAATAACATCTTTTCAACACAAAAGCAAAATAAATACAGTAAGGTCGCGGAGTCCATCCAAGCGTCTTACTTACATTGACTCGCTTTCTTTATCCCCCAAGTCTCCTCCTGCATGTCCACCCCCAAGTTCAACGTGTGGGTGACTCACTGCCCAGTGCTGTTTCCCTCGTTTCTTGCCTCGCGGCTCTTAGTCTGTTTTGTCAGGGGAGGACGAAGAAACGCCCGTAGCAGAACAACAACCCTCCAGTGCAATAAGGGAGATGCTGAGATCTTGGGAATCTGTTGTATCATACGTTGAAAAGCATCATCCTAATAAGGCAGTGACTATGCGATCTACAAATTTATTTAATGATAATGTTATCACGCATTTTCGTCAAAATTTAAAGCGTAGACAAAAACAAATGTCTCTAGACAGTTTCCTCGTGAAAAAGGATCCAAAAGAAAGTGAAAGTGCCTCTAAAAAATTTAAAGCTAGTGACTGTGAGCTCGTCGAGAATGTTATTGCATTGAACGAAGACGATTCTCCTCCTTCCCCTCAATAACCCTCTCCTCCTCCCCTGTCTCTTCATTTCCTTTGCGTGCGTCAGGAGCACCTTCTCTCTTCGTAAGTTATTTATAAATTTCACCGCTTACTAATTATTTACATTCTCTTTTGGATTAATTTTTATTAATAATCTTTTCATTTCATGCAATAATAATTTAAAAAATGCCTTTAAATATCATTATAAATATTATTTTAAG
Organism: Bathynomus jamesi; assembly: GCA_023014485.1. Lineage (NCBI taxonomy): Eukaryota > Metazoa > Arthropoda > Malacostraca > Isopoda > Cirolanidae > Bathynomus > Bathynomus jamesi. The sequence continues at coordinate 690,872 of JAJOZX010000569.1, read as the reverse complement.
TTTTTTTAAGCATGGAACGCATTATCATATTTTACATTGATTCCTATGGAAAAAAATTGCCTTGTTTAACGAGCATTTTGCATAACGAGCACAATTCGGGAACGAATTATGCTCGTTAAGCAAGGTTCCACTGTATTGCCAACTTATATCCGGCGAGTCATGATTACAAAGTTAGAAATTCTTACATTTCATTTGGTTAGGTTAGGTCTAGTTGGGTTAGATTAGGTACTTCCCTCACCAGAAAGCATTTTTCTTTGGTTAATTTCAACAGGTTTGGAAAGAATCAGAGATCCATTTCTTGGAATTTAAGCGAGTGGTTTTCCAGATATTTTCATCTGCATAAAAAATGAAGATATCTCGAAAACTACACCTTCACCCATGAAACGAATCTCGGATTCGGTAATTATTCATTTTTTGACCCAGTCTCTTTTTATAATCAAAGCGAACTTTTCTGGTCAATTTTGAGGTGTTCTGCACAAATCTACCATCCATTTCCTGGGCAAATGTTAGTTTTTGAGATATCGTCATCTTGAAAACTACGCATTTGCACAGGAAATGGATGGCAATTTCGTACAAAACACCAAAATTAACCAGAAAAGTTTGCACTCATCATTTTTGTTTAAACTAACGAATTTAAACAAAAATATCATGATTTAACCTAACCAATCATCAAGGGCGTACAGTTGACCTAACCAGTATCACATACTGAACTATCCGCAAAACATTAGGACTGATCAATTTATGATGCGTGATCTTTACCGGGGCTCTGCCCCCATACCCCTGGAGACCTAAATTATACAAATGATAATGTAATAACATGTGCCAACCTTGCATGGGTAGTCCGCTAAATTTCACCTACCCTTAAACTGAAATGATACACGCTTATTTTTAGGATTTTTTTACGGCACCTAAAGACCTTCTGGTCTTTTCTTAAAATACAAGCACTATTGCATTTAGGCCAGGTCACAGATGTTTTAATTATTCTGTGATTGAAAAAAAGGTCTAAACTCTTGTCTTCATCGAGGGCAATATGGCAGATCACATCTTCAAAATCAAATATGCATAACTGACACGTCATACTTCGTCACAAAAAAATTGAACTAAACAGACGAACAATTGCTAAAAATGATTTATTTGTAAAACAAGACAAATTCAATTACACAGAAGTAGCCAGAATCACCAAAAATAAGAAATATTCACCAAATAGTCAATATATATATATATATATATATATATATATATATACATTGAAAAAAAAATAAAAATAGAAAATATATTTTAATAAAAAAAACATACAAATTTGCACAAGATAATATGGTTATTATTCATTTTTTGACCTAGTCACACCCAGCTAAAACAGTAATATATATTGAATAACCAATCAAAACTGAATAAGAAAATATATATATTATCTTGTGCAAATTTGTATAAAATGTGGTTTTTTATTAAAATATATTTCCTATTTTTGGTGTTTTTTCAATATATATATATATATATATTGACTATTTGGTGAATATTTCTTATTTTTGGTGATTCTGGCTACTTCTGCGTAATTCAATTTGTCCTGTTTTACAAATAAATCATTTTTAGCAATTTTTCGTCTGTTCAGTTCGTTTTTTTGTGACGAAGTATGACATGTCAGTTATGCATATTTGATTTTGAAGATGTGATCCGCCATATTGCCCTCGATGAAGACAGAGTTTAGACCCTTTTTTCAATCACGGAATAATTAAGACATCCATGACCTGCCCTAAATACAATAGTACTTGTATTTTAAGAAAAGACCAAAAGATCTTTAAATATCGTAAAAAAAAATCCTAAAAATAAACGTGTCATTTCATCAGTTTAAGGGTAGGCAAAATTTAGCAGACTACCCATGCAAGGTTGGCACATGTTATTACATTATCATTTGTATAATTTAGGTCTCAGGGGGTATGGGGCAGAGCCCCCATAAAGATCACGCACCACAAATTGATCGGTCCTAATGTTTTGCGGACAGTTCAGTACGTGACACCAGTTAGGTAAACTGTACGCCCTAGATGATTGGTTAGGTTAAGTCATGATATCTTCGTTTAAATTAGTTAGTTTAAACGAAAATTACGAGTGCAAACTTTTCTGGTTAATTTTGAGGTGTTTTGTACGAAACTGCCATCCGTTTCCTGTGCAAATGCGTAGTTTTCAAGATGACGATATCTCGAAAACTACGCATTTGCACAGGAAACAGATGGCAGATTCGTGCAAAGCATCTCAAAATTGACCAGAAAAGTTTGCTCTCATTATAAAGAGAGACTGGGTCAAAAAACGGGTTATTATGTATTTTATCACACTCAGTCATTTTACACACCAAAATACATTTTTCTAGTAGTATTTGATATGATTTGTTCAAATATGACCTCCATTTCCGTCAGAAATGAGATCCAACAAAGTTATAATACTTTGAAGTTTGGCTCATTTTCAAGGGAAATGGAAGTCAAAATCTAAGCAAAACATCAAATATTACTAGAAAAATGTATTTTGGTATTAATTAACCTAACCTAACCGTGGCTAAACGAGCCTAGAGTATTACCTTATTATGGATTAGGTGGTGGATACAGACGAGAGCTCGTTTAGCCACGGTTAGGCTCGTTTAGCCACGGTTAGGCTCGTTTAGCCACGGTTAGGCTCGTTTAGCCACGGTTAGGCTCGTTTAGCCACGGTTAGGCTCGTTTAGCCACGGTTAGGCTCGTTTAGCCACGGTTAGGCTCGTTTAGCCACGGTTAGGCTCGTTAGCCACGGTTAGGCTCGTTTAGCCACGGTTAGGCTCGTTTAGCCACGGTTAGGCTCGTTTAGCCACGGTTAGGCTCGTTTAGCCACGGTTAGGCTCGTTTAGCCACGGTTAGGCTCGTTTAGCCACGGTTAGGCTCGTTTAGCCACGGTTAGGCTCGTTTAGCCACGGTTAGGTTAATTAATACCAAAATACATTTTCCTAGTAATATTTGATGTTTTGCTTAGATTTTGACTTCCATTTCCCTTGAAAATGAGCCAAACTTCAAAGTACTATAACTTTGTTGGATCTCATTTCCGACGGAAATGGAGGTCATATTTGAACAAATCACATCAAATACTACTAGAAAAATGTATTTTGGTGTGTAAAATGACTGAGTGGGATAAAATACATAATTACCAAAAAACGAATAATTACCTCAGATTCTTTCAAAACACATTGAATTTAACCAGGAAAATACTTCCTTGTAAAAAAAAAAAAAATGAAGCTTATGTATTAAAGTTAGGTCTAGGCTAACTAGACCTAACTCCTAATTTGCACAAGAAACGAATCACAAATTCTTTCAAAACACATCGAAATCACCCAGAATACTTCCTGGTAAAAAAAAAATTAAGCTTATTTGTTAAAACGAACAATTACCACTCTAGGCTGTAAAGCTTATGCTTACAGCTGGACAGAAAAACAAATCTGAATAGGCTATAAAAGACTCCTGAAACTTAGTTGATAGTAAGTAGGCTATGATTGGTTAATATATTTATAGACAGAATAAACAACAAGCGGGAAACAGCCTATTGGCTGATATTACTAGGATAAAATCGCTGCCTTTGTTAAAGTCGCTTTCGTTTAGTGCAATTAAATTAAAGTCAAGTCAATTCAAATTGCGACGTTCTTTTGCTCAAAACAAACTAGATTTGCCTCGAGGTTTGCCTAAGCCAGCTGCGGATGTGTTATATTTATAGTTATATTTTTGTAAACAAACAATTTGTCGTCTGTAAACTCAAAATGTTTCAGGAATTCATCATATCGTACTACAGTTATTTTATTGTATTAATAATAATGTATGTCGTAATTACTGTATGTAGTATTTGTCGTTAAAAGACGTGTGTGTGTATATATATATATATATATATATATACAAAGCAGGGCACAAACCGTTAATCCGTTAATCGTTAATTAACGAAGTTAACTTTTTCGTTAACGATTTAACTTTTAAGTTAACTTTGAAAATCATTATCGGACTAATTAACTTCCGTTACATTTAACTTCCGTTAACTCAAGTCCGTTAACCCAAAAAATTCATAAATAAACGTTTAAAAGTTTCTATTATTTTCAGTGCTGAGCAGGTGCGCAATTAATCCGCCACTGTTAAGTTATTTATGGCATTGGTTTGAGCAAAACATGGTCGACTGTAAAATCAGGCGGAAAGATTTGCCATTTGAGTTGAATGTTTCAACTTCTTTCAAGAAATATCACGAGCATTTTAAGGCACTTTCAATAATATATATGTAACAATTACAACAAATAACTACATTCGTTTCATTTCCAGTCTGTCTCTTGCGCAACATGTTTGTGCTAGTGAATATTTAAAAATAATCGTTGTCAAGTAAGTCATGTATATTTATAATATGTCTGTGAGTACCTTATTAGTAGTCTCCTTGATACATTTCAAGAACCATAAAACTGATCAGGTAAGATTTCAATTCTCATGTCAACAACGAGGAGGAGGAGGAGGATGATTCTCTCAGTGCTGTCATCCAGACAAAAGAGAGCAGCAGAAGCCACAGGTCACTCAAGGGCAAGGCCAGAACTTGGTCAAGACCTGGCTGGAGACCAACTCCAAGGACTTGCTGACAGATGCTGCCTTCTTGGGTGAGCAAGTGTTGGTGGACTTGTTCATCAAGTTCAACACAGCCATCCCCTCCAGTGCTGCAGTGGAGCGTTTGTTCTCTATGGGCAAGGACATCCTGAGGGCCAAGAGATCATCCCTGTCTGATGAAAACTTTGATATGCTAATTTTCATGAAGGGCAACATGCATCTCATGGACAAAATGGAGAACGAGAAGAAGAGGGAAAATTAAATTATATATATATATATATGTGTTTTTCATTTTTTTTATAATAAAAGTTAACGTTAACGGTTTATCGGTAACTTCCGTTACATGTTTAACGGATTAACGGTTAACGAAGTTAACTTTTTGGTTAACGGATTAGCGGTTAACGAAGTTAACTTTTTGGTTAACGGTGCCCACCACTGTATATATGTATATATATATATATATATATGTATTGGTATCGCGTCTGACCGGCAATCGGAAGATCCCGGGTTCGATTCCCAGGTGGTTACCTCATTTTTTCATTTGTTTCGTTCTCTCTCTCTCGTCTTGCGCGGAATATCTCCTATACAAGCGTCGTTCTTTACGTTATTTATACTGCGTGTTCTTTGCAGTTGAATGTATATAATGTTACGGCATGCGGGAGGTGCCCCCTTGGGGCATTGGTTTCTGCGAGTATGTAGAAGAATTACGGCATTTGGAAGAGTGAGGTCCATTGTGTATTGGTATCGCGTCTGACCGGCAATTGGAAGATCCCGGGTTCGATTCCCAGGTGGTTACCTCATTTTTTCATTTGTTTCGTTCTCTCTCTCTCGTCTTGCGCGGAATATCTCCTATACAAGCGTCGTTCTTTACGTTATTTATACTGCGTGTTCTTTGCAGTTGAATATATATATATATATATATAGCCAGGTACGCCCGGCTCATCGGGGAATGTTCTGAGCCAGGCGTCTAATCTTCTTTTGAAGATGTCCACTGCAACTCCCTTCGTGTTTCTTAGGTCTTTTGGCAGCTGATTAAACAGTTTTGGTCCCCTCACAACAAAACTATTTTCTTTCATGGTTAAGGATGTTCCCTGTCTCGCCTTTAATTTGGGAACACGGCACAGTCTACCTATGGAAAACTGATGAGTGGGTAGTTGGGAGGTAACGAAAATGGTTCACTGAGTAGGTAGGTAGTTAATCTAACAATTATTAAATTCCTTTTATGTCAATAACTGGGTGGATGAAACCAATTGGTTGCTCACCAGAGTTATTCTCCACACTAGTATTTATATACTGTGTGACAAGAGCGTGCTCGGTAATAGATATACATTACCGATCAACCAACCGAGGAAAAAACCAAGACAACGCTGGTGGAAAAAGCCCCGCGAAGAGCAGAACAAGGGAGAACGAAAACGAGGAACGGGGCGACAAGACGCAACGAGAGAAGGGACGAGAACAGACAACGAAAAGATCCCCACCAGCAAGTACGCTCTTAACAATTAAACAAAGACGGGATAAGGGACTCTCTAATAACTAGCAGTAAGTGACTAATTGTGTTTTTAGCCCAGTTAGATCTAACTTCTAACTTAGAAGTAAACGCATTAAATTAAGCTGGGTCAGACAAATTAGGCCTACATTGTGGTCTAAGACCTAGCATCAACTCATAGCTTAACAAAGGTGAAGGTAGATTGCCCTAATCTAATTTGGTGAGGAATCCTACTGTGGACCTCAATTTATCTGCCCGCTCTGGACCATTTCCGGAATCTCTAGGCTGACCCCTACAGGGCTAGACTTAATCTACTCTATAGTTAGACTGGAGATATAAGGGGTGGGTTAATTGTGGACCAATTCATACAGAGCATTTTTCACATTGGTAGTCCGTGTGTGGGGAATTTACAAACCTTAACCTTACTTAACAAAAATTGCAGAATTAGGCTAAATGGTCTAGCCTAAGCCTAACCTAATCAAGCCTAAAGTAACAAACTTGCCTAATTAGGTCTACAACCTAGGGCCTAACTAGGAAACATTTACATTTAAGGAGTCTCATCTCTTATAAGCTTAGACCTGAGTGACACATAAGTACTTGGGGGGATTAAACCAAATTTAAAACTTGACTGTTTTGTCTGTGATCTCTCTTCTCTGGTAATTTCTTCTTGTCCTATATTTCATTACGATCCCCAGTTAAACAACATTAGTGAACAAGCATTTAAAATGCATACAACTCCAAGCATCCAATTCTTCTTTTAAGGAAGAATCATTCAACAGATTTTTTCAACAGGCACATGCATTCCTTGCAATCTGTGTGTATATATATATATGTATATATACACTGTACTCTTTACATGTGCCACAAATACACTCAACCTATCTGAACATAAGCAAGGATTGCATGGGTTACTCAAAAGGGTCTTATGGCCTACTTTGGCCATAGCCCAAACACTGAACCTTGGTCTTATGGCCTACTGTGGCCATAGCCCAAACACTGAACCTTGGTCTTATGGCCTACTGTGGCCATGAGCCAAACAATAAAGGTCTTATGGGCCTACTTGGCCATGGGCCAAACAATAAGGGTCTTGGGCCTACCTTGGCCATGGGCCAAACAATAAGGGTCTTATGGCCTACCTTGGCCATGGGCCAAACAACTGAACCTTGGTCTTATGGCTTACTGTGGCCATGAGCCAAACAATAAAGGTCTTATGGCCTACCTTGGCCATGGGCCAAACAATAAAGGTCTTATGGCCTACCTTGGCCATGGGCCAAACAATAAAGGTCTTATGGCCTACCTTGGCCATGGGCCAAACAATAAAGGTCTTATGGCCCTACCTTGGCCATGGGCCAACACAATAAAGGTCTTATGGCCTACCTTGGCCATGGGCCAAACAATAAAGGTCTTATGGCCTACCTTGGCCATGGGCCAAACAATAAAGGTCTTATGTCCTACCTTGGCCATGGGCCAAACAATAAGGGTCTTATGGCCTACCTTGGCCATGGGCCAAACAACAATTGAACCTATGTAAAAAGTGTACTGGCCAGGGACATAATAAGAAATACTGTAAATCTAGGTTAAGATTCAATTGTAAGTTTTGTAAAAGTTTACGACATGTCTCATCAATTTGTGATTCACCAAAGTGTCCAAACAATAGTACTCAAACTCAAAAGATACCTCCACCAAACAAAGGTAATCAAGAAAATGCCACTTTCATGGGACATTCTGTTTGTTCAAACAACGAAACAAGAAACACTGAGATTCTTTTACCAACTATTACTTTGGACTTAGTGAATGGATTTCAAATGATGAGGATTTAAACAAAAAGATTTTAAAGGATAATAATGGTCTTACTGAGCCATCAGACAGAGTTAAAACTTTAGGTATGAACTGGTATTTGGATGCAACTTCTAACAGTCATGATTCAATCTGTACTAAAGGTTTTAAACTTGATGAGGAAGCAGATACTAAAAGACAAATATTATCAGAGGCTTCCAAAATTTTTGATCCCATGGTCTATTCCTGCCTTCAACAATAAAATCAAAGATTCTCCTCCAAGAAATTTGGAGGACAAATGTTGTGTGGATGATCCAATACAAATGAAGATCAAAAATCTTGGAAGAAGTTAGCTGCTGATTTAACAAAAGTGCAGAACATTAAAATTCAAAGGTGCTGGGGTTTAGGGATAAGCCCCAGAGACTTCATGTTGTGTTTGCTGATGCAAGCACACAAGCTTATGGGTGCTGTGCGTATCTTGTAAGTCCTACAGAAAGTCATCTAATTTATGCAAAAGGGAAAGTTGCAACCTCTCAAACCTACCCGAACCATACTCAATTGAAACTATTGGCTGCTGCATTAGCCATTAAAACCATTTCATTGCTTAAGGATGCTTACCATGATGTGAACATAACTGATATCCACATCTGGCTTGACAGTAGATTTGTCTTGCCTGGATACGAGATGATAGCATTAATAGTAAGAATATTTGTAAGAAATAGGCTAAAAGAAATAGCTGAAGCTAATGAAAGCCTACAAGTAAACTTTCACTATGTCCAACTAAACAAAATCCAGCAGACTTTCTGACCAGAGGTTTATCCTACAAGTGTTGAAGTCAAACAAAACTTGGTTTATGGGACCTAAGTGGCTCTGTAATACAGACCAATGGCCTGTGGAACAAGTTAACTTGACATTAAATTTAATCTTTTCAAATGAAAAGGTTGAACCAATCACTAATTATGAACGTTATTCTGATTTCAGTAAACTTGTCAGGGTCACAGCCTACTGTTTGAGGTTTGCTCACAACTGTTTAACTACAATAAACAAACAGCTAAATAAAAACAATCATAATTATACAGAAGTTGCAACCAAGTACTGGATAGGCCATGCACAACAAAAAGAGTACAATAAAGAGTTAGAATTCTTGACTAATGGGAAACAAACAAAAGAACCTGTACCATCAGTAGTTGTGGATCTAAACTTGTTCAGAGATGAGGAAGGCCTTCTAAGGTGTAAAGGGAGATTAGACAAATCAAAACTGTCATACAAAAGCAAACATCCAATCCTTTTACCTAGATTTAGCTATTTGACAACATTAATCATCAGAAAAACACACAATGATGTATATCATATGGGGGTACCACAGACACTAACTACATTAAGAAAAACTTATTGGATACCCAAGGGAAGGATCACTGTTAAAACAGTCCTGAGTGAGTGTCACATGTAGGCGTATTCATGCTAGGCCCTATAGGAAACCAAATCCTCCTGCTTTGCCAGAGGAGAGAGTTACTCTCAACAGACCCTTTGAGACTGTAGGCATTGACTATACAGGAGCATTGACTGTAGGGGTGGGTGACACTGAACAAAAAATGTACATTGTACTGTTTACATGTGCTGCCTCACGAGCTGTTTATCTGGATGTTGTGGAGGACCTTACAGCAGAATCTTTTGTTGCTGTCTTTAAGAGATTCTGTGCACGACATTCAGTACCCAAGACAGTTTAGACTGACAATGCTACATATTTCAAGGCTGGTGAACAAGTCATCCACGACTTGTTAAGCGATGAACTCACACAATTATATATAAAAAATTCAAACATAAAGTGGAAGTATATTCCGGTTGCCTCTCCTTGGTATGGTTCTATCTGGGAGAGGAATATACAAACAGTAAAGAATTGCTTGAAGAAAGCAATTGGTAAAAAACAGATACACTTGTTTGAGTTACTCACTCTCCTGGCTGAGATTGAGAACATCATTAACAATAGACCACTCACTTATGTGAGTGACAACATTAATGACCCGGAACCATTAACTCCAAATCATTTGATTCGGGAGAACAAGTTAGTCTCCTGCCGGACTACAATATAGACTCTTCAGAAGACCCAAACTGGACTCAACGACACGATGAACTCCAGACTAAGTTACAACACTTAACTAGAGTTAAAGCTCATTTTATTAAACAGTGGAAAACTGAGTACTTGATGGGTCTAAGGGAGAGACATAAACAAATGACTAAGAAGGATTGGTCTGACACAATTAAGGTAGGGGACCTTGTTCTCATACATGACAGTACTCCAAGACAATACTGGCCTCTGGCTAGAGTTTAGAACTCAGACCAGGGGCAGACGGGGTAACAAGAGTGGTCAAATTAAGGACTTCAACGGGTGACACAACAAGAGACATTTCTCTTTTGTACCCTTTAGAGTCTGGACCCAAAACAATGGACTTTGGAGAACCTTCTCCACTGACAGTAACAACTGGAGACACTGAACTTCCAGTAACTATTCCTTTGACAGTAGGAGTGGTAACGCATCCTACTACAACATTGACAGACACAAGACCTCAGCGACAAACAGCATTAAAGGCGCGACTATTTTTACAACAAAAAATAGATGCTGGGGAATTGTAATTTTATCTTCTAACTTTCACTTTTTCTTTTCTTATGGTAAAGACCATAGATAGTTTCATCCTATGGATGTATATTTTCTCTTCTAATTAAATGCTACACCTTCTCCATGAGAAGGTGAGGATAGGCACTGTTAATCAGATTAACAGGCATTTACAGTCAAATAGTTAGCTAGTCTACACTCAGACATAAAAATTGGTGACAATGACACCAAAATTTTTATCTCCCGGGGCCCCCAGTATATGGAAAAACTGATGAGTGGGTAGTTGGGAGGTAACGAAAATGGTTCACTGAGTAGGTAGGTAGTTAATCTAACAATTATTAAATTCCTTTTATGTCAATAACTGGGTGGATGAAACCAATTGGTTGCTCACCAGAGTTATTCTCCACACTAGTATTTATATACTGTGTGACAAGAGCGTGCTCGGTAATAGATATACATTACCGATCAACCAACCGAGGAAAAAACCAAGACAACGCTGGTGGAAAAAGCCCCGCGAAGAGCAGAACAAGGGAGAACGAAAACGAGGAACGGGGCGACAAGACGCAACGAGAGAAGGGACGAGGACAGACAACGAAAAGATCCCCACCAGCAAGTACGCTCTTAACAATTAAACAAAGACGGGATAAGGGACTCTCTAATAACTAGCAGTAAGTGACTAATTGTGTTTTTAGCCCAGTTAGATCTTCTAACTTCTAACTTAGAAGTAAACGCATTAAATTAAGCTGGGTCAGACAAATTAGGCCTACATTGTGGTCTAAGACCTAGCATCAACTCATAGCTTAACAAAGGTGAAGGTAGATTGCCCTAACCTAATTTGGTGACGAATCCTACTGTGGACCTCAATTTATCTGCCCGCTCTGGACCATTTCCGGAATCTCTAGGCTGACCCCTACAGGGCTAGACTTAATCTACTCTATAGTTAGACTGGAGATATAAAGGGTGGGTTAATTGTGGACCAATTCATACAGAGCATTTTTCACACTACCTTTTCTACTTTCCACCGTTGTTTGGGGAGTTATAGGGTTCAGAGTAAGATTAGGGACTAGTTTCTCCATTATTTTCCAAGTGTAAATAATGGTGTATCTTTATCTTCTCCTTTCCAGTGAATATAGGTCTAGTTCGCGTAACCTTTCTCAGTAATTTAGTTCTTTGCACCCCTTGATCTTGGCTGTGAAGCTTCTCTGAATCCCTTCCAGCTGTCTAATGTCCTCTTTTATATATGGGGATGTTAGGACCGAGCAGTATTCCAATTTGGGAATGATCAGCGTTTTCAATAGGGGAATCATTACATTACAGGTTCTTAATATCTGCCCCGTTATTCTCTTTGCTCTGTTTACTGCTATCTTATTTTGCGTTTCAAATTTCGCATCATCAGACATTACAACCCCTAAATCCTTTGCTCTAGAATTTTTCTGAATTTCCTGTCCATTTGGGGTGTAATATTCCATGGATTTTAGGTCTTCTCTTTTTCCGTACTGAAACGGCTAAAATTTCTCAGTGTTAAACTTCATATTGTTGTCTTCCGTCCACTTGTAGATTCTGTTCATGCCGGTTTGTAGAGATCCTATATCTTCTGGGTTTCTTATTTTTCTACTGATCTTTGTGTCAGTGTCATCCGCGAAGGATGTTACTGTGCTCTCTCTGGTAACGTCTTCATCTATGTCACTTAGCATGATTATGAAGAGTAGTGGAGCTAATACTGTTCCTTGTGGTACCGAGCTGAGGACCTCTGATTCTGATGAAGATACTCCTTGTACTGTAACGACTTGCCGCCGCTCACTAACGAAATTATATATCCATTTCCCTACTTTTCCTGTTATTCCCATATATTTCAGTTTATGTATTATCATTCCATGGTCACACTTGTCGAACGCTTTAGCAAAGTCTTTGTATATTACATCATAGTTTTCATTACTTTCAAGTTGTGATAGGCATGATCTGCCTGACCGAAACCCATGTTGGTTATCATTGAATTTTTTCTGAGTTTCCAGAAAGTCATAGATTTTCTTTCTAACTATTCTTTCAAATATTTTGGTGAGATGAGATGTAAGCGACACCGGCCTATAGTTTTTGGCCTCCGATCGATCTCCTCCTTTATATATTGGGACTATGTTTGCGCTCTTCAGGATGCCCGCTATTTCCCCCGTGTCTAGTGATCGTCTCTATATCCAATATAGGGGCTCAGCGATTGTATTCTTGCAGTTTTTGATCAGTGTGGCATTCCATTTATCCGGTGCTGCCGCTGAGTGTGTTTTAGTGTCCCTATGGCTTGTGTAATATCATCTATCGTAAAGTCGAAGTCCGTTATACTTTCCCCTTGTAGTTCTTCTTCAAAGAACGTGTTTCTATCGCATATCAATTTGTCAGTTTTTGGGATACTGAAAGATGATTCGTACTGAACTCTTAATATTTCAGATACTTCCGTTAGATCATCAGATAAAGCTCTATTCTCGTTTTTTAAAGGTCCGATAGTCGCATGGTTTTTCGACTTTCTTTTTGCGAAATTACAGAAGTACTTTGAGTTAGCCTTTATCGCTTCAATAGCGTCTTCTTTTTCTGTATGCTTCTCATTTAGTAGTTCCTGTATGATGTCATCGATACTTTGCAGTTTATCATTTAATATTTTTTTGATGTTATCTTTACAGTTACTTAATTTTGCAGTCACTCTTTTTTTTCTTTCGGAACAATGCCTCTTTTGTTTCTCGAACCTGCTTCTCTTTTCTCCTTGTATTTTTGGGACATGTTTTTCCACAATTTCTAACGTCTTCTCCTCTGAAGTCATTAGCATCTCCTCCGTTGTCTTGGCCTCGAAAATGGTTTTCCAATCTATTACTTCCATGCTGGATATAACATCTTCCCAGTTTATCGCTTTGGAGTGAAAATTAAAAATTTCGAATTTGCTTCTTTCTGTTGTGCGTGTTCTTTCCTTTCCTGTTGCCTTTATATCAGTTGTTATTTCAATGATGTTGTGGTCCGATATCATAGTTGGGGATATTTCTATATTATCAATTAAGTTGCTGTATTTTTGTGAATACCAAATCTAGGCAGTTCTTGTGTTTTCTGTTATTTCTTGCGTTAACATAAATTCATCAGCTAGAGCTAGTAGCATTTTTACCTGCTCCTGGTCTTCCCGTGTGCACCCCCTTGTCCTGGTGTATACGTATATTTTTTCCTATCCTTTATATTTCATGAATGGGAAATTAAAATAACCACAGAGAAAACTATTTGGGGTTGGAGAGTGTAGATCTTTTACCCAGTCTCTTACCTCTGTAATGGAATCTGAAAATTTTGAGGTTGGCTTTGGGAGTCTGTACATTACAATTAGTACCATATTTAATTTTTCAACTTTTGCTGCTACACATTCTACGTAGCTGTTTGAGGTACTTATAGTCATTTCTGCCAAATGCCTTTCGCGTGTGTAAATAGCACATCCTCCTTTACGTCTCACTGTTCCGTCGGCTCGGAGGATGTTATAGTTGTTAATTTGTATTTCTTTTTTGTCAATAGAGGACTCACAATTTTCACAGTTCACCTGGCAGTCATTTAGATGAGTTTCCATGAGACATGCAAAGTCTGCTTTCGAAGGAGAAAATTCAAAATTTAAATGGCTGTAACTTTTTAAATATTAATTTCTGCGAAAAATGAGTTGCATTTTCTAAATCAGCGTAAACAACTGCACTATTCGGCAAATTTTTGAAAAAATCGAAAGTGCGTGGAAAGGATAAGATCCCATAAACCTAATCTAATATCTAGTTAATTTCGAAGATGAAAATTCAAAATTTAAATCGCTGTAGCTTTTGAAGTATTCATTTCTACAAAAAAATGAGTTGCATTTTCTAAATCAGCGTATAAAACCACTGTTGAGCAAACTTGCGAAAAAATCGAAAGAAGTGCTTGGAAAGGATAAGATCCAGTAGTATAGTGTCAAAATGGACGAGTGCAATGCAATTGCAAAATAGTACATAATGTTGCGGAGTTCTCCCCCAAGCTATTCCCCCCAAAGGGGCAGAAAGGAAGAGAGAGAGTGCCAATCTTTGTTGCCAACCCCAAAATGGGACTGCAAGGGGCATGCAACTTGGAGGCGGAGTTCTCCCCCAAGCTATTCCCCCCAAAGGGAGGGGCAGAAAGAAAGAGAGAGAGAGAGTGCCAATCTTTGTTGCCAACCCCAAAATGGGACTGCAAGGGGCATGCAACTTGGAGGCGGAGTTCTCTCCCAAGCTATTCCCCCCAAAGGGGCATACCTAACCTAAGAGGCCTCTATGGAAAGGAAGGGGTTTCCTCACCACCCAAAGTGCCAGAAAGAGAAAGGACCAGAGATCCTTGCTCGGCTGGGAGCCGAGCTTGTATGACTCCGTCGTCCGCCTCCCGCTCTTTTATAGACCTCTAATCCGTCAGTTGGCTGAGTTGCCAGATAGCACCATGTATTTAATTCATCAGCCAATAGAAGGCGGCTGAGTTGCCAGTTTGTGCTATATATTTAATTAATTCATATAGTAATCAGCCTAGAAGACTGAGTTGCCAGATAGCAATATTTATTAAATTATTTCATATATTATTCATCCATTTGGTTGCTAAATACCACCATATATTTATATGACGATGGTTGTCAGGTACCACCATTTATTTTAATTCGTTACCACAACAGATGATTCTTCTCCTTAATTCCAACAATTTACTTTAAAAGAAATTCTGTTTATTAAATAAATAATTAGAATTTTAAACACACTCTCTTTACACAACTAAAATAATTCAATTATTACATAATTCTTATTTTTATTATTATTATTAATATCGGCAATTCACGCTAAATCACGAGTAACAGTGGGAAAGGTTGCGCTTGTATATATATATAATAAACGAATGAACAACTCGTGCACACACACACACACACACACACACACACACACACACACATATATATATATATATATATATATATATATAATTTTATTTTCACAGTTAACTAGAAATAATATTCTGTGAATTTTCAAGTTCATCTAAGAAGAAAAAAAATATATAGCTTTGTTGAATAAACAAATGTGGGTAAATCTCAATTCAAAAAGGAAACTTACCACGTAAAATCTAAACGTATAATCATATTTGTAGAAAAAAATATATATATAATAAGCGAATGATCAACTCCACACACACACACACACACACATATATATATATATATATATATATATATATATAATATATATATATATATATAAACTTATTAATGTCGTTTAACAAGTTTATTTGTTTATTCAACAAAGCTATATATTTTTCTATTTTTCCATTAACAAAATTCAAGGTAGATAGAGAAGAAATCATTTGTCCAGTTGGCTTATATAGCGATACAAGATTTTTCGTTAACAAATTCCACTATCTATCTATATATACATATATATGCTTAAAAAGAGAAGTACAAGCACCAAATTTTATTTTCTATCTTCGTCCATTTTTCGCACAGGTCTGACCTGATACGCCCGGGAAAAAAAAATATATATATATATATATATATATATATATAAAAGCAAAAACTATCTTTAAATGCAAACAAATGGTGCGTACTGAAAGGAACCCTTCTTTCTACCTGGACACCTAGAGAAAATATTTCATTTTTCCTCTTTGAGTCTTACTATAAAAAGACCAATAAAATTTGTAATTAAACTAACATCCCCTTATCTACCTAAAAAAAACCCACTATATATATGTATATATAGTATAAGGAAAAAACTAAGTTACAAATTAATAGCATAGAATAGCTTTATTCTGAATTTTTACGTTTTATTTTTAAATTATAATGGTTTTTCTACAAATACGTGAGTTTGGTTGTTTATAAGATACATTATCTCGTACAAATACTTAATTTTAGTTTGTAGAAAATATAGACATATATATTGGCTGACCATATTTCCTTGAGACAAAAACGGGACATTAGGATGGCAAAAAAGGGACGGGGGTTATGTAATATTCTGTATTCATGAAAACGTTTTTATTAAAAACGGGACAAAATTGACATTTTTATTAAAACGACGGGACGGCCAGGAAATATAAAAACAACGGTACTGTCCCGTTCAAAACGGTACGTATGGTCAGCCTACACACACACACACATATATATATATATATATATATATATATATAATATATATATATTATATATATATATATATATATATATATATATATATCAAATTAAATATATATTTAATTTATGGACGAAATAGAAATTGCCTTGCAGGTAACAACATTCTTTCCTATCGGCGCCGAAAAAGTACAGATACATGAATCTTCATATATATAATGAATCAGGGCGCCCAGCAAATGGACGGGGTAGTGTCTATAGATTCGAGCTGACAAGTGCTACTTTAAAATATTTCGAATGTACATTTAAATGCGTCCTACATCGTCTACCCGTAATATTAACGAAGTTAGAGTTATACTTGCATTGTTTTAATAAAAAATTTCTAATGGTGTTTGTTGTGACCCGTGACGAAAGTTAATTAAAAATTTCTGAAAATAAGAGAGAGAGAGAGGAGAGAGAGAGAGAGAGAGAGAGAGAGAGAGAGTTAATTAGTTATCACTATCGACAGTCTGAGAAGGAGGCCTGTATACTAAATCTATAATTAATTTCTTTCGTGAGTTGTCTTTCATTTCAACAAACGTCACATTTATATTATCAATTTTTGCAATGTTTTAAATATGGGTTTTAAGTGTGACCGAACGTATAGTATAGGGTGTCCTGAATGTCTTGTTACACCTACGTAAATGTTACTCCAGTGTTCTGTAACTATGGTAATGAAAGTATATAGTAGAAAACACTGCGAGACATTTTATTTTATACAGAATTATACAACATTGTAGTTTATACATAATTATACGCAAGTTTATCATGTATCCAATGGATCTGTATGCAAACCATCGTTCTCACTGCACAGAATGATTTTACACCAGGTTTGGTGTGCTATGCTCCTCAGCATTTTAGGTGTTACAAGTTTAAAAGCATCCTTTACGGCTTCCTTTAGTCCGTCATTAGAATCATAACGTTTTTGAGAAAACTTTTCCTTTATAAATCCCTTTAATGCATTGTCACAACTCGAGAGATCTGGGCTTCTCGGAGGCCATTTTAATGTTGTATTTTAATGTCCCAATCCATCGATCAGAAACACCTCATTTAAATATTCACGAACCTTCAAGGAATAGTGGGAAGGTGCTCCATCCTGTTGGAACCATACATCATTTAATATTCCGAGATTATAAATAGTTGTAACAAGACTTTCGGGACACCCTGTACTGTACCACCACCCCTTCTTTCTATTCTATCATTGTTAAACATCTCATAACCTGGGATATGATATTCTCCGAGGAAATCTCTACTCTCTGTATTTAACCAGGATTCAGTAATTGCTACAACCTCAAATTTTTGCTCAAGGACAATAGCTCATCAAATTTAAATCTTAAACTTCGAGCATTAATATAAAATACATTTATACAAACTTGAGTAGCCCAGTAGAATCTCGAGGTTCTTCGCGGAGGCAATCGTTCGCTGTAAGGAAAATTTATGATAGTCTTTTCGCTTCCATAGAAATTACGCCATTTTTTGCCTAAAAAGCCATCGCAGAGCCATGCAATAGTCTACCAACTTTAATAGGGTTACCAGACGTTCCACATTCTGCGGGACAGTCCCGCATTTGATCAAAAAATCAAGCATTATTAAGCATTGTTTTAATAAAAAATTTCTAATTTTGTTTGTTGTAACTGTTGAAGAAATCTAGTTTCAATTTGAAAAAAAATTGGTCTTAAAAAACCTCAGAAAAATTTTTGTCCCGCAGAATGGGACAAAATCTGGCATCCCTACGCAGAATACCAAGACGAGTTGCTTCCACGCCATTTATATAAAGACCATCATGCAAAAATAAATCTTTTTTATTATAAAAATGACCGCAGATATACGAATTCAACATGTTCCTCTTGGTAAAGGGACTTAAGAGTATTATTTATGTAGGTAGCTCTGCTGAAAAAGTTGTCGGATCCTACTATTCTTGGGAGAATTCCTGAAAAAATTAATTTATTAGTCCTATCATTTAGAGTCCGTATCAGCAGCTTGTATTTTTCTATTAGCTCCTCTGACTTGGAAATCTTAACATCGTTTGTCCCAGCATGCACCATAAATATCGTACTATCATCAGCATCTTTACCAAACTCGTATATGAAGTCCGTGATGTCGTTAACACGGGCTCCAGGATAGCAGTACCTCCTCCGAGTTGGGTTTCCTGCCGCAGAACTCCTGTAATTGCCCTCGAATAATGGAATCACCAATCAGCCTAATTTCCTGCGTGTCATTCTGCTCTCGCAATAAGACAGAAAATCTATTTGTTGTAACTACTTTTAAGCAAGGTTTATGCTGACTAGGTTGGGCCCCATTACGAACTGCCTCAAACGGTCGATCCCCCGAAGGAGAAGTGGGGGTGGGAATGATGACTGGATGTGGATTCGTCGTAGAGTCTTCGCGCGATCTCCGCTCTGAGTGAGAACTCGCGCCCAGACACCCAAAAACAAAATCTTGTAGAGAGTTGAACCTTACAGCCAAAGCACTAAACTCTTCTGTTAAGATACTTGCTTCCCTCCGACTCCGACGAGTTCGTCTCTCGCCGAAATCACCTCGTTTCGCAGTTCCTCTCGGTTTACGCAAAATCTGCAAACTAAAGAGTTGAAAGAGGGATCGGTGAATAAGTACTGAGGAAATTTTCCGCCGCAGTCAGAACACTCGCGTAGGTTTCGGGCCATATCTAGAAAAAAATGGTCTCACGAAAGATTAAAATTAGTTTCCCAATCTAATAGGTAGGCAGAAGAGTCTGGAAAGAATTACGGCTTAGTGACCTGAAAAAGGGAAACAAACAAGAGTCCGGAAATATCAAAAGAAGGAATTTTTACCCACACAAGCCCAATTTTTTTTTTTTTTTTTTTCAGTAAGTAATTGAGAGAATTGACAAGTCTAGAGTCCCTTGGAGATTAGCGATGACAAACAACAGCCACAGCCACGTGGTGGATGTATTAAAATAAAAATAAAAAGAAAACCTAACTTTCTTGTGAAATAATTATTAAATATAGAAATAAAACAGAAATAATAATAATAATAATAATAATAATAATAAAATTCTAGATTTCTTGAATAATGATTGAGTACGTACAGTATATTAATAGAATAGAGATACTGTACTAAAAATAAAAATAAACGGCAGCAATTTGTGTACTCCCTTGAGTCGATAAACGATGGACTCCACATTAAATACTTCGGTTATTAAAATATTGGCAAATTAGACAATCAAACCCTGTAATCAGTCTGGTACACACACAGAAAAATAAACTTTAATTGCTTTTCAGGAGCTTTGTAAATGCGTCCGAGCTGAGCAATATATATATATATATATATAATTATATATGATACACACAGACAGTGCATGGAACAAGGAACTCTTCTGGGATAATTAAATCCACTATAGTCCGAATAAGTAATGGTAAATGACAAATACCATAGTTTTTCTTTTTCATGATGCTAGCCCGACGTGGGCAACGGGTCACTCGCAAAGAGGTCCCATAAATATAGCTTCCCTCACCAGCTATCTGCAAAGCAAAGCTGGGCATTTGCGTTTTTTTTTGCGGTACTGCGGTACTGCGGTACTACCGCACTACCAAACCGGTACCGCATAACGCAGTACCGCAAAGGATCGCTGAAAGTACAGGCTGTACTTTCAGCGATCCTTTGCGGTACTGCGTTATGCGGTACCGGTTTGGTAGTGCGGTAGTACCGCAGTACCGCAGTACCGCAAAAAAAACCGCAAGTGCCCAGCTTTGCTGCAAAGCAGACAGGATCCAGCTTTGGGACATGGATCTAGGGTTTAAAGCCCCTAGCCATGCTACATTTAGAACCTCAATATAAGCAAAAGATTCGCTGCCTTCACGTCAGATTGAATGCATCAACTTTGCGAGTGACCCGTTGCCCACGTCGGGCTAGCATCATGAAAAAGAAAAACTATGGTATTTGTCATTTATCATTACTTATTCGGACTATAGTGGATTTAATTATCCCAGAAGAGTTCCTTGTTCCATGCACTGTCTGTGTGTATCATAAAAAACTCAGGGGACCATTCTGAGTTCATTCCCATATATATATATATATATATATGAGAAATCCCCCTCCCCGCGGGCAGTCTTTCTGGGGTGGATCGCCCGCGGGCTCCTGCCTCCATGTGGCGAGGGGGGTCAGCCGCGGCTGGGGGCCCTGCCGGGTCCCCCGCCCGGTTGCGAAGTAGACTTTTAACATACCCTGCTATCCTACAGCCCCCTCTTTCCTGTCTTCCCCCTCTTCCTTGCCCCCTCTGTTTTTTTTCTGCTTTCTCTTTTCACTTCGCGCGCCCCGTGGGCTGCCGGGGCTGATCGCTGGGGGTCTCGCTCCCATGGTCGGGGCCGGACTAAGTTGGCTGGTAGGGTGCCCGGCCTGGGACCCTGGGGGGCCTTGGTCTTTGCTGCCGGCGGGGGAGAACTCTCGATGCTGCAAGGGCCCCTTTTGAAACGGGGGTACCCGCATGGGACGAGGCACCCATCCCCCGCCGGCGTGCGCTTGGTCCCCTTGGGCCCCGGGTAATCGGTTCCCCGCGGCCCCGGGCGCGAAACAACAATAAATTTTTTTATGGAAACATTTACAAATCTAAAGGACCTCGTTGACGACCCGGCTTGTGCATATGACCTCCCTGACTACCTCTTTGGACCGTGGGTCTGGTAAGGGCAGTCGGCAGCCCTCGCCCACCCCGTCTGCTCTTCTTGCCGACACCTCCTCTCCCTCTCTTCCCCAGGCTCGTGGCGCCGCTGCCCGACCCCCGCCAGTAGCGGATGGACCTGCAGTGGACCCCCCGACCCCTGGATCCCCCCATATTCCACGTCCCGATAGGGACCCACCTGCTTTTTCGCCCTCAGGTGGGAGGCCCGCGGCCCCGGTCGCCTCCCACTCCGGTCGGGCCTCATCGCCCCCGGCCCCCTCGGCACCTGGGGGACGTGGGACCCGACGTCGCAGTCAGCCTTTCTCGTCTTCTCGCCCCCTCGAAGTTCCGGTGGTGTTTGGCCAGACGGCTTCACTCGGCCTTAGGACGATGGACAAGTTCCTCGTCCTCCGCCCCTCCTCCTCCAAGCCCCTCCCCACTAACCACGAACGCCTCTTTCGAGCGATCCATGGGAAGACGGGGACGGCGCGTTTTGACCTTCGGCCTCAGAGGGATGACTCCATTTTGATAAGGTCGCGTTCCTCTGCCGAAACCTCCTCTCTGCTCGCTATCCCCGATGTCCTGGGCTGCGGATCACGGTGACTCCCCACCCCCGCCTCAATCAGTGCCAGGGCACGATCTACGCTGCTCGTCTTCTACCCATCCCGGTGGAGGACCTCCAGACTGACCTCGCCTCCCAGGGTGTGGTGAGAATATACCGTTTTCCCGACAGATCGCGATCCCCAGCCGTCCCTTCTCCTCGCCTTCTCCTTACTTTTGACTCACTGGTGCCCCCCGTTTCGGTATTCTGGGGTTTGGTGAGAGACGAGCATGCGAATTCTCGGTTCGGCCATACGTGCCAGATCCTACGCGCTGTTTTCAGTGCAATAGGTTTGGCCACGTGAGCAGTTCCTGCCGTCAGCCGGCCCCGTTGTGTGTCCGCTGCGGCGGCCCTCCCCACCCCTTGCCCTGTACTGCTCCGCCTTCCTGCACCAACTGTCATGGACCGCACCCTGCTTCATCCCGCTCTTGCCCGTCCTTCCTCTTTGAGAGGGAGGTTCGGGCCCTCTGTTCATCAGAATTTCTCAGCGCTCGGGAGGCGCGGGACCGGTTGCGTGGCCGCGAGGCCCGGCGTGGTACCTCGTACGCCGAGGCTCTCCGTCCCCGGCCGCCGCCGGCCCAGACCCCGTCCTCACCGGCGGTTCCCGACGCGCCTCCACTCACCGTGTCCGCTACTCCCTGTCTATCCTCTGCCGCCCAGCGGACTCCCGCCGCGGCTCCCTGTACTACCAGCGCGTCCCCACGTGCTCCCTCCGCGAACGCCGATGCTTCGTCGGCAACCCCCCCTGCCCCTTCTACGCCCTCTCCACCGGCGCTTTCGGCCACCCCCATTCCGGACCGTGACCCGCCGTCGCCCATGCGGGCCGCACGACGGAGGGGAACGGGCTGCAAGCGCCGCGCCAATAGTGACCCCGAAAGGTTCGAGGCCATAGGCCTCGCATCACCTTCCTCTCCCAGACACAAACGCCCCCTTCGCCCTACCATCCCGGTGTCCTCACCGTCCCCGCTGCGCAACCGTTATGGACGCTCCCCCCTGGGGTCCCCGACGACCCTCGTGGTGGGGCGGAGATACATCCCTCACCGGTTCGGTCGATGGACCCACTGGAGGGGGAACTCGCCCGCCTGGTCGGCGTGGGTGGGATGAGCACGCCCCCGCGCGTGACCTACCCCACCTCTCTCCTTGACCTGCCTATGCATCCGGGTGAGGTATCCTTTTCCACTCCCCCTTGTAGTCCAGCCTCCCTGCACCTCCGGTGAAGGGAGGGCCTTCTGGATACCCCTCACATCCCCTTCTCTGCATCGCTCTCCCCCGGGCGTCCGGGTGACTCCTCTTCAGGAGGATTTGCCGGCGTCAGTTTCCACATCGCCCCCCGTCGGGGTGACCCTCGCCTTCGCCCACGTTCGGCGTCCCCGTTGGGCCCCGGGGCTTTCCAATCCCCTTGTTAATCTCGGGCCGCCCGATCGGCCCACCCACCCCATAACCATCCGTTTTCGCAGACTTTCCTACCCCTCCATATACTTCGCTCCTGCAGTGGAACATCCGCGGGCTCCTGGTAGGCCTCGAGTCTCTCTCTTCTCTCCTGGCCTCCAGGTGTCCGGCGTGTTTCTGCCTTCAGGAGACGATACTGGGCTCCCGTTCCCTCCCTCGAGTGTCCGGCTACTGCGGGCTCCCTTCCCCGCCTCTCGATGGGGCGGGTAGGGGGGCTCCGCGGTCTTCGTGCACCGCTCCGTCCCTTTCCGCCCCTCCCGCTCCGTACTGTCTTGCAAGCTGTGGCCGTGCGCCTTTCTTTGTGGCGTCAGCTCACGGTCTGCTCTCTTTACCTCTCCCCTAACGTACGCCCTCCACCCGATTCTCTCCGTGACCTAATTCTGCAGCTTCCCCGCCCTTTCTGCTTCTCGGGGACTTCAACAGTCGGGACCCGGCCTGGGGGACGTTTGCTCCATCTTTCTCTCCGGGACCCTTCTTTCCCTTATGGACGAGCTAGAGTTCACCTTTCTGAACGATGGCTCCCCAACCTGCCTCCACTCGGCCCATGACAGTTTCACCTGTATTGATCTTTCCCTGGTTTCCCTCGATATCGTGACGGAGTTCACCTGGGAGGTCCTGCCGGATTCTTCCGGCAGTGACCATTTCCCTGTGTGTCTTACCCCAACCCGTCTCCTCCCCCCCACCTCTGTCCGCCCGCGCTGGCTGTTCGCCCGAGCGAAATGGGCCTCATACACGAGGTGCACGGCGATCTCGCCGTCCATTCCTGCCTTTCCCTCCGTTAGGGAGGCCCTCGCCTTTCTCGAAAGCAAGATCCTCTCGGCTGCCACCAGTTGCATCCCCCGTACCTCAGGCTCCCCAGGCCGCGCAGCGTCCCATGGTGGACCCCAGAGTGCTCCCGTGCCGTTCAGGAGCGGCGCCGTGCTGGCCGTCGCTTCTACCGGACTCGCCAGCCGGAGCATAAGATGGCGTTTCAGCGCCTGAAGGCAGTGGCCCGTCGGGTCTTGAAACTAGCCCGGCGTACCTCCTGGCGGAGTTACGTGTCCGGGATCTCCTCCTCGACCGCCCCCTCGACTGTTTGGCGCAAGGTGCGTAGCTTTGAGGGGACCCGTGTCCCCCCTCGACCCCCGGTGCTTCGGGTCGGGGACGACGAGTTCGTGTCCGATCCGGAGGCCGTCGCGAACGCACTCGCGGCGCACTTCGCAGCCATCTCCAGTTCCGATTCCCCCCACTCCCGCCGCGACCCACCGGAATTTCCACCTCATAGGGATGACCCCTATAATCACCTCTTCCACATGACAGAGCTTCGGGAGGCCCTCCGCCCCCGACGCTCCGCCCCCCCGGCCCCGATAATATCCCCTATGACTTGTTACGGCACCTCCACCCCTCTGCTCTCAGCTTTCTACTGGACCTCTATAACCGGATTTGGTTGGAGGGTTCATTTCCGGACCGATGGCGTGAGTCCATCGTCGTCCCCATCCCGAAGCCCGATAAAGACCCCTCACTCCCGTCGAACTATCGCCCCATTTCCCTAACATGCTGTGCCTGCAAGGTGATGGAGGCGATGGTCGCCTCGCGGCTGTCCTTTACCTTGGAGGCGAGTGACCAGTACCCTGCTACCCAGGCTGGTTTCCGGCGCTTCCGGTCTACCACCGACCCCCTCCTTTTCCTTAGCCATGACGTGCAGGAGGCTTTCTCCCGGCGTCAATTTGTACTCGCCGTCTTTTTCGACCTCCAGAAGGCCTACGATACTACCCGGCGGAGCGCGGTCTTCGACTGCTTACGCTCCCTGGGTTTCGTAGGCTTTCTCCGTTCCTTTATTTATAACTTCTTGTCCGCCCGTTCTTTCCGCGTCCGCATCGGTTCTGCCCTCTCTGACCGCTTTCCGTTGGAGGAGGGTGTCCCTCAGGGTAGTGTCCTTAGCGTCTTGTGTTTCTCACTCGTGATGAACACAGTCGCTACGGTCCTGCCTACATCCGTTCGTAGCTCCCTCTATGCCGATGACCTGGCTATCTATTGCTCTGGCCCCTCCCGTCTTTGGCTGAACGTCGGCTCCAGCTAGCCATCAACGCGGTGGTTCGCTGGGCGTCCTCGGTTGGCTATGCTTTCTCACCCTCTAAGTCTTCCAGTATGCTTTTCCGTCCTCGGCGCCTCGGTCTGTCGCATACCTTCGCCCTTACCCTTGCCGGCACTCCTCTTCCCCTCGTCCCATCCGTTAGATTCCTGGGTATGACCCTCGACGGATTTTTCGGTTGGGTTCCACACCTTAGGCGGTTGCGGCAAACATCTCGCCGCACCCTCTCCCTTTTGGGTCATTTGTCCCACACGACCTGGGGGGCGGACAGGCGTACTCTGCTCCGCCTGTACACCTCCCTGGTGCAATCCCGTGTCGACTACGGCTGTGTGGTCTACAGCTCCGCCTCCTCTCCGGCACTCCGTATGCTGGATCCTCTTCTCCACCGTGGCCTTCGCCTGGCGTCGGGTGCCTTCCGCTCGTCCCCTGTCGCTAGTCTTCAGGTGGACTGTGGACACCCACCCTGCCCCTTCGCCGGGGCCTTCTCATGGCGAAGTGTTACCTTCGCATCTGCCGCCTTCCGATGTCCCTACTCTTCTCCGCGATCCCCCAGGCGCTACCCCGGCCTGACACGTGGCATTTCGCTGCCTCTCTGGCCGAGATTTTCTGGTCCCTGGGGATCCCCCCACCCTCTATTCTGCCGTTCTCCTTCGATCTGTCGCCCCCTGGCGGACCACCCCTCTCTGCCGTTGCCAGGCGCTCCGTGGCCTGCGTAAGGAGTCTCTTCCTGCCGTCCTCCGGTCTTCTTTTCTGGCCCATCTTCCCGTCCATTCGGACGACGTTCCCGTCTACACCGACGGCTCGCGCTCCCCTGCAGGTGTCGCGGCCGCCGTCTTCTCTCCGTCATTGTCACCTACCTCCCGGGGTATCCCCCTGCCGGTTCAGGCCTCCATCTTTTCCGCGGAGCTCTTTGCCCTTCTGGAAGCCCTCCGTCTGGTATCGGGTTGTTCGCGGTCCTCCTGTACCATTTTTTCGGACTCGCTGAGCGCCCTTCAGGCGCTCGAGCGCTATGATTCCCCGGACCCCCTCGTACGCCTTATTCAACAGGAGTACCATGTCCTGCACACCGTTCACCGGATCCGGGTCACCTTCTGCTGGGTTCCCGCCCATGTTGGTGTTTCCGGTAATGAGGCGGCGGACCGCATAGCCCGGTCCGCCGCCTCGCTGCCTCCCCTCCCCCGCCCGCTCCCCTTCTCAGACTATGTGCAGGTCTTTCGTTCCTTTTACGACCGCATGTGGCAACAGTCCTGGGACGATGCCACCGGAAATAAACTCTGGTCCATCCGCCCCCGTCTGTCATATTGGGTGTCCTCTTTCCACCGCTCCAGACACCAAAGAGGTCGTCCTTGCGCGGCTTCGCATCGGCATCGCGCCTCACGCACGGCTATCTATGTTCCGGCAGGAGGCTCCTCGTTGCGCCTCCTGCCAGTCGCCCCTCACCGTCTCTCACATCCTTGTGGAATGCCCCACCCTGTCGTCAGTACGTCGTCGCGCTTCCCCGTTCCTTCTGATTTCCCCCTCCCGAACGTTTACGCCTTATGCTCGCTGAGAGCCCCTTTCTTCTCTCGCTTGACCGTCTTTTCCTCTTCCTCTCCCAATCTCGCATCCTATCTGAGCTTTAGGTGACTTCTCACCTGTAGTCCGCTGTTCTCCCTTTTCTAGTGCCTTTTCTCCGTCTCCGTTTCTCTTTCTCGTATTCCGCCTCGCCATGATATCCGCTACCATATAGCGGGAAGTGGCGGTAAACGCCCCAATACAAAAAAAAAAAAAAAAATATGAGAAATAAAGCTATTATTTTAATTAAAAAATCAAGTAAGTTTTATTTAAGTACTTAGGACAATTGTAATGCAGTATATAATAACAAAAATAGTAGTTTCATTATAGAATGATAAGATGTTAATCGGCAAAAAGGTTATATATTAGTGATGTACCGATTCAAAAATTTAGCCGATGCCGATTCCATGAAAAACTGCCGATACCGATGCCGTTGCTGATTCTTTGCCTATATTTTAAAAAATCAATTCCCTTCATAAATTTTACTAATCTAATGTGAAAACTTTCAGTTTTCATATTTTTACATTCCAAATTTGTTTAAATGAGTTTCCTTAGCTCACTCCACAATATACAGCACCAGAATTTGTTACTCATATACCGTAGCTAAAATGATGTTAAAAAGTTTTATTACTCATTACTAAAATTACTTTATTACTAAAATAATTTTATTTTAGTTTCATAATTTGAAGGATCTTTTCCGTTTGACTGCCGCCATTGAAACATAAGAGGTGAGTGCCCCCAGCCTTCTTTACTTAGCCTTATAAGGCTAACTAACGAAAATATCACGACCTAACCTAACCAATCGTTAGGTCAACTGTACGACCTTGACGATTGGTTAGGTTAGGTCGTGATATTTTTGTTAGTTAGCCTTATAAAGAATACAAAATGTTTAATTATGTTTCAATGGCTGCAGTCAAACGGAAAAGATCCAATTTGAATACCAGTGTTTAAAGTAATTGGTTTTCCTTATGTTGAATGTATTTTTTTTCCTTCAACAATATAAACAACGACAAAATTTGAATTAAAATAATGGATATATAATTTGGGTTTATAAAATTATTAAAATACTTAAAATATAGTCAACATAATAAGGTGGTTTAATATATAAATTATAAAGTACAACTTAATATAGAATTATTATTAATATAGAGGAGGAGATTACAATAGTTTATAATATTTAGAGATTAGCTAGTTAGAGAAAATGTAAATTTATGGGCAACTTATTAAGCTTTGTCTTTTTCGTGAATGTGAAATATTCTTATACAGTATAATTACACTTCGAAATGAGTTTAAATTATCATAAATACTCTTTTTATCTGTTCAATTTTCTATAAATATAAATTTTGTTTTGTAATGAAAATTTCAAAGAAACGGTGAGAGAATCGGATAATTTGGCGATGCCGATGCCGATTAATTGGTACACCACTAATATATATATATATATATAATATTATATATATATATATTATATATATACAGGTTGTCCGAGAAGTTAGGTGTAATTCGAAAAATAACCTATTTTAGTAGTTAGCATCGCTGACCACGAATCTACCGGTTCCGGGTCCGTAAGCGGTAGGTCTAATGTTGGGCAAGAACCTTGACCTTCGTCAGAATAAATAATTCGGGCGAAGCAAAACAAACAAGTAATTATAACTGCTTGATTAAAATAGGTTATTTTTCGAATTACACCCCACTTCTCGGACAACCTGTATATATATAGTTATAATGTATATAATGTTACGGCATGCGTGAGGTGCCCCTTTGGGGCATTGGTTTCTGCGCGTATGTAGAGGAATTACGACATTTGTTTGGGTGAGGCCTGTGGTGTAGTGGTTATCATATCTGACCGGCAATCGGAAGATCCCGGGTTCGATTCCCGGGTGGGTACCTCATTTTTTCATTTGTTTCGTTCTTTCGCTCTCATCTTGCGTGGATAATTCTCCTATACAAAGCGTCGTTCTTTACGTTAATTATACTGCGTGTTTGCAGTGGTTAGTGTCGCTGACTACAAATCCATCGGCCCCGGAATCAAGACCCGTGACGGCAGTCGGCGCGCAGCAAAGCCCAGCTGTTCATCCTTACATATGATAAAACATGGTTGGTAGATAAATGGGTACCCTGGATAGCTTTGTGGTTAAGACGCTGGACTGCTGGTGGGGCGCGGTTCGGATTCCATGTTAAACTGTAAGGTGGCGTGACAAGCTTGACCTTCGTCAGAATGAATAATTCGGGCGGAAGCAAAACCAAGGTAAACCAAGGTTAACCAAGGTTATTTATATGTACCTTTTGCCCTGTGCAGCGGTAACATGAGTTTCGATCGAAGTCCGTATAAAAACTAAAAGTGGTAAAAAATCTAGTAGGAAAACTATCTTTGAGAAATGCCAAAAGTATGTAAATATCTAGTGCATGCAAAGTGCATCAAAGGCAATTATTCTTACTCAATAAGTTCCATTTAGAAAAAAAAAAAATTTATGTGCCCATCCGTGCGTTTGAAACAAGGCACTTTGTTTTCCCCAAAATTCCTACAGCAATTCCTCGATATTCCTCGCGACTGCGCTCACGAGCACCAATCAGTGGACATTCGCAACGCGTGACGTCCCTCATTCCCCGGAGTAACGAAGACTACGCTCCTTCATTCCCTTATCGTGAAAACCCACGCACACCACCCTCTCTTGCTAAATTGTTCACTCACCAGTTTTTATATATTATTGTTTATAAATAACGCGGAAATGGGTAATCGATTTTTACAGTATTGCAAGATTTGCAACAATGCAATCGATGATGAATCAAGGGCAACTAGATGTGATCTTTGCTAATTTCTCTTTTATTTTAATGACCAGCATTTTATTCAGACTATCTAGTACAACGCTGGGGTTCCATAAACTGGGTAAATTATTTAATCACGAAATATCGTGCGTGTTCATGCATGATATTTCATATATACACACACACAACACACACATATTATATATATATATATATAGGGCGAGTCAAAAGTCTCCATACATAGGCAAAATGGTCATGATAAGTAAATGATTATTTATTTTTAATTTTTTTGCAGGGGATGTGCTGAGATGCCTTTGTCCCAAGAAAAGCGTATAGAGATCATTTTTCTGGCAGGATCAGGAAGCTGTCGCAAGGTTGTTGAGGATTTTAACAGGAGACACGCCCACGGCACGCACATCACACACGACACCGTTGCCAAACTCATTGAGAAGTTCACGAAGACTGGAAGTGTTGCAGACCAACCGACAAGTGGCCGTCCACGAACAGCCACCGATGAAGGCACAGCGACCATGGTGCTGGCAGCGTTCGCAAAGAGTCCCCAAAAAAGCACTCGACGGATGTCTGCAGAATGCGGTGTCAGCCAAAGGAGTATCGTCCGCATTATGAAAGAGCACAGATGGCATCCATACAAAATGCAAATGTTGCAGTATCTTAGCGAAAATGACCCGGACAGGCGGCTGGAATTCTGTGAATGGGCAAGAACAAAAGTGGACGAAGACACAGAGTTCTCGGCTGGCATCCTGTTTTCAGATGAAGCCAACTTTTATGTTCATGGAGAGGTTAATCGTCAAAACGTCCGTTATTGGAGTGATGACAACCAGCACTGGATGAGTCCCTCAAAGACGCAAGGCGCTGGAAAAGTGATGGTGTGGTGCGGGATATGGGCCAACACAATTGTTGGCCCTTTTTTTCATTGACACCAATCTGAATGCCGAAATGCATCTAAACATGCTGCAAGACACAGTCATGCCGTCCCTGTTGAAAGAGGACGGGGAATTTCCAGAGTACTTTCAGCAAGACCGGGCGCCACCCCATTACGGTATCTGCGTGCACCAGTGGCTGGATCAGCAGTTTCCGGGTCACTGGATTGGCCGCCGTGGTCCCGTGGAGTGGCCTCCGAGGTCCCCAGACCTCACCCCCCTTGATTTTTACTTGTGGGGGCACTTGAAGGCCATGGTGTACAGGTGAAAATACAAAACATGGACCACCTAAAGGAACGCATTCGTGATGCGTGTGCACGCATAACACCAGACGTGTTAACGCGCGTTGGCCATGACTGGGAGGAACGCATCCGTATGTGCATTCAGTGTAATGGTACCTACATAGAGCATATTTTGTGACTTACAAGTGATTGCATAATAAAGTGACCATTTTGCCTATGTCTGGAGACTTTTGACTTACCCTGTACAATACAAAAAGCCTCCATGCTTTCAACGGCATATTCAGATTAGAGTACTGTGAATATATTAACCATATCAAATATCTAAAAATTGTAAAAACTCTGTCATTCCTATTCTTTTTTGAATAAAGATTTTTGAATATATACTCCATATACTCTGTGTATATATATATATATATATATATAAAAACGTTTGGTTATATATATATATATATATATATATATATGTTAAACACAGACTATAGTGGATTTAATTTTCCCAGAAGAGTTCCTTGTTCCATGTACGGTCTGTGTTTAACATATAAGTTTCTCAGGGGACCATTCTGAGTTTGTATATATATATATATATATATATATATATAATTATTATATATATATATTATTATATATATATATATATAAATAAAACGTTTGGTTATATATATATATATATATATATATATATATATATATATATATATATATATTATATATATATTATATATATATATATATATAAGTATTTGAAAGAATAGTTAGAGAGAAAATTTATGATTTCCTGGAGACACGGGAAAGATCCAACGAAAATCAGCATGGATTCCGATCAGGTAGATCATGCCTATCACAACTAATAGAGCACTACAACAATATCCTAGATGCATTGGAAGGCAATGACAACTACGATGTTATATGCACAGATTTTGCTAAAGCTTTCGATAAATGTGACCATGGTATAATAGCACATAAAATTAAAGACATGGGAATAACAGGCAAAGTGGGAAAATGGATCTACAACTTCCTTAGTGATCGTCTGCAGGTCGTCAAAATTCAAGGTATATCATCACCAGAATCGGAAATACGCAGCTCAGTACCACAAGGGACAGTACTGGCCCCACTCCTGTTCATTATCATGCTAACAGACATAGACCGGAGTAAACAGCAGTAGTATAGTAACATCCTTTGCAGACGATACAAAGATCAGCAGAAAAATCAGCGATGTACATGACGTGGAGGCCTTGCAGAGGGACACGAACAAAATATACAAATGGTCAGAAGACAACAACATGTCATTCAACGCCGAGAAATTTCAGCTCTTGAGATATGGTAGAAAAGAAGAACTTAAACAGACTGCATATTATACGCCAGATAGACAGGAAATTCAGAGAAGCATGAAAGCGATTGATCTCGGGATAATAATGACAGATGATGCGAAATTCGAAACACAAAATCAGATAGAGATAAATAAAGCAAAGAGAGTCGCCGGACAGGTTCTAAGAACGTTCAAGAGAAGGGACAGGACAGTAATGATTCCCCTGCTAAAAACACTGATTATACCAAAACTTGAATACTGCTCAGTTTTGACGTCCCCATATAAAAAGGAAGAAACTAATAAACTAGAAGAAACGCAAAGGCATTTCACAGCCAAGATTGATGGCTGCAAAGAACTCAACTACTGGGAAAGACTACGTAAACTAAATCTGTACTCACTGGAAAGAAGAAGAGAGAGGTACATCATAATCTACATATGGAAAATGATCGAAAACTGGTACCAAACTTAAAACTAAACCCAATTACCATTCAAACAACACTGGAAAATAGGAAAGGCAAAATGTGTAGTGTTCCCAAATTAAAGGCACGACAAGGGACCTCCTCAACCCTGAAGGAAAATAGCTTGGTTGTCAGGGGGCCAAGACTTTTCATCCAGCTTCCTAAGGACCTCAGAAACGTAACGGGGGTCAAAGTTGAAGTCTTCAAGAAAAGACTGGATGCCTGGCTCAGGACAGTACCAGATGAGCCGGGCGTGCCTGGCTATGTACGGTGGAGAGCGCAAGAAAGCAACTCGCTCCTCCACTAGGCCAGACCTAGAGGCGGGGCCACCAGCTTGACCTCCGTGTGAAGAGAGACCAACGCACGAAACAACACAAGGTAAGAAAGAGAGAGAGAGAGAGAGAGAGAGAGAGAGAGAGAGAGAGAGAGAGAGAGAGAGAGATATTAATGTAACAACGTCAGGCCATTGAAAAAACTATATGCTGTATATTTATAAAAAATTAAACCAATCAACCGGAGACAATTATTATTATAAAAACTAGACAATGACTGGTTTATGAGTAGCTGTGCATGAATATATTGTTACAAAGGATCGAAACTCACGTGCAGCCCAAATGGAAGGTGGATCAAGATATGCAGGTAATTAATATTTAAAAACAAAAACGAATCATTCAGTTACTCACTCAACATATGATATACTGTAGAAAGGCTGGGTAGTCGGTTGGAAGACTCGCCCAGGTGAAGGCCAAGAGCGCGTTATACTAATATTAACATTTTTCAACTTAGCTCTAAGAATAACAGTTATTACGTGTTTGTATCAATTATAATAAAAAGTGAAATCACTGACTTTTCTGTGAATTCCGTGATCGATGTTAACCTGCAATAAGTAATCCACCTATTAATCCACTATCGGTACCCTGTTCAAGTACTCCCCGAAACCGAAACAGTTCAAAGGTTCTATTCAAATCGATATTCAAGAGGGACAAACTACTAATCACTCTTTAATAACATAATATTAGTGATAAATGAATGAGGACAAAGATGCAGTTATTTTAACATTCAACGGAAATGACTGATATAAGATCTCATTCAGAATTTTGAATGTTGGCTTTGCATTGGAACCAGACATAGGGCCGATTATAATCATACTCTCGTAATCATGATCTTGTATTATTGTGTATAATACTGAAGAAATGTTTGTCTTAATTAATTTCATATAAAATTTAATTAAAAAGCTAAATTTTCAATCTATTAATTTTGCTAATTATTTAGAATCAAGGTAATCAAATGTAACCTATATTATTTTAGCTGTAATCACGAATTTAATCGTAATCCAGGGAAATAAACGTAATTATAATCGTAATCAAATTATCGAAACGAATGTAATCAAAATCGTAATCAAGAAATATTAATATCAATAAATTAAGTTTTCATCTTATTTTTATACGTCGCTTTCGTGTGTCGCTGAAATAATATACAGGATATTCATAAATTGTCTTTTACAAATTGAACTGAAATTTAATTTAATTTGTAAAGATAATTTATGGACACCGTGTGTGTGTATATATAACGGGTGTGCCATAAAGAAGGTAATATTTTAAAAAGGCTATAAAATCAACATTTATCATTTAATTTTAATAAAACTTCTACACAATAAAATGTATGTATTTGCCTATACGCAAACAAGTTTTCAGATAAAAATATCAAATAATTCAAATTCTATCAACGTTTAACGAAAGAGTATGATTTTTCTACTTAACATGCTAAAATTATTAAACCTTTTTAATATTTTTTTTTTATAAAAATAATTTTGAACGTAAAATTTACCTAAAATTATTAAAAAAATTGTTCAAAATGCTTTCCTTCCATTTCAATAACTTTTTTATTCTTGGCCGGAATTCATCTATGGCTCGATTTACTTGTTCCTGTGGAAGCTCTTCCTATTTTTGAATGATGATCTCGCGTAAATGAGCGACATCTTTCATCCTAGTCCTGTAGACTCGCTCTGCTAAGTTCTCCCATATTCCGGCCAAGAATAAAAAAAGTTATTGAAATGGAAGGAAAGCATTTCGAACAATTTTTTTAATAATTTCAGGTAAATTTTACGTTCAAAATTATTTTTATAAAAAAATATTGAAAAGGTTTAATAATTATTTTTGCATGTTAAGTAGAAAAATCATACTCTTTCGTTAAATGTTGATAGAATTTGAATTATTTAATATTTTAGTCTGAAAACTGGTTTGCATGTAGATAAATGTATGTTTTATTGTGGAGAAGTTTTATTAAAATTAAATAACAAATGTTGATTTTATAGCCTTTCTAAAATGTGCCCTTTTTTATGGCACACCCGTTTTATATATATATATATATATATATATATATATATATATATATTAGCAAATATATGGCTACGCCCCTATTTTCCAATACACAAGTAAAAATGGGGAAATATCGCGACGACATAAGGTAGCCAAGATATCCTCATATACAGTGTGTATATATATATATTATGTATATATATATATATTACACACAGTGTGTCCGTAAAGTCATGGTGGGATTTTAAATAGCTATATTATTGCAACGAAACATGATAATGAGATGAAAAAAAGGCAAATTGAAGAACAACTCTAAAAGAATAACTTTATTTAATGTAGTTCGATATGGGCTCCTCTGGTAGCCCTGCAGACATCTAGGCGGTGATTCAATTCCAGCCACACACGCCCAAGAACATCAGGAGTGACGGATGCGATAGCTCCCGTGATTCGCTCGTGCAAGTGATGAATATCCCTAATGGGTACACTGTACACGCTTTGCTTGACGTAACCCCACAAATAAAAGTCCAAAGGTGTCAGGTCCGGAGAGCGTGGAGGCCATGGCTTCCATCCTCCTCTTCCTATCCATCTTTGTGGAAATTTTTCATTAAGGAATTCTCAAACAACGTTGGCATAGTGCGGAGGAGCACCATCTTGCTGAAAGATGACATTATTGTCAATAAATTGGGGTACTGCAAAATGTTCCAACATAGCGAGGTAGTTGTGTGACGTCACAGTGGGTTCCGCGAAGAAAAATGGGCCAATCACTCGATCTCGTGCTAGAGCACACCACACATTAACTTTCGGGCTATTACGCTCATGTTCAACATAGGCATGTGGACAGCCTAGACTAACTACGAGATAAAGGTTAAGCTTAGCCTAGACTAACTACAAGATACAACTTTGAGAGTTGTTCTTAAATTTGGCATTGTTTCATGTCATTATCATGTTTCGTTGCAATAATATAGCTATTTAAAATCCCACCATGACTTTACGGACACACTGTATACGAGTATATAGTTTTTAAATAATTAAGACTGTATTTAAAATGAGAACCAGGCCTTATTTAAATTGATAAATAATACTGATCACTGTATGGTAGTTACTGGTGCTCATATAATAACTCAGTGAATCAGATCTATCCAATGTGAAGACCAGGTCCACCCAGAATCATTGGATTATACAGAAGGAAACGTTTGGCGTACTCCGCAAAGTACAACATTTATATCCAGAATTTATTTGTGTCTGGAGAAGTGTAGCCGTTCCAAGTTCAAAACTGGTTGCGGAGCGGTTTGGAACCAACTACTTTTGTATTACGGATAGTTCTGCAGGCCTCTAGTATGAATGACGGATGATAGGAGCTTCAGCAGTTTGGAAGAATTTGGAAAGTTGTTTTGCATAACATAATAAAGCTATGGTTTCTCCATGATTTACAGTATAGTCGTTTGCTTAATGTTCATTTCTTTTTCAGGCTATTATTAGTTAAAGTCATTTATGAACTAAAAAACCAAGACGTCATTTAAATTGTTAACTAAATAGTAGTTAAGGTGAGTGTAAGTGGTCATTTATTTATCATCTTCATCGTTTTGAATAGGTTGAGTGAGAAATAGGAAAATTTTGTATTATATTGTGTATATCATACCTAATTTTAGGGTGCAGTGATAACCAATTTGCGCAGTAATAATTTCAATTTGTGCAGTGATAAATTGAAAATCTGTGCAGTGATACATTAGGTTATATATCGGATATAGAACCTAATTTATCACTACACACATTTTCAATTTATCACTGCACAAATTTAAATTATTACTGCAGAAATTGGTTATTACTGCACACTAAAATTAGGAATGGTGTATATATTTAATGCATGTTACTATGAATGTTAATTGGTAAATTGCTTTAAGTCTAGTGTACAGTGGTGACTTTTCCATTTTGTTTTGGTTAACACAAACAACTGGAGAAAACTCCTATGCATGAAAGGTTAAAATCAAGTTCATTAGAATTTGTAGTGATTGGCATGCTTAAATAACCATATAAAAAGGGTCACGTGGTTGTTCTAAGAGGTAAATAACGTATTTTTCTATACGCAGTTTGGATTAAGGCTAGACGAATAAATCTTTTATCAACTAAAATTCTCCTTTCTTCACTTGGACACCTGTCTTGGGGACACTTGTGGATTCACTGGTCCACCCGACCCGCGACTTTTTACAGAGACCTAGATTTTGTTGATTCACATGAAAAAAAAATTGTTCACGAGAACCTCTTTTTTAACAAAATATTTTTCATTTTATTAAAAAGACTATTTTTACTTTAAATTCAACAGAAGTTAATTCTGTTAAAACCTTTGTACGAAGTATTAATTTCCTGAATCTGATACGTGTAGATACGTTTTAAATTCCTCTTTTCTTCAGCTTCTAAAATTTTCTTTTAACCCTTTCATACCCAAATTAATTGGACCCAAAATAACTGAAAAATATATTTTACAAAGTTTTATTGTTCATAATTAATAAAATATGAAATGTGTTAAATTTCACACATTGGGAACTGGAAGGTCTAAAATTGCTTCCAAAGTTAACGATGAAAATTTCACACACTGGGCATTAAAGGGTTAAGTTACACAATTTTACTTGCATAAGAAAATAAGTAGGAAATTTTAATTACATTTGTAAATAGTTTAGCATTTGGAAATTATAATTACTGAAAGGTTACAATTTAAAATTTTATGGGGCAAATTCAGCACTAAACATTTTTTAGGATCACCTGAAGAAGATCAGGGTCACCATGTATTCTTGTTTTTTGTTTTACAGTACCAAATATAATAATAAATTAAATTGAATGCCCGGTTAGGTCAACTGTACGACCTTGACGATTGGTTAGGTTAAGTCGTGATATTTTCGTTAGTTTTAACCAAGTTATCATTTGATAATTAAGGCTTGGGGCCCTGATCTTCAGGTGATCCCATTTTTATTAATTTCTATTTAAAAGAAATGGGACACGAATATAGAGCAATAAACAAAGAAAAAAATATAAATGACAAACGTATTCTAAGTTATTCATTTACAAATTAATAGCGTAATTTTGTCTACACTCGAACAGACGACTAACGTGATTAGAAATCCAGGTTTTAGGATTAAGTTATTTTAAGTCTGAACAAGGAAACTGGATTCAGGTGCGACGTTTGATAAATAACTTTGAAGACTTGTTGCCTGCTCGTTCAGGTTAAATTCTTTCAACCATGGTTCCTTAACTGATATCACACTCTTTATTAGTACACACACACACACACACACACACACAAATCTTGTTCAATCACAATAGATGATTTATGTTGAGGACAAACACAACATAAGTAATATTTCTTCATTGCAGTTTTCAACAAATTAATTTCATGTCAAATTGATTCAGTATTTGAACTGGATCACCTGAAGATCAGGGCCCCCAGCCTTCTTTAGTTAGCCTTATAAGGCTAACTAACGAAAATATCACGACCTAACCTAACCAATCGTTAGGTCAAATGTACGCTCTTGACGAATGGTTAGGTTAGGTCGTGATATTTTCGTTAGTTAGCCTTATAAAGCTAACTAAAGAAGGCCGGGGGCCCTGATCTTCAGGTGATCCTTTGAACTTTGTTCAGTTTCAACTTCTCCCACTTTGAACATAAAGAAAACTATAATTCAAACGAAAATTATTTTTAACATTAACAAACTCCTTAGAAAATACCTGATAATCTTGATTCTCTGTGTAAGTGTTTGTAATCATTAAGACATTTTGTAGGATAACCGATTTCTAGTTGTAATCATTTTATTTGTACTCAGTTTGTGCTCAGTTTGTATTCTTAATATAGCTTAAGGTTTTAATTCTGAATCGTCATCATTAAAATGAAGAGTCACCATTTCATGTATAATACAGGGCGTTCGGAAAGTCACTGTGCACTTATATAATTAATGTTTTTTTATATTTCAAAAGAAGAACTGACAAAGGTGTTTCAAAATAAAATAAGACGGGTCCAGGTCTGTATTGCTGTTAAAGGACATCACTTTCAACACCTTTTATAAGTTCTGATGGTCCCATCCATAACCTCTATCATATATGCAATGCTATACTATTGTAAGCTATTAAATAAATATAAGTGCACAGTGACTTTCCGAACGCCCTGTATCTGGTTTTAATAAGAATGTTCAGGGTAGCGGAACAATGTCGATTGGCAAAATGTCGACATGCATAAAGTCGACTCCAATATTTCTGAACTTGCATAATGTCGAAAATCTTAAGTTCTACATGTCAGTTAAATTCATATTAAAACACTATTTTTACCAAAATGTTTTTGACAAATTCAGTTATTGTTGGTCATAGCAATTGTATCGCTTTTCCTCGGTATGATTCGGTTCCCGAAGAATGAATCCCAAGAAAGCATTATACATGGTGAGTCAAAAGTCTCCATACATAAGCAAAATGGTCACTTTATTATGCAATTACTTGTAAGTCACAAAATATGCTCTATGTGGGCACCATTACACTGAATGCACATATGGATGCGTTCCTCGCAGTCATGGCAAACGCGCGTTAACACATCTGGTGTTATAAATAATAATTTATTTATCATGACCATTTTGCCTATGTATGGAGACTTTTGACTCACCCTGTATACATATATATAATAGTCCAAAGGTCAGGACGCACAGGAGAAATAATGTTTCACGTATTGTGTTGGTTTATTCATAATAAATGCTCGAATTGAGAACCATTAACCTCGATACACTTCTCAGTTCTTCTGAGTGACATCCTCATACGCCTCAACATAAAAGGGAAATCTTGGAACATTTAACCATTGTTCGAGCTTTCATTTCCAATAATGACCGGAAACGGTCACTGTAAACACGGATTTCAAGTAACCACACATAAAGAAAGAAAGGGACGTTGGATCTGGTGGTCTTGGAGCAGAGCATTTTTTAAGCTTTTACCACTGGGCGACAAAGGCAGATCGGGAAGTGGGCGGGGGGGGATTAAGGCAGGGGTGTGCTGCGGGGTCCGGGCCGGATCCCCGGAAGCCAACGCATTTTAGTTTTTCCAAACAGCATTTTGTAACATTTTGGCAAAAATTATTTAACATATTCTTTATACTCACTAATGACATAATTATCTAAAAATAAATTAATTTTTCGTCAAAAAATAAATAAATATTGAAACGACCACTGCTTGTGATACTACTTATATTTTTCTATAAAATCCTGAAAAAATGAAAAAAAAATTAAATATAAATAAATTCCTACTGACTGTAGGAAACAAACTACAAACTGTTTGTTTGTTAAAAACAAACAAACGGTTCGGTGATTCAATCAAAATTGAACAACCGATTCGGGCGAACCGGACCGAACCGGTCCCAGCACACCCCTGGATTAAGGATACTATGGATCCGGATGTTCCCTAATCAGGCCACCATCCCCGTGTGGTCTGAAATAACACTAGCATTATCTACATATAAATATTCAATGTAAATTTCATATTTACATTTAGGATAAACAGTTCTAATTGTGGCATATGTGCATGTATTGTATGTATTTATATGGCTTCCAAGACAATGCTCCCAAGACAACTTCCAAGACAATTTTATTTTTACAAATTTTTAAAATTCCTCGTCGCCCAGTACCCTAAAATTTCATTTACTGGGCGACAAATTTTCTTCACTGGGTGACATTCATGTCGCCCACTCACTAGGTAAAAAAATGCTCTGCCATTGAGGCTATTCAACATGACCTCGTCGTCCAATCCAGCGCGTCTTACAGTATATATAGCTATTGACCACGGCCTCGGTGGTGTAGTGGTTAGCATCGCTCATTACGAATCCACCGGCACCAGGTTCGGTACCCGGTGACAGCAGTTGGCGCGCAGCAAACCCAGCTCTTCATCTTTCCATACAATAAAATTGGTTGGTAGATAAATGGGTACCCTGGGTAGTCTAGCGGTTAAGACGCTGGGCTGCTGATCGGGAGGTTGTGAGATCGAGTCCGGGCGAGGACTTTGTAATTTCTGACCATCCGTGGTGGGTCGTGGTACGGATTCCACGTTAAGCTGTAGGTCTAAGGTTCGTCAGAATGAACAATCCAGGAGGAGCAAAAAAAAGGTTAACCAAGGTATGTGATTATCATAGATAAATTAAATTAAACAATAAATTTAAAATTTTGAAAATAATCATTTAAATTTTAATTTTTGAAGTTAAATTTTCACTAATTTAAGTTTTTCTTATTTTTTAGGAAAGAAATAACTATGAATTACATGGGTACGTTTGCCATCTCCTTCCTTTTATTTCAACGCATTTTAAGTGCTGAGCAACTCTGGAGAAAGATTTTCGTTGATTTGACCATGTTTAATGACAAAATGACCCAGCTTGCAAATACATTCTCAAGGCTACATTGCGCTTCCTTCAGCACAATGCAGGAGTGGTCTTCCGCATGGTGCTACGATGAGAGCACAAAACAGTGCATTACAACAAACTTGATGATATCTCCTCTTCACGTTAACACGACAGACAAAACATTTGACTGCTTTACTTCTCTCCCGAAAGATTTGGCTGTCCATTCTGAGATTGTTTCATCTCCAGTAAACAATAACTTTCCTAGCAGAGTAGCAAAAAATTTAGGAAGAGGCATTTTTAATTTTATTAATAGGGAAACTTGCGCTGTTCTTGGAACGCATGACACACCTTGGATTCTTATTGATTTGAAAGATACGTATCTGATTGGTGAAATAAGGGTTACCAGCCAAAACTACGTCTATGAACCAGAAATATTAAGGAATACTGAAATTAGAATCGGAATGTCGGGTCCTGCAGTGAACGGGGATTTCTCCTCCTATGACCTCTTTGGGAAGCTTCCAGCCGTTGCTGAACCATGGAAAACGTACGAATTTGTCAACACAAACGGAGTCGCAGGAAGATACGTTTCCCTTCAAAAGATGGAATCATCCACATTGCTTGCAGTGTGCTACATTCAGATACTTGATAAAAAGAACTGAGTGGAAAGAAACAAGAATTGAATGCACGCTTTAATTTAAAGTTAAATAGAAAAATTACTCATCAGTTTCTCCTTATTTCAAGATATCCAAAGTAATCTACGTTGTGCATTGAAAATATGTTTAAATTTTCCTTACTTTATATCATTTTGCTATCTTTAACCTTTAATTGCAAATACCCCTCGACTTCGTTCGATCCAGTGTTTTGCGGAAGCCAGGTTAGAATTGGGTAATATTGTATGTATATAATGAGATACGGAAATGCGGGCGTGGCGGGGAATACGGGAGAACGCGAAATGTAGTTGGTTGTTAAATAATAAAACGGTAAAGTTTCGGATGAAAAACAAATAGTAAAATTAAAGAAGTCGAAGGAAAATGAAAATCGAACAGTTAAAATTGAACTTGAGTGAGGAAAACAAGGATATTCTGTCTGAAATTAAAAATAATCCAAAGAATAATAACAATAGCAATGAGCGTAATAATATTATTAATAATAATAATATAATAATAATAATAATAATAATAATAATAATAATAAGATAATAACAATTATATCAGTGGTGATAATAATAGTGATAATAACGATAATAATCATTATAATAATAGTAATAATAATAGCAATAATACTAATACTAATAATAGTAGTGAAAAAACTCAATGATACTTGCAGTAAGAAGGATGAGAAAACTAAATTAGATTATAAAGAGGTACACTGGAGAAATGCTAAAATCGTAACTACAGAATAAAGAAAAAAAGTGAGGTATTAAAGGTTTTCCCTGAGTTTTATTCTGAGGTTTTTTTTAGGGGGGGGGGGAGGTTATTCAACCTTGAGGCTTAGTTTTCTTTAAATTTTGTCCCGTTTGAGTTTAATACAGTTTATTTCCGTGTTGAGTCTACAGATATACAGTACGTATAAAAACTATTATTCTTAAGTAAATACAGGCCTGTATACGGACGGTTTGTGATTGCAGATACTTGTGATTTTTAGTCTAGTTTGTGTAGAATAAACCTAAAGTAGTACGAGTGTGACTGTCATTGGTACAGTGCATCTTGTTCCTGAAGAACCATGCACTAGGAGTGATAATAACTGAATGTGTCTTCAATATAAACGAACGAAAATTGCGCGAAAACGAATATGGATTTGGATGTTCTTTGGACTAGAACAGCAGTTCTCAAACTTTTTTTGGTTCTGTTCCCCTTGAATTCTTTCACTGGATTTTCTGGATTTTCGAGAGATAGACGATTTTTACTTTCTTTACGACCGTGTGACTCGTGGTCTTTTGTTAATCGTATATGAAATTAAAAGGGTTATATTTTGAAGACCCCTTCGCGTACCCCCTAAAATTCCCTCGCCTACCGCTTGGGGGTACGCCGTGCCCCACTTTGAGAACCACTGGACTAGAATCTTCAGGTGATCCAGTTGTACACGCAATACACAGATGTACACGCAATACACAGATAAATATAAATGTAGAAATTTTTTTACCCTCACTAGATTCGAACCGCTTTCCCTGATATATCGATCACGCAACGTACAGAGTAATATTCTCGCCACGCCATTCAAAGTTCTGACTTTGCTCTACATTACAATTTATTTTTTTAAATATAGTCTTTTTGGTGAATTTTTTTTAAAAATTTAATTGGAAACTTTATATTTAGAAAAGAGAGAGAGGCACTCTTTTAAA
This sequence comes from Bathynomus jamesi, assembly GCA_023014485.1. Lineage (NCBI taxonomy): Eukaryota > Metazoa > Arthropoda > Malacostraca > Isopoda > Cirolanidae > Bathynomus > Bathynomus jamesi. The sequence continues at coordinate 647,254 of JAJOZX010000569.1, read as the reverse complement.
TTTTGAAGTTAAAACAAATAACATTAAATTTAAAAAGTTAAAATTTTATATGAAAAAAAAATATTAAAAAATTATTCTTAACCCTAGAAGGCCAGTGTTGGACCGCACGCTTAGTGACTAGTGTGGGGTCTCCGTAACCCCATGATAAAAAATTACATTTATAAGTTGTATTAAACAATTTTTTGTCACTAAACAGTAATAAAAATTAATTTCCATAGAACAAAATACATCATTTCCACTAAAAAAATGTACTTTTTATTGAAATAGGCCACGCTGGCTTTCTACGGTTAAAATAATGTGATAATTTTTATTTCAGAATAATTTTTAGAATGAAAATATTTACGGATGCATTGAAATTTTTTAAAAATAAATATACTATTTTATTCCAAAATTGCATTTTTCCTTTTATAACTAAAAATTATATGATTTCAAGAAAAAGGATCACCTGAAGATCAGAGCCCCATGTATTCTTTTTTTTTGCTTTACAGTATCAAATATAATAATAAATTGGGTGTCCGGTTAGGTCAATTGTACGCCTTTGACGATTGGTTAGGTTAAGTCGTGATATTTTCGTTAGTTTTAACGAAGATACCATTTGGTAATTGAGGCTGGGGCCCTGATCTTCCGGTGATTCCAAGAAAATAAACCTAAATAAGGAATTATTTACTCCAAAATATTTTTATCTTTCTGCGTGTCTTTAGTATCATTTCTTTATAGTAACACAGTTCCTTTATTATAAAACTATTATCAGAGTACAGGGTGTCCGAGAATTATCTGTACAATGTTTGGCTGTTATTAAAAGTCAACCATGAAGTATAGAAATTCCAGTGTTGTCCCATTTTACAGAGAATCTCATTAAGTTTTTTCTAATACCAAGTTTTGACAAGTTTTTTAGAAATTCCAGTGTGTTCGAAAATTATCTGTACAATTTCATCTTTTAATAAAATTCTTGATAACACACGTAAAATTCTTAAACAAGATTATTTAGAATCTGTATTTTCAAAAGTTTCTTTTATTAAAGTAACGTTGTTACAAACATTCGATATGTGCACCATCAGTGATTCGCAAAACATCCAATCGATAATCCAAATGTTGCCATGTACGCTGCAGCATATCCACATCAATTCGCTCAATAGCAGCTGTGATTCTTGCTTTTAAATCATCAGTGTCTGTCACCCACGTAAAACACTTGTCAAAACTTGTTATCAGAAAAACTTAATGAGTTTCTCTGTAAAATGGGACAACACTGGAATTTCTACACTTCATGGTTGACTTTTAATGACAGCCAAAAATTGTACAGATAATTCTCGGACACCCTGTATATTGTATAAATAGCATATTAGGTGAATATTCTCAATTATGAAGACGAATAATTAAGAGAGTAGAGACACAATGAAAATTTGATTTATTGTAGTACAAGCTTTCGGACTATACTAAGGTCTTCATCAGAAATTGGCCGAAGTCTCGTGCTATAATAAACCCATTTTTCATTGTGGCTTTACTGCCTTAACTATTATCACTGAAGTTATGTTCCTAATTTTAAGTATTATTTCTTTACATTAAATATAACTATAGAGTTTATTCAATTGAACAAATATGTTTTCTAAAGACTTTTGAAAAGTATGTCACTTTATGCTTGCAAATAAAATTTCTGAAGAATTGTTTTTTTTTTACAATTTCCATCTACTTCACTTGCATAAGTTTTATTCTAATTCTGAGAAAGTTAAATTTTTTTTCAATGGATGTGATTTTATTTGTAAAATGGTGTTTCGTCTCACCCAAATTCTACAGACAAAAATTAACTGCACCTATGCCAGTTTCAAGCGAGAATGACGCAGTAGTTGTCAGAATATTAAGATGAATTTTTTTCTGTGCAGGAAAGAGAGGCCAAGGGCGAAAGCAAGGAGACCCCCCCCCCCCCGTCTTCATAGAGGAAGAAGGGAGCCAAAATCAAGGTCCAAAGTTTGCGAGATGCCTGGACACTGCGTTTGAAAGAATGAAGGTCATAGACAAGGGGAAAGATGGATTGAGGAAGATTGTTCTACAGTTGCCTGGTTGAGTAGATGGAAGATTCAGAATACCGAGTAACCCTTGCATTAGAGAGTTGGACAGAAAAGGAATGCGAATGTGTCGAAAGTCTGGTACCGTGCGGTCTCCTTAAAGGAGTCAGCATGCAGTTAGAGGGTTCAGAAAAACAGTATCCGTTACAATAGCGATAGTAAAGAGAGAGTGAGGCAACACTGCGCCGAAGAGAGAAGGATTGAAGATAGTCATTAAGAAAGGGGTAATTGATGAGACGAAAAGCCACTCAGTCAAGTAGAGCTGTGTGGGTTGAATCACCCTACACATGAGAAGCGTACTCCATACAGGGCTGGACAAGACCCCAACAACTGAGTTGGGGCGAAGAAACTGCGTAGTCGGTACAGCACAACTAACCTCTTAGAAGCTGTTTTAGAAAGAGAGTATATGTGATCTCCTACCTAATGATGTTTTGGGATGTTTAACCTCTTTGTAGCAGCTAAGGTCACATGACAGAAGGACTTACAACTTTCCATGGAATATGAACCACTACCCCACTAAGGAAGGTCCAAAGATACACCCCAACCACTGAAAACTGAAGTCCGAACCTAGTCTTGAACTCAAGATATTCGAGGTAACACCCCAGACCTTTACCACTGCACTCAGAAAATAATTTGTTGTTTTACAACACTTTTGATTCACTATAACAAAGCTGCTTTTCTCTTGTAAGATCATCAAAAACATGTTTTTACTTTAATTATGGCTGAATGGCATTACTATTGCAGTTATTTGAACAAAATTTATTTAATTAGTAAATAAGAAATAGTTATCCAAACTTAACGTATTATGTGTTAGTACCACAAAAGGAAAAAAATCCTTTTTGGTTCCAAAAAAAAATTGTTACAACAAAATTTTTGCGTCATACTCATATTTAGATACCAAAATTTTTGTTTTGTGTTACAAAATGATTTTGTTGCTAATAACTTGCTGCACTAAACAAACATTTAGTTGATCAAATGAAATCTAAAGCTCTCTTTTTAAAAAAAAAAAAAATGGTTGCATTAAACATAAATTATGGATATTTTAGAATTACTGCATGTCTATCCAAACTTCCTTTTTTCTTTTTTTTACATTGTAATTTCTTCACTTAAAGCCAGCTTAAATATTATATTTTCAGTTATGCACATTTGTACATACAGAAATAAATGTAATTTTTTTTACTCTTACTGTATTCGAACTTTTCTCTCTGAGATACTTCACGCAACGTACAGTCTTCTTCTCGTTACGCCATTCCGAATTACGGATGTGATCATACGTTTAATAAATTGGGTTTTTATATTTTTGCTCTACATTAACATTTTATTAAACAACTTTTTTAGGTGAACAATTTCATATCGTGCATTTAAAAAAAAAAAATATATATATATATATATATATATATATATGTGTGTGTGTGTGTGTGTGTGTGTGTGTGTGTGTGTGTGTGTGTGTATATATATAGTTTTATTTCAAATCTCAGTTTTTTATTTCAAAACGTACATTTTTTTATTTACTTCTATATATGAATGAATGAATGAATGAATGAATGAACTTTTTGATATAAAAAACTGATATTATCTCTCTGTACGCATGTATACGTTTATGGATGCATTGGTTGTCGCTCGGAAATATATAATTTAGTAGTGTTTAAGACTCGCATCAAAATTCTGCATTAACAAAACGAAGCCAAAAAGTGCATTAAAACAATTATGTTTTAACTATTGTTTTATTTGATTCAAACAAAATATGGTTAACTAAACCTACTTTGTTGTTTTAAATAAATGATTTTTCTCAGTGAACATATATACGAGTATTATAACAAAATGGTTAAAGTTAAAAAAGGTGTTTTGTGAATTTTACAAACTTTAACATCAAAAACGTGTAAAATTTAGTATATGAAAGTGTTCATTTTAAAATTTATTTGTTTTAATAACAAAAAATACGTTAAAAGCAAATAAATTTGTTACAATAATGCATTTATGCTCTGTAAAAGTAAGATATCTTTCGGTAAAATATATATTATTAAAATTTCAATAAAAATTATATCTGAAAACAATAATACATATTTTGTTAGAATAATAATTGGATTTTATTTAAAAATAAAATATACATTCTTAATTCGCAGAGGAAGGGCCTGTTTCTGTTTGCTTGTGAGAGCTCAAGTCCTACTGCATTCTCGTTTTTCTGCATATAAAACTTACCTTAGTGTTTTATGCTCACTTTAAAGTACCTGATCTATAATATATATATATATATAATTTGGTTTCATTACTAGGAAAGTAGCAGTTTTCTTAGAAATTTTACAGCGAATTCAACACAAATCAAAATGGGTAAAGCCAACAAGAGCTGTATGTCTAGAAACCAATCACAAATGAGCCGTAACTACAACCCTGGCAAATACAAATGTAGATATAATTGGTATCAACCGCTTCCAAACCTGCGTGTCAGGGTTAAAAAGCGTCACGTCAACATAAACATACACAGACGTGGCGTTTCTTAACACTAACAGGCAGAAACAAAGGCTTTGTACATCTCAAAGAGAAATATAGACATTATTTTAAACCATAATACGAGTAATATAAAATAGCATATAGCAATCTTCTTGGCCATTTCAATTCTGATCTCCTAAAAATTTAATAAACACAGAAATCCAAAACAAATCACAAACAGGATAGTAACATATGGTTTCTGTCCAGTCGCAACGCGAGCTACGCGTGTTACGGCTGCTATAAAATCCTTAACCTTAATAGATCATATATGGTATAAAAGTCATCTGAACCACATAGCCTCAATACTTCTGCTGGGGATTTCTAACCAATTTGGTTGTCTTAGCGTTAAATGATGGTCATAAAGTCCCGGAGAGACATCACGCAAAATTAAAAATCAGAAAAAAAATGTAAATTTAGAAGGTCTAAAACAGAAATTAGACTCAATACATTATAGGTCTGAAACCTTCGAAGGGACTGATGAAACATGTCAAAAAATTATTAAGTTCTCAGGCATACTATAATTATGAGGCATTCAACGAACTCTTTTCTGTGAAACAGTACTAATAAAAGGCAAAATAACCCATGGCCACGTAAACCTATCCTACAAGCCATCCCTCAAAAACATTTAACCAACAAACACGTTAAAAAAAGTACAATGCTTCAAGAAATTTACACTAGCTACACATATAGATTAAATACAAAAAGGCAACATCAGAGTACTACATCAATAAGTTCGAGGAATACAAAGGCGATTCCAAGAAGCAATGGAAACTTATCAATGAAACTTTCAACCTTTCAAATGTTCCGTGCGATGATTCCTCATTTCACGAAGGTCAAACTTGTCGCCCCTCCTCTCCCCTCTTCCCTTTACGTAGGAAGAAAGAACAAAATTGTTTTCCGGCAAATAAAACTGTAAATAATACTATTTGTGACGAACCACTAGATATAGACAATTATCTAAATAGTTACTTTGCTGCCGTAGGAAAGATAACGGCCCATCTCATAGCGCCTTCCCTTCGATACGCAGCCATGAAGAATATCTTAGAAAACCCCTCCGCTCATATTTTCCTCTTCTCTACTATCTCTCTCAGAGATGTCCAAACGCTATTTCCAACCTTAAAGACAAATCATGTTACGTCGATTCTATCTCAACCGCAGTCTTTAGTCCTGTTTAGATACTTTATCTCTCCCTTCATCAATATTATTAAATTTTTCCTTGACGACCTTAAAAAGGCACGATTATGTCCCATATTCAAATCAGGAGACAAATTACTACTTTCGAATTATCGTCGTGTATCTACATTAGGAAACTACTTCAAAAACTTGTGTACACGCAGCTCTCAAAAATTTCGAGAGGCAATAGCTTCAGATCGAAGTATCAGATTGGTGTTAGGGAGGGTCATGGAACAAGCAACGCTATTTCAGCCGTATTAGACGTGCTGTATAAAAACCCTAATAATAAAGAGTCTTTTGTTCTCTTGCTTTTGGACCTATCAGAAACCTTGGTTACAATCTTTGTTACAATTATAAATTATCTCATTATGTCATAAATAACGTTGCTCTAAGTTTGTTCAAATCATACTACTGAGAGAATAGCCAGTCTTTCAGTATTTTTCCTTGTTAAATTGACGAACCTTCTGCTTGTAATTTTCTCCTAATTCGGTCGTAGATTTTTCCCATCCCTTAATTTCCCTTTAAAGACTTTTAAGGATCTTCACTCCATGGAAGAAATTCAGTCTTGTATTCTTCTTTATTTCATTTTAGTATCGGGAAACGATTCATAACTTAAAATTTACTTAGTTATAAAGGTTTCCATATATATACCGTATGCTATGCACTTCGGATCAATATTCCAATGAATGATAAACATTAAAATAAAATCAATTGCAGTTAAACTTTACGGATATGCAAAGTATATTATTTGTTTTAAATTTCACAAAATAAATTTTTAATAAAAAACATACGTTCATTTTAATTCTATCTCAGTCGAGAAAAGAATAGAACTGTTAATTGGGTAATTTCAATTCAACTTTGATTAAAATAAAAATTTCCTTCCATTTTGTTTCCAATCAGTTCTTTTTCTCAAATATCTGAATGTAGCACATTGCAAGCAATGTGTATGATTCCATTTTCTGAAAGGAAACGTATCTTCCTGTGACTCCGGTTTTTTTGACAAATTCGTACGTTTTCCAGGGTTCAGCATCGGCTGGAAGCTTCCCAAAGAGGTCATAGGAGGAGAAATCCCCATTCACTGCAGGATCCGACATTCCGATTCTAATTTCAGTATTCCTTAATATTTCTGGTTCATAGACGTAGTTTTGGCTGGTAACCCTTATTTCATCAATCAGATACGTATCTTTCAAATCAATAAGAATTCAAGGTGTGTCATACGTTCCAAGAACAGCGCAAGTTTCCCTATTAATAAAATTAAAAATGCCTCTTCCTAAATTTTTTGCTACTCTGATAGGAATGTTATTGTGTACTGGAGATGAAACAATCTCAGAATGGATAGCCAAATCTTTCGGAAGAGAAGTAAAGTAGTCAATTGTTTTGTCTGTCGTGTTAACGTGAAGAGGAGATATCATCAAGTTTGTTGTAATGCACTGTTTTGTGATCTCATCGTAGCACCATGCGGAACACCACTTCTGCATTGTGCTGAAAGAAGCGCAATGTAGCCTAGAGAATGTATTTTCAACTCGAGTCATTT